>JAZKJV010010474.1:0-501956 GCA_037367405.1 Ottelia alismoides
TAAATTTAAAACGACCATGTTTGGATGGGAGGCCTTCAGGAGTCTCTGTTTCTGACTGAAATTTATAGTGTTAGAGGAATGTAGTGATGAAATAACATTTTTATTTTCCAAAAAATAAAAAAATTGGGGGAAATATAGGGGTGGGAGCAGCTCGTTGGTTCCTCCCAGGGAGTAGCCCAATTTACCTCTTTTTGAAATGACTACCCCCATAAAATGTCAGAATTTTGGTGATCCTGAACCTTGCAATGATGTATTCCTTTAATAAGCCGACAAACGGTGTGACTGTCGGCCACTCAGGTTGGGATAGCCTTTACTCAATGACTTACGTAACCGACATCTAGCAGAATATATTCATATCCCTGACTATTGGGAAAAGGACACATGAAGTCAATGCTCCATGCATCAAACACGTCTGAAATCTAAATGTATTTCAAGGGCATTGTGTCTCTGATTCCAATTTTTCTGCCCATCTTCTAACAGTCCGTACAGTGTTTGATAAAGTCTTCTGCATCTTTGAATAGAGTCGGACACCAGAGGCCGCATTGGAGCACTTTCATTGCCACACGCTTTCCAGAGTGGTGTCCTCCTCATTCTCAAGCATGGCAATGTTCGAGGACACTTTGGGCTTACTTCTGAGGAATGCACCTCCTCCAGATACAATCTACCCCCTCACGAAAGGGATGAGGATCCTCCCACTGGTAGAAATGAATACCCGACAGACTTGTCCGCTTTTAGCTTTTGCCAATCTCGTGGAGTTCTCTTGGACACAAGATAGTTCACAATATCGGTGAACCAGGGGAGTGAGGTGACTGATTTAATAGCTTCATCTGGGAAAGTTTCTGTAATTGGCAGTAAGATTTGCTCAGGATTGTCTGGCTCTAGCAATCTTGACAAATGATCTGCCACCGCATTTTTTAACTTCAGGTTTATCATGGAATCCAATATCAAACTCCTAGAGCAGAATGATCCATCTGAAGAGTCTTGGTTTGGCATCCTTCTTTACTTGCAAGTACTTGATGGTAGAAAGGCCTGTATGTACAATCACTTAGGATCCATCCATATGCGATCTAAATTTCTCCAGGGAAAAGACGACTACAAGCAGCTCTTTTCCAATGATAGTGTATTTTTTAGCTTCATCTAATGTCCTGCCAGCATAGTGAATAGCAAATGGTATATTGTCTCTTCATGTCCTAGAACCGCTCCAATGGCATAGTTTGATGCATCTATCATGATCTCAAATGGTAGAGACCAATTTGGCGTTGAATGATGGGGGCATGAGTGATAAGTTGTTTCAACTGATTAAAGGCTTGGAGGACTCTGGCATTGACAATGAAATCAACCTCCTTGCATAGAAGCCAAGTCAGTCGTCGAGCAATTTTGTTGAAATCTTCAATGAAACGATGATAAAATCCAACATGCCCAAGGAATGGATAGACTTGATTCAAATTTGAAGGTTGCTTGAGGTTTGAAATGACGTCTACCTTTGTAGGATCTACCTCCATGCCACATTTTGATATGACAATGCCTATCACAATACCCTCGGTCACCATGATATGGCTCTTCTCCCATTAGAGCACAAGGTTCACTTCACAGCATCTTTTCAGCACCCGGTCTAGGTAAGATAGGCATTGATCAAACCTGTCCCTGTAAACTGAGAAATTGTCTATGAAAACCTCGATAAAAATGACTACCATATCTACGAATACAGTCAACACACATCGCTGAAATATCGTCGGAGCATTACACAAATCGAATGGTATTCTGTAGAAGGCATATGTCCCAAATGGACAGGTGAAGGTCGTTTTCTCTTTATCTTCATGAGCTATTGCAACCTGGATGTAACCAGAGTATCCGTCCAAGAAATAGAAGTACTCCTTCATGGTCAATCTTTCGACTAGCTAGGCGATGAAGGGGAGCAAGAATTGGTCCTTCTAAGTTTCTAAATTTAATCATTTGTAATACATACAAACGTGTCAAGATGTTAGAACTCTGGTTGTGATATCCTCTACTTTGTCATTCTTCGCCATGGTAATTCCTAGTTTCTTTGGCACAACATGCAAGGAACTCACCCATTTTAAGTCAGAGATGGGATATATGAATCCCGCATCACACCATTTTGTCATTTCATTCATCACAACCTTCCGAGATTTGGATTCAGTCTTTGCTAGAATTCAAGGGAAGGCTTGATGTCCTCTTAAAGGGATATGTGATGCGAGCACAATGAGGGGTTGATCCCAAAGAGATCTGAAATTTTCCAGCATATGCCCTTGCAATTTCTTACGAGAACCTAGAGTAGACGATATTCTTGTTCCTGTGTCAGCTTGGAAATGATGATGATGGGAAACATGTTCTGTGCACCCGCAAGGAAGGCATATTTCGTATTTGCTGGAAGTGGTTTGATCTCATGTGTTATCTGATTCAGCTATGTGGTGACTTCAGCTATTGTGCAAGATGATGATGTTGTATCTTTCAGTTGTAATGTGTCCTTCGTTGACATTATAAGCTCTAAGTTCAGGGTTGCACATAACTCTTCGATGATTGAATATTGTTCACAAAAAAAATCAATAATTTCTTCCTGCTCTGCCAAGGATAGGTGGCCGAAAATGTATTCTTCTGGCAACTCAGCAAAAATCACATCCTCAAAGACATCTAGAATTCGATTGTGTTATCCACTCCTTCCTCCTTGGAGAGGAATTCATGGGTCTCGTTATAATCTAGGAAAAGATTTACATATCTGATTTCTGCGAGAAAGTCATACCCTTCTATTCTTTTCTCTGTAGGCTCACTCTCATCTGATGCAGATTCTATCAATTTCAAACACTTGGATCATCTCAATGGGTACCTTGTTGATGCTAGAACAGAAGTGATTTGCCTGGTGCCATAGTCCGCCATTGCTTTGGTTGTTCGAAGGAACGGTCGTCCAAGGATTATCAATGTATGCAGAAGAGGAGTTAGTGTGTCCATGTCCAAAATGATGAAGTCCACAGTGAACTGCATTCCCTAAATGGTGATGATGACATCCTGTTGAATTCCCTAGGGCCTCTTGATGGATGTATCTGAGAACTACAGACGAGTAGAATGGAGCGGTCCCAACCCAAATTCTTTGAGCAGTGAAGTACGAATCAGGTTGATTGACAATTCACTATCAAGAAGTTTTCGATCGAACTCTTATTCGAACATCTTGCATCTGACAAGAGGAGCTCCCATGTCTTTTATTTCGGTCAGGAGATTGTTGATTGCATTCATAGTGGCTATGATCAGGATATGCTTCACATTACTTATTCTGGCTGGGCATGGTTGTCTCTTTGAAGTACAAGCTTCTCTCAGACTTTTATTGATATTTGACATGTACTTAATGGCCATGAGATGATGCATCTCAAGAAGAAGATTATGAATAATTTTGACCAGATCAAGGTCAAATAAGGCAGTTTTAAAATTTCAATTTTTTGGATTTGCTCAAAGCATCTGGAAAAGGAATATTTATAGTACCAAATACAGAAATATTATTCTTATTTACATCAAAATCAAATCCCACATTTGGTTGTACAAATGAATGACCAAAAGGAACATGGTCATCCAAGAGAGGGGGCATCCCAAAAATGCAGGCAGGGCTCCATCGACTGACATTGAGTTGGATGCCGATGCAGTCTCCTCAATTGCTAGCGTAATGGTGCTTCGGTTGTTGCTGCTTTCTTTTTCTTATTTTTAATTTTGCAGATTTTTGGTTTTTTTCTTTCTGGTATTTTTTCTCCATCTTCTTCTTCCCTCACCCGACCCGGATGCTGGCTCAGCTGATGTAGAAGAGGATGATTCACCAGATAAAGTTTTATTATTCCCCTTCATTGTGGTAGTCAGTAGCAAGGTCCTAATGCTCCTGAGAGTGATAGCATTAGATAAAAAAATATTATGCACATCTGACTCTGTTAGACCGCTAGAACATCACATACTACCTACTCTTTCTCTGTGATATTATTGGAGTTTGCCTCCAACTGTGCAAGAATGGGAGTTTTAGCGACGGTGAGGTCATCGAGCTTCTGGCTCATTTCTGCAAGGCTCTTCACCTACTGAGCCAAGTAGTCCAAGGTGGGGTTCACAGGAGTAGCCTCGGATGGTTCAGTGTGTTGTCCACGTTGAGACTGGGAATGGTTTGTAGGATACATGTAGGAGAAGGGTGGTACTGTTGATGGTGTTGAGGAGGGTGCTGATATGGCACAACCAAGTATTGTTGCTGATCGGACTGGTTTTAATGGTACTGTGGTTACTGGTACTAGTTTTATCTCCAATTGCCATGATAAGGTAGAAACTTCTACTGTTGAGGCTGGTTGTTCTAGATAAATCTCTCACCTTGTTGTTGAGGGAATTGGCAGTTACCTGTGAACTGCCCCTGCTGATGTCTGTCAAAATGGGCCAGCTGCACATCGTTGCTCCATGTGCCATTCACCTTATTAATGAGAGAAGATGGAGGAGAAAATGGATCATGTAGGATCTGGAGTTTGGACTGGTAGACAACCAGTTGCGGCTGCTATGGCGAAGTCGGTTCAGGGGCCTACATGTAGTACATGTGCTGGACCGGTGGTTGTGCAGTCTCTGTTGAGGAGGTTTAGGAGATGATGGATCCTTCGTCTCATCAGGAGTCAAAGCCAACGCAGAAACTGACTAGCAAGATATGATGATGCTCACCAACAGCTCTAGCAGCTTGGTGATCTGATCTAATTTATCCAGACGTTGTGTCCTCTGTTCGATCACAAAAAGTTTCTCCAGGTACTGTGAGCAGTTCTCGATAATATCCACCTTCGACAGGTGGCTCTCTATGATACTTAGGTTGGAGCTCACATCCCTGTCTTACTCGTGCAATGCTGCAATGTGCATTGGCTTCTATATATTGTGTTTCTGGTAGACCTGGCCAAAGTGCGGGCCATGGGCCAGTTTGAACGGGTCGGGGTTCTAAAACCCATGTCCAAGGTCCGGCCCGACCTCGTCCACGGGCATACTTCAAGGCCTAAGCCCGACCTAGGTCTGGGTCAGGCCGGGCCGACCCATAGGCCAAATGTAAACTATTTTTCTATTAATTTGTTAATTATATTTATGGAGATAATTATTTTTTTAGCATCATCTAATCTTTCTAAATCCAAGTACCCATAATATGTGTTTCTTTGCATGTAAACTATGAAATAAGATGTAATATCGATAATATGAAACAAAAACTTAATGTTTATTATATTAAATGCATCTAAAATATAATTTTTAAACTTATATTTTTATATGTGCAGGTCGGGCTGGGCCAGGTCAAGTTTTATGAAAAATGCCCACGGCCCTCCCAATTGACGGGCGAGCCAAAGAGCGGGTCAGGTTGTCCCATTACCGAAATCTCTTGGCCCAAGCCCAGCTCATGAGCGGGCTGGGCAGGGGGCCCCGGCCCATTGGCCAGGTCTAGTTGCTGGCCCTGATATGCTCAAGATGACGATAAGGCAACCTCTCCTTAGGCCATCTCTTCGAAGATCTTCTAGACAACGTCCTCATCTTTGTTGAAATGAAATCCACCACAAGCGGTGTCGATGATCTTCTAGCTCTCAATTGTAAGTCCCCCAAATGAATGTTGCATAAAGTTGGTCTTTGGGACGTCATGATGGGGTCATTTATCTTGTAAATATGTAAACCTCTCCCAAGCCTCATGAATGGATTCATGGGTGGCTTGGGTGAAGTTGGCAATGCGGGAACACATCTAATTCAACTGCTCGAGGATAGAACTTGTGCAAGAAGGAGGACTTCAGTTCCTCCCAGGTGGAGAAGAATTTCCCCAGATGATTGATCAAATGAAGAGCCTTATCCCGAAGGCTGAATGGAAAAGCCGTAATTTTGACTATCCCTAATAGTATGTTAAGGAAGTGAGTTGTACTACATATGCGGGTGAATTGTTGCAGATGGATATAAGTTTCCTCATTAGCATTCCCATGGAAGGTGGGAAGAAGCGCCAAGAGTTGAGGCTTCATCTCGAAGTGTGCATGGACCGTTGGAATTTGGATCCACTCGGTCATATGTTCCACTCCAGGATTATAGGTCTCCTTGAGCGTAAGCTTGGGCCTCTCTCTTCGCTCATGTGTTGGACCTCCACCAGCTCCATCTGCTCTCTCTTCTTTATATCCTCCTCCTCCTCCCGAGTTGTCTCTCCTTCTCCTCAGATCATTGATAATGTCTTGGAAGGCTCTCTAGGCAATGCTTGGTTGGTAAGTTGTTGCTGAATTGCCTGAATAGAGGCAAGAAACTAGGCCTTCACTGCATTCTGGTCTGGCTGGCCCTGCTCTGGCTATGGCGGCAGTGGGTGATGTGGTCCCTTCCCTCTTCATGTGGAAGCCATGTCTATATCTGAATCTTAATCTAAGAGAATCTCTGGCTCCAGATCGGGCTCGTGATCTACATATGGAATGATGCCCTGATCAGTCTGTATTGAAGCACCAAATCTAAAGAATTGTTCTATGTTAAGGTCAAAAAAGAACTTCACTAAGGATGTAATGTACAAGGAGTGAAATCAATTTCCATCCAAAATGGATAGAGTTTGAGACAAAAGTGATCTCATATTATTGAAGAAGGTGGGGAATCTGGAGATCGTTTCGCAGAGTCCGAACCGGTTTCTAAGGAATTATCATGAATTATTGGAGAAGGCAAGCACATGGAATCCATATGGGTGTCAATGGAGTCCGACCAAGCCATCCGTGAGTTGTCATCTCGAAGATGTAGAGGGAGTTCGATGAAGGATGAATGATACGTAGATAAACAAGAAATAATGGTAGTTCAAAATAGTAAAAGGCTCGAAGTGAGTAGGGGTCAAATGAGGAATAAAACAGTTGAACATCAAAAAGGCACAAAATGTGTGGGACTGATCTTTGAACTTAACTAAAATCAAACAAACACCAAACAAGTTTTATGTTCACCAACTCAACACAGATGAAGCCATAAGAGTTTGGTTATTTTTATCATTTCAATTTTATTTTTCTTTTGCAGGTAAGATCTTATAACAAGTCCTTATGAGTGCTATCCCTATAGGAGTGTGCGTAGTACAATGAAAGTACCCCATACTCCTTCCACCTCCTTTATAACATGTGATCTGCGCACTTTGAGGTCCTTGATCTTGTACTTGGGTGGCTACTCAGCCAAAGAAAATAGAGGTGGAAGCCAATAGGCAAAACCAATACTTCCCATACAAGTGAGGTACTAAGACGCAAACTGATGAGACAGACACACTCATGATGGTGTGGCCTACGTTTAGTACTTCAGACCAAGTCATATGCTCCACACAAGGTGGGGGCACCGTCATCGACAGGGCCCTACTCGATCATATATGATACAAGCACTAATACTTCGCCAACCTAGGTGACAATTAAGGCTGCCACAGATAAAGTTTTAGTCTCTATTCTAGGGGTCGTGCCTCACTCAGTATGGAATTTCTAAAAAATAAGGACGGCTTTATGAACCCAAAACAAGGATGTCCATTACAAATTTTTATTAAGGTCAAAGTTTTATTAGCAGTCCCCTTGTTTTTATTTTAAGATTTTCAGTTTTTTGAGTATTTTTCAAATGATGTTCCTAACGATTTTTTTGTATTTTCTTTTTGGTCTTAGTATGTGCAAAAATAGGGGGAGAAGGCGGAAAATCAATGCAAGTGGATACAAAAAGTGGAAATCTCACTCTCGTATCAAATGTTGCATGCAAAGTAAGAAGACTTACAATGCTTCCTAGCTTTCTCCATGCAGGATGCAAAATAGAATATATAAACCTATACTACATGCACGATATGCACATGATAAAGCATCCTAAATAGGAGTTGCTATTATCGGGAAGAAGCAAAATGCTAATTACTCAAAAATGGATCCTAAGTGTCCGATCTTGGAAACTCCTTGGTGCCCGCCACAACTGGTCCTGCAAGCGCTATGTGGAGTTTCTCACGACTCATGGTTCCAAATTCAAACAATTAGCAATTTAATTTTTGACTAAGTCCAAGAAGTAAACTATTGGCACATGAGTATAATTAGGTTGTGGACCTAGCTACCGAGTCAAGCAAACCTATATCTAGGGGCTCAATCAAAGAAAACAAACAAAAAAGAAAGCTGAAAAGATCAAAACACAGCAAACAAAATAAAATAAAGCAACGAGAACACGAAAAACCGCAATGAGGCCCCCAGATGAACAGACACCCGGGCACTGGACTTTGTTAGTGTGGCAGTCTTGAAGTCTTCAAAATTATTAAAATTTATTGTACAAAAAATAAAATAAGACACTTTCCTCAGAAAAAAATCTATGCAGGTCTGCTCTTCTCCTTCTCTCTCTCTCTGCTCCTCTCCTTCTCTCTCTCTCTCTCTCTCCTCTCTCATGTTCTCTCCTGGTTGGCTCACAAGCAGAACCGCGAACCTCCTTGCAGCTCGAGTGCGTCCACCTCCTAAGAATCGACCTTCGCCACGTGATCCCTCACAAGAAAGACCAAAAAAGAAATAAGTGGTCAGAACAATCAAATATTTATAAAAAAACAGAAAATAAAAAAAGAACTAAGTAGTGTAATGTACACAATGTGCTACACTCCGTTGCTCTCCGACAAAGGCACCATTTGAAATAGCCGAGAATATCTGAGGGACTGTCTTGATGTCCACACAAGGTGGGACCACTAATTCGATGTGATGACAGCTCTCGAATACATACGACTAAATTCAACAATCATCCCACACTATAGTATTCAATCAATCAAAGCATGTGTGCATCAAAATTTGTTTTAACCCTACAACAAATGTGAGTATAGTGACAAGTAGAGTAGGGGTTGAACTCATGGAACAAGTCGGTATAGAATATTTCTAAATAAATTATGAATAAATAATAATGTAGATTTGTACGCTATTTTCTTACTCAATCAATTAATATTTTTACAGGGTTTTTATTTTCTCTTTTTTTATATTTTTTAAATTTTTAATTTTTAATTCTAATTTTATTTCTGATTTTCTTATTTTTAATTATGTTTTTCTTTTAAAATATAGTAAACAATATATATATATATCACTATGTATATGCATATAATGTAATATATATAATGTCGATAATATATAATAAAATATATTTAATAAATATGCAAAAATCAGAAAATAACAATGAGTATAGTCTTTTTTATTTTTTAAAGGATTTAAAAATATTTATTAGGTATTTATAATAATTAATAATAATACTACTTACATATAACTATATATAGGTATATAATATAATATAGGGAATTATAATTATAAATATAACTATAAATAGTTAAAATTTACTAAATAAAATATTTCTTTATTTTCTTATGTTTTGTGAGTTTATGGGTATTTTTTTTTCTAATTTTAGGTATTTTTAAAGTCTAAAATATACAAAATCAGAGACTTTTTAAATAGGCCGAGTTTGTTTTGAGATTTAAAAGTATTAAATAGGGTCAAAATTTCTCAAAACTAATTTTATATGTATTCTATAGTATAAATATAGATCATAAATTAATTTTTTGAGGTTTTTTTAAATATATTGCAATTTTTTAAGGTTAGAAAGGGTTTGTTAATTTCTAAATATTTTTTTGTGATTTTTGGTTTATAGCTATAAAATACTATAATACATAGTAGTTAATTTTTTTGGAGTTTTTTAAGAGGATTTTATATTTTTTGTATTTTCAATGGTTAATAAGGACTAAACGTACTCTTTCTGAAATTTAATAAATATAAAATGTAGATGAAAAGCAAAATAATACACATGGCATGAATATGCATATCATAAGGCATATAATCCTATTTTTTATGATTTTGGAGCACGATTACTATTTTGGAAAATAGAAAAGAAATAATGAAAATAAATCAAGCTGGCAAGGGCATTTATGCAATATTAATTAAAGACAGGGGTACATGCAAAAACACCTATATTTTGAACGTCAACTTGATTTTTTATAGATTAAAATGCAATATACAAAACTAGAGGGGTTTACAAGCAACTTTCCCAACTCATGTGGGTGATCACGTAACCTGAGCTAGCACTAGACTCAATTGCAATTCACAAAAATGTAGGGATTTATTGCAATTTATCTAAATAAATTTACACGTAATATAATATTTATTGAACTAATTATTTTAATACAAAAGGCAGTGGGTGTTGAGTGAAATTTACCCACTTACGCCTGCACGATCCAACTATCGTCCTTATGCCATGTAGACAATTGGATGGTCTTCAACACGTACCGCTTCGCTCAGAATCGATGGTGGAGATTAGATCTGGGCTTCATCATGGATCCAACGGCAGCCAAGGACCTTGGAAGAACACCAAGAACACCAGTAAGTGCTGGCTTCGATTGTCGTGTTCTCTAGCCTCCGGCGGTGGATTCAAGATCAGACGATGGCAACATGTTCTTGCTGCTCTTTGACGTGCAGGTCGCCTCCATTGAGGCCAGGGTGTCCAAATGAGGCCCAGAGGGTTCAGAGTTCTTGTAGACAACCTAAAGTAGGTATTAGACTTGAAATCAAGGTTCCAGGTGCTCCCTTGGACCTATCCTGCACCAAAAAAGATTTGCTGACCCGAGGGCATTTTCCTTGATCGGATGGTAAAGTTAGAGGCAACAGGGACAGTAGGCCGGGAGAGCTCCGGTGATGGATGAGTGGAGGAGCTCGACTCTTAGATTCACATAGAATCTAGATTGAATGATGGAAGGGAATGGATGAGAAAGCATATGTCAAATTAGGGATTTATGATTAATCTTAAACCTAATGATTAAATGCAAGATTAAATGCATTAAATCGAATCTAGAGACTAAATTTACCTAAAAATGCAGAAGAAAAGGCCTCAAGTCGGTCGCGAGCCGATGAAGCAGGACCACCAGAGGATCTCTCAGGTGATGGTGTGGATTGTCTCTAGCAAGCTTCCTCCTCGTTGTAGAAGGGCAGGAGAGGTTCCCTGTCACCGAGCTCCTCCTCGTGATATAATCTAAGGTTCTAATATTCTCTTAGGAGTGATCAAGCCCGAACATGAAGAAGGTGGGGGGGGGGGGGTTGTAGGTTGGTGAGCATTGAGTTTCAAGGCACGATTTTGTGCCATGGAGATGGAGTTGGTGGACAGGAGATGGTCAGTGAAGAGGACAGATATGGGGGTTATGCATGAGTGACGAGCTCAAGGAAAAGACGAGCGTGGAGATGGCATAGGAAATGGGAGAAAAAAGGCATGCCGTGAGTTCTAGCAAAAATTAGAACCTAGGGAGGACAGCTCACTCGAGTCAACAAAGGAATACTTTTGGTTGGTCTACGTGGAGCAACAAGAAAATCCGAAGATCAAAAATGATAGGGAAATCAATAATAAATATTAAATGAATTAATTAGTTTTAGGTTATAAAATAAAAATATTTCAAATTTAATATAGTAATTTATACATATTTTTATTTATTTATTCAAGATTTTTTATTACAAATTACTATTTACGTGTATATTAATAAGCAAATATATTTCTATATGGGGTATTTGATTTTTAATTTGTATTATATATTTGTCAATATTTACAAATATTTTATACATTTTTAATTTATTTAAGTGTATATTTAGGTATTGTGCTATATTTTTATCAGTTTATTTGCACGCTTAATTAATTATGTATATGTTTTTTAAAGGGATATATATATATTTCATCTATATATTAAAGTAATTGATTTATTTTAATTTTATTTTAATGGTTTCATTTCATATTAAATAGGGATATGTGTTTCAAATAATATTACAAATATAAAAAAATAAAAGAATTTGAAAAAAAAATAAATAATAATTATATTGAATATAATATAAAGGAATATTTCATAATGAGGGCCTAAAACCTAACTTTTGCATCTTAACTCCAAATTGATGAATCCATCTTCATTAAGTAGCTTAGTAAAAGTACAACTAAAGGTGATTTTGGTCCATTTTGATACAATATGGAGAAGATACAGGTCTTTGAAGTTTTCATTCTGACATTTTATTGTGTGTATCCCGCGCACAATATGCATTTTTTTCTATGAAATCAATTCTATATTTTTCTTTTTATTTTTATCTACAATAATCATGTTGAGGGTTTTATTATTTGAAGTGTAAAAAAATAAAAAAAATAGGTCACAAAATGTAATATTTGGGCAATTAAATTAGGATTTTATGTATGGTTTTCTGTGTATTTGTGTATAGTTTGCCTGCCCTATCTCCCCCTACTTTATTCCTTATTGACCAAGTCATCATGAATACTGGCTCTCGGGATTTTGGGTCACTCAACACCTATGGTGTTTCATTTATTTTTCTTTTCTTCCTTTATTCTTTAAATTTGAAATTAAGTAAAATAATTATACATTATTTTGTACATATTTTGTACAAATTACATAGTGTTTATTTTGGTAAGTTAATGATATATACATGTACTTAACTAGGGAGTTAAGGCCAAAATGAAAGAACAAAGGTGATGAAATGGAGATTCATCACACATCCAACCAACTCCTTCTGGAGAACACCTCCAGGACTTAGACCTAGAGAGACAACCCATTCACAAAACACTCCCTTCCAAGAATGAGGTTTATTCCTCTAGTCGATTATCTAGTGAGAAGAAGATGTCAACTACTCTATGAGGTGTTCCCGGAACCCCTCAAGGCGTGTCATTCTCCTCTTCCTCTCTCTGCTTCAGGTTCAAGATCGCCAACCAAAATGGTCTCCACATACATGGAATCTTCTGAGGATTCTTCATCTAGTTCTAATGAGGTGATCATCATAAATGCATGCAGTAAGGTTGTTATTCAACCATACTCGAACAAGCAACCATGCGTCAATCCTCATTGGACTTTCCATCTTCCCATTACTACTCTTCTGACGATGATTCCAATGTCGACACATATCCGATGAGTGACCTGCCGACTAGGATTAAGTATGAAAAATAAGCAAGGGTTGTTGTGACACCAGTCAGCAAGTCGGACTCAACAAGAAAAATCAAGACCACACAAATTAGACAATCAAAGTGCAAAATCAATGTAAGCGGTCTCCGCTATTTATTTAACCTGGTATAGCGACCATGGTCGAACATAAGGAGCACGAGTAAAACCTACGAAGTAGTCCTAATCAGAAAAGTAAAAACATATTTTTGCAATTTTTATTTTGCAAAATTTTAATATTTTTAAAGTAAGAAAACAAAACAAAACAAATAAGAAGAAAAGGACACAAGCAAGCTTCCACAATTTTTATTAATGTCAAAAATACGCACAAATCAGAAACAAAAATATTTTTAATTTTTTAAATATTCAGATGTTTTTTGTTAATTTTATGGGATTTTTCTAATTTTTATATGATTTTATAAAAATCAAATAAAGGCAAGAAAAAAAATCAGTGTACAACCTAGACTAAAAGGTAAGGTTAAAATACTAAAAATGCCATAATGTCCTAGTTGTGAATTTTAAGAGAAAGTAAATGAAATTACCTAACAACAAAAACTAAATTTTTTTTTCGAATTTCTTAGATTTTTTAATGATTTTTATAAGTTTTTAAGGGTTTGCGATTTTCAGGGTTTTTATAAAGGATAATGCAATCAAATAGGTACTGAAATGAAATCACACCAAGATAAGCATTTTTTTGAAATTTTTAGAACAATTTTTATAATTTTTAGGAATTTTAGGAAATAAACAAAATAGTTTTTAGGTGTTTCTAATTTTTAGAAAATATAAAATAAAACTAAATTAAGTCACAAAATTTACCGTAAGTATTATGTGTTAGCAGGAGCTAATTATAATTTTTAGGGAATTTTTGGAATTAATTAGGTATTTATTTGATTAAAAACAACACATATCAAGCAGGGACCTAAATGCAATTATACAAAAGTTTCCAGACCAATAGATAATAGGTGAAGAAAATCCAGTACTGGAGTTGCAAATAATCCAATTAATTCACACACATGCTTATTAAACCACGCTCAGGGGCATAAATGCAAATATCATAAATATTTCATCCCAAGCATAACATAGCAGAAGTCCAAGGCATTAAATAGAAAAACACCAGAGGATCACGTGGGATGGCACGTGATTGCAACACAACTGGACTAAAGTGCAAAACTGAGAATAGAAGGTCCAAACTGCAAAATAATTGTACTACAACTTTATTCTCTGGACTAACTAATAAAGTGTAAAAGTTCGGGATAAAATATGCAATATACCCTAAAACATGTGAGGTGTGTGTGACAGCTCTGACGGTCCTGATCGCCCTCTGCACAAAGATCTGATGGTGGAGGGAATGTCAGGGACGTGCGACGGAGATGCTCTGCTACAGTGCAGATCTGTCAGCTCTGAAAAGGGAAGGAATGTGCGGTCCAGATCTGACGCCTGCTCTGATCGACAGTTCAGGGTGAAACGTGGCGTACGATCGAGATCAGATCTGGAAGGTCGGGCTCCTCATCGATGGTAGAGATGGGGCATGGAAGAGCTCGTTGAGGCCGAACTTCAATGGCGGAGGCATCAAGATCCGCAACTCCATTGAAGGGTCGAAGGAGCTCTGCGTCATCGTGAGAGTGGTCCACGTCTGGTGAGGGGCTCCTATGGAGGAACAACGGTTAGGCGTGCGTGATGAAGGAGCTCAGACTGGAGCTATTCCGCCAAGCAAGAGGATCGTCCAACTAATGCTCTTGTAGTGCAAGGGTACCTGCAATGCAAAGCTGGGACTCGGGGCTATGCTTCGATCGGGTTATTGAAGCAAGAAATGAAAGAAGAGAAGGTGGATGGGATTCGATCTCTGGTGAAGAGGGTAGGAGGAGATCTAGGCCTTAACCTCGACCTCAGGGTCGAGTCCAAGGTCGATTAGATCGCGATGCAAGATGAACGATGGAACGAGGGGTCGATCTGAATGGTTTGAGGTGGGCACCGAGGCTCCGACCGGCTTGTCAGAGCAGGTGGATGTGCAACGGCGCTAGATGGAATGGATGGAATCAAAAAGGAAAATGCGAGGGATAGGATAGATACCTGAAGGGTCAGAGAAGCTCCTAAGCTTCAGACGGAGGCGAGCGTCAAGGTGATGGCCTCAACCGAGTTGCGGAAGGCCGGGAGGCTAGACGTGGTGGAGATCTGGCCACGTAGCTGAGATGCAAGATTCACGCCACCAAACTCCACACCGAAGATGCTCTCTGGCAGCTGCCACTCAACCAAAGGTGTCTGGGGGTGGAAGAATGAGCGAGCCACGAGCTAAGCTGCAGTAGAGGCAGAAAAGATGATTTATAGGTTTCCCAGGAGGCAGGAAGGATCGAGCGAGAACGCGCAACCCTAGGAAGATCCGCAAAGGCGATGGATCCTCGGGGAAGGATCGGGCACAAGATTGGATCGAAAGGAGTCCTGAGTTGACTGGGAAAAATGGGAGAAAATGCTTTGGCAGAAGGAAGCGGGTCAGGTCAGCCCTGGAAGAGGGCGTTGACATGGGCCAACGAAACGAGCTGGACCAATTAGGAAATTAGAATTTACAAAATATTTATAAATTCAAAAAAATATTAACTAAATTCAAAATAAAAAGTGTAGAAAATAAAAAATGTTTTTTATTTTTCAATCGATTTTTTTGTGATTTTTATTATTTTTTTGAAAAATAAAATAGTGTATGTACATTATATAGTAGTATGTACAGGTATAATATACCTATGTATTACATACATTAATTTTTATTTTATTAGTTTTACATAAATACCTTAATTTTATATTTTATTTATTTTTCACATGATTTTAGGAGTACAAAATAATTTTTATTTTATTTTTGTGATTTATTTATAGGTACAAAATAATTTGTAGATGTGACATATACACATGTATTTTGTACAAGTAGGAAAGATTTTATTTTTATTTTATTTTATTTTTCTGGTTTTTATTTTGCTTTTATTTTATTTCTAGGGTTATATACAAGGAGGTAAAAAGAATATTTTAATTTTATTTTGTCAAAATACTAATATATGCACATAGGTAATATGTACATCACAAAGCAAACCCTATCTCTCTCTACTTACTTTATTTGACGATCAGGTCAAGGCTTGACCTTCTTTTGGGGTTCGGATCACTATGTATTTATTCTAAATACCTCCTTCCTTTTTCTTTTCCTTTATTTTTTTATTTTTGCACAAATACATGCTAATTATACAATATTAACACATGCATGTCGGTTTCTATGTTATTGTATTTACACCTATTTACATGATGTTTTGCCAAGATAAATAGCAAAAATAAAAGAATAGAGCGTGAGAATAAGTGATTCATTAATATCCTCAGTTCATATTCCCTCTCCATTCCTGCGAGCAGGTTTGTCACAAACCTTTTTGATCCTTGTATATTCTCAGTCCACCTTGTATAGATTCTCTTTTTGTTCCCTCCCTCTCTCGTGATTCGCATCACTTGCCCGGTTCCGTCTCATTTTCATTTTGTGGTTATACTTGGGATGACTAGATCCTATGTATAGAGGGTTACTTGTCCTGAGTTGCTCTTTCTTTTCTTTGTCATTTTCCTTTGTACATTTCCTGAATCTCATTGGTTCTCACACTTACTCCTATACTTCTAAACTTAGGCTGACCAGAGCCTAAGTATATGGGGCTTTATAACCCTCTATATACTCTCCACTTTTTCTATACTTTCTATCTCCTCTTGATCTTGACCGCCCATTTTCGCTCTTCTTCTAGACTTAGGCTGACCATAACCTAAGTATGGGGATCGAGGATCGACTTCAATACTTCAATCATTTTAACTCTCTTATGATTAGCATGAGCTATGTCTCTTTCTTATTTTTTGTGCTCAGAGGACATAGCACACGCTAAGTATAAGAGGTATATATTACATATATACCTTACCCATAGCTCGTACTTCACATATCTTTATATATACACACGAGATACAAGTAACCACTTATAAAATTTGTAAAATATGTGCAATATGTAAAATACATGTAAAATATGTATAAACATTGTAAAATTTGGTATAACCTTGTAAAACTTGTAAAAATAGTTCCTTGTAAAATATGTATAATGTTTATATTGTATACAATTATACAATTTGTAAAATGTATGTAAATTTGTAAAATGTGTGTAAATTTGTAAAATGTATGTAAATTTGTAAAATCTATGTAAATAATACTCTCTTTGTAACATTGGATGTATAAAAAAATATAAAAAAAACATTCTTGCATTGCATGCATCTACATTTCATTAGAAAATCATGCATATGCACAAAGCGGAAAGTCACCGAGTTATGAACTGAGTCATGAGTAAAAATCAAGAGTGGACTTGACTTTACCTTAATCTACTACATTTCATAGGAACTTCACTTAGAAATAGGATTTTAGAAGCTTCAGGTTATAGAATTAATTCTCAAAGTATCACAAGACAATGTCTAGACTTTGATTCTTAGTGTCTAACTTGATTGCCTCCTTTTGAGTAGACTCTTGGATAGGGAACTAATATGTATTCTAGAACCGCGTACTTACCACAACTCAAACAGGGTGTTGGAAGATGTTGTGTTACTTTAGGTAGCATGGACATCTAAAGACTGGAGTAACGGATTGAAATAAAGCTTCGTTTTCGATGAGGGATAGTCTACTAGAGCTAGTTGTTTAGTCGAGGTAGGGGCCAATGTAACCACTTCACATGGTTGTTTACTCTTGCACCCAACAAAAATAAAAAAAGGATATAACCTGAATAAAAGGGCCAAAAAAATCAAAGAAAAATATCTAAAATAAATACGGTGCAAACATTTCAAAATCTCAAATTTCTTGATCACAATAGTCCAGTGCATGCATATAGAAGACTTGGTTGCACCGGACAAGCTTTAATTAGGAGACGTAGCTACACTAGCTAGGCTCCAACTTCTCCCCCTTCTTCTATTTGTGATACTAGCAGTACTTGATCTTAGAAGGAAATACCTGACTCCTCGAGGATGAGTAACTGGAGGAGAAGATTTCATGGTAGTTCGACATTTTGAATGGAAAGAGCCAACCTCCTTCATGTGCATGAGACAGTTATTCAATATTCATTGAGTTTTTTTGTGGAGGGGTGGATCTTAGATGACTTCTGAGTCGAACTTGGTTGATGACTTGCACATCTTAGAGACTGTTTGTTTTAAAATCCTAATTCTCATAAGGAGTTCCACAACACTATTAATCCAAAAGTCAGGATGAGCTCCATTTTCACCTTTTGTTCACGACCTTTGTATTTTATCCAATCTCATTTCACTAAGGCATTCATTTTAGTTGCTCGGGGATGAGCACGGTTCAAATATAGGGGGTTGATGAATCTATGATTCATCACTTTAGATCTTAAAATAGAGATCCATTCCTAAGTAATTAAATGTATTTAGGAATTAACATTACAGTATTATCACTCATGCATATGTATATAAGTTCCATATTTTACGATGCATATTTGCATTAATAAGGAGTCAACATTTTGTGTATAAAACCACATATATAATAACACAAATTTCCATTTTTAATTATTTTATACTAACTCAAAATGAAATAAAATCAACTCCACTCTATACATGTTACTCACATTAATATATGAAAAATATCATGAAAATACTAACTTGTATATATATATATCAAATAAAACAAAAACCTAATTCTGATACAAGAAGGCATAAAGTCAAATATCCCTCACATACAGTCTCCTATTAACTCATGCTCACTTTTGAATTTATGTACATTTAATTCTATACAAAACAATATCAAATTCAAAAGAATTGGAGTTCATATGTGAAACTTGGGTTTTGGGTCAACATTGTATATGGTATATATTTACTAACTGGAACTCATTAATCTATGTACATAATTAACACGTTTTGTTTTATTTGTTTTTTATTTATTTTCTTTGATTTTTAATAAAGTGTGTAAAAATCCAAATAGAAAACATTGAGCAGGAGGTTGGCTATCGAGCTAATCTGATGGACGGGCAAGAATGCAGGAAAGGAGAATTTCCGGATTGTCGCTGACTAAGAAGCTTGTACAAGAGCTAAAGCGAGATTAACACGACGCTAAATTCATTCCCAACTATATCAAAAGCGTAGAACGATCATAAACTGTCAACTCCCTATGAGCCAGCCGGAGATTGCGTGGGACCAGAAGAGCTGTAGACGGAGGCTATCTATAATAAGAGGGAGAAGTGAAGGCATGAAAGACAGGAGCCTGGTTTCATTCACATGTCACTGCGCCCCGGGGGATGGTTGAAGTTATCTTGCTTGTTACGTCAAGCAAAAGTAGACCTGAAGACGAAGTGAGATTGGGCATAGGACTAAGCCCGTGGTGCCAGCGGATGCAGTGACTTCTGGAAGGAGGAAGCAGTAAGAAAGACCTCAAATAATGATATATCCTAATGAGAACTAGTCTCATTACCTTTCCTTACTCTCTAACCCTTCCCTCAACTAGATTAAGGGAAACCATCAGTCTTTCCCTCTTTGTTTTGCATGATATGGAAAGACAACGGGTATCTGGCATTCCCTAACGGTTATATTCTAGTTATGGCAAAAAAAGAGCTAAGAAAGGAAAGGAGCATACATCAAGAAATCCTTGCCCCAAAAGATGAAGTACCCAGGAGTACCTTTGATCTCTTGAAAAAATGGTGGAATCACATAGGGCTCTATTAGACCTAGGGGCAAGTATTAATCTCCTTCCCACCACTATCTATGAGAGGTTAGAAAATCTTGAATGATCATCAGTGTTACTAAATCAATGAAATTAATGTGTTCTAAGTCTGTATATAGGTCTTTTTATTTATTTTATCGATGTTCTAAATTATTAATAATTCCAAAAAGATTAATATGTAAATATATATCTTAATGGGTTTTATTTTGAGTTTTTATTTTAGTAAAATCTCAAAAAGAAAAATGTAAATGTAAAAATTCAGCATTTTATATACATAGAATACCACCAAAAATTCCATTTTATTTAAATTGCATCTTTTAGTTTTGATTCCTTTACGAAATTCATAGATCTCATTGAGATGAATAAATTTCATGAAGGACACTTTTTTATTTGAGATTTTGTACTATTTTATTTTGCTTTTTCTATTAATTTATTTTCGGAATTTTTTGGAGGCGATACATGGACGCTCCAGGAGGCGCCACGTTTCCCTCCACTTAACACCCTTAGTCGTCCTTTCTTTGGGTTGCTGGATGGAGCTCCCTTCATTCAATAGTCCTTATTCTCCTTTTTAAGTCCTTTATTTATATTTATTTTCTTCATCAAACGTTCCTTCCACGGTCGTTCAATCTCGGTTAATTTAACGGCCAAGACCCCATCTTCTACCTTCAGTCTTCTTGGCCAAGGAAGCTCCAATGCCTCCGCCATTCCCTCTCCATTGGCTGACTCTGCCTCCTCAACCCAAGTTGCTCTATGTCCCCCTTGTCCCTCCACCTACCTTGCCCTCTCCTCCATCTTCGCAGGACCTTAACGTCCCCTCCACAAAACCCCATTGTTGTCGCACTTAGACTGCATCTACCAATGTGAGAGAGACCAGGTCTACACCTCAAAGACATCTGGTGATATCTAGCATCCAACCCGGTCAAGCAAAGATGGCCATGATCTTCATCGGCATTATCCAAGAAAAATCACCTTCTTGATGCTACTTCTTCTACGGTTGGAAGAAGCAGAGCTTTAATCTCCTTTTATCAAGCTCTCAAGGTGATTATCGGAGCAACACACACTCTAGACATTTAGGTTAAACATTCGCAGGTGATCATCTTCTTATCATTCCTCCTTTGTCTTCTCGTTCTTCATCTAGTTCTCTAAAACCAACCTCATTTCTTTCCAAAAACCACGTCTTCCTCAATCTAAATGCAAATCAAGTCCCCAAATCTAAGTCCAAATCACCCTCAACAGCTCTACATTTTCCCTGCTATATCTTGCATCCTCTCATTGATCTAGGAGCTCACCTCCTTCACATCATCAGAGGTAAACATGCCCTTCTTTTATGAGCTGTGGAAAACCAAAACCCAATTCGACACCCAACTTCTTCTTCTGCCAGGTCTTCCATGTATTGCCCTAAGTCCTTGTAAAGGATTGAGTCCATCATTCATATACTTCTTCATCAACATAAGGACCGCCATTTTGCACATCACCCCTCAACCGAGATTGGAGCTCGAGCCCATCTTCTGATAAGTCCCTACATCAGATAAGGACACCTTAGAGCTTCTCGATCCTCATCTACATCCCTAGGCCATGTGTTAGTCACCGATGATCTAGTGATGAATCAGGTTCGACCGACCATGTGTAGCCTGGATACACGCAGATCTCTCACACCAGGAAGAAGAATAAAAGAGGGGAGGGAGTCGAGTTACACCTGTTGTTCGATTGGTGCCTCCCTCTTCCATCTTATGACCACGATCCTATATCCCACCATGTTGCATCCTCTAAACCGTCCACCTAGCCATCAGCCTCAATGCGACCCAAAGCTATTTTCGCCTGCCACGTGGAGGTCCTGCTCCAACATAGTGCCCGAGGCTCCACAATCGCACATGAGCCACGTGTGGGTTCTGGAAGTTTTGTGATGGCATCCTTGTTGTTCTCTTGGAATCATACCTCAATCCCACACTCACACGTGCTGCATACCTACCTCCTAGAATAATTGCATAAAACCCCCAGCAGGTTTTGGTAATGTCTTGTTAGTCCTTGTGCTTGTTATTTGAGTTATTTAACTTATGTAAATTGCATTTCGCACCTTCATTTTGAGAAATTATTCTAGTATTCATTTGTCTTCAATTTTAAAATCCAAAAATTGCATGGTGTAAGACAATTAATGTTATACAATTTGGGCATTTATTGGCAATATTTGGAGCAGTGCTTGATTTATTAAATTTATCGTGATAAATTGGTTATATTTTAACCAGTCTTTGATATTTAATTCCCAGAAAATCGACATTTGCTTTATCAATTTAAAAAATCACATTTCATATACTTAATTATTCTGTAACACGAGAAAAAATTAGTTCATTTACATGTATACTCTGTATAAAATAAATTAAATTGTGATCGAGGTAATTGAATTTTAATTGATCAAACATATTTTTAGGAAATTCAAATTACTTTGCATTTATATTGATTAGATACATCTAGGATATTGTTACTTAGAAATACAAGTGGTTGCTATTTACTAGAATTAAATTACTCTTAATCGCCATGTTTTACGTCATTTAAACTATTAAAAATTCATTACATGTCAGAAAATTCAAAAAATACACTAGCTTAATTTTGCATGCACTCACATTCTAGATAAATTTCATAAGGTTTGGAGTTAAATTGATTGATATTTTGTGAAAATACCATTGAACTTAGTCAAAATTACATTTCACATTTCATTGCATAAAAAAATTTAAAAAAATGCTCCCTTAAAAACCTAATTGCTAATCAATATGAAAATGGACATAAGAAGAAAATTGTCTCCCTGAGTTCGACCTTGGGCTTGCCCAAGTAAAAAAATAAATTGACTACTTGCATTTAATTGAATATAATAAACCACATTTGCCCGCCAACAATGAAATGAGACATCAATAATTATCACAAACAAACTCGGGCTTTTAGGGGCTTTTCACATCGCAATCTTGTAACATTTAAGAAACAAGCATGTACTAAACACCAAAGAATGCACAAATGACTAAAATCCATCCCCAATCACAGCATCCAGTCTCTTGTAGGAAATTAAAATTTTTTAAACTCAGCAGGTGTGCATGTGCAGGAGGGTGCGAAATAATATTAGAAAAAAACATTAGAGCAATACATGCATTTAAGAAATAAGTGCATTCTAAATCGCAACACAAGGCATATTAAGATCTCGAAGCTTGTAATCAGATCAAATCCAATGCCAAATAATTGATAAACTAGTAGAACCATGGATCCAACAACAAAAAAAATCCTCTAACTAGATAGAAGCTAGCAAGCTCAATGATGACTCGCAATCACAACAACCACTAGGGTCGTGCTCAGATGGAAATCATGTGCCATGTGTGCAGCATTTGAGAAATAAGCGTAAAGTAAAATCCTAACACATAGCAACACACATAACAAGATCCCAAAGCTTGGAATCAGATCAAAATCCAATTCCAAAAAAAATAGAAACCACCATATTCATGGATTCAACAACTGAAAAAAGTCCTCTGATGTAATAGAAGAAAGCAAACTCAATGAGGATTCGTAATCACAACAACCACATGGGACATGCTTAGATGTAAATCATGTGCAATACATGCAACAATTGAGAAATAAGTGCATGATAAAATCCCAACACATAGCAGAACGTATAGCAAAATCCCAAAGCTTGGATTAAGGTCAAAATCCAAGTGACAAACAATTAAAACAAACAGATACAAGGATCCAACAACTGAAAAAATCATCTAACTTGACAACAACAAGCAAGCTCAAGGAGGATTCGTAATCACAACAACTACAAGGGGCATGCCTAGATGAAATTCAAGCGTAACAGATGCGGCAATTGAGAAATAAGGGCATGTTAAAATCCCAACACAAAGCAACACACATAGCAAGATCCCGAAGCTTGTAATCATATCAAAATCCAATGTCAAACAATTGAGAAATCACCCGAACCAGTGATCCAACCACTTAAAAATCCTCTAACTTGACAGAAGCAAGCAAACTCAATGAGGATTCATAAGCAAAACAACCACAAGGAGCATGCTCAGATAGAAATCATGTGCAATACATGCAACAATTGAGAAATAAATGTATGTTAAAATCCTAACACGTAGCAGCACACATAACAACATCCCAAAGCTTGGAATCAGATCAAAATCCATTACCAATAATGGGGAAACCACTAGAACAAAGGATCCAACAACTAAAGCTTGAGAGCAGACCAAAATTCAGGTGCCAAACTATTGAGAATCCACCAGAACTGGGGTTTAAAAGCCCAAAAATTCCTCTAACTTTACAACCCCAAGCAAGATAAAGGAGGATTTGCAATCACAGCAACCACAAAGGGGCATGCTCAGGTAGAAATCATGTGCAATACATGTAACATTTGAGAAATAAGCATGCGTTAAACACCAACGAAACACAATTGACTGAAATCCATCCCCAATCACAACATTTATCCACTTATACAATATTAATTTTTTTATAGAGCAATTGTGCATATAAGGAAAGATGTGAAATATTTCTCAGTCAACAACTTCAAAGAGGAGAATCAACACATAGCAACAAATATAACAATATCCCAAATATTGGGATTGGATAAAAATCCAAGTGCTAGACAATTGAGAAACCACCGAAACCAGGGTTTAAAAGCACGCAAAAAATCCTCTAAGTTTACATCAGCAAGCAATCTCAAAGAGGATTCGCAGTCACAATAGCCCTAGGGGTCATGATCTAATGGAATTTATGCACAATACATGCAGCATAAGCGTAAATCACAAAGTAATGATATCCATCCCCGATATTAACATTGAAAAAACAACACATCAGAAGCATAATTCAATAATCAGGAGCATAGAGAGAGAAAATACCTCAAAATCCAAATATTCCACATCGTAGAAGATATATGAAAGCAAAATAACAATAAGAACTTGATAATCGAGATTTGGCGAGGGTCTAAAGTAGTCCACACAAGGCAGGACCAAAGTGTCGCTAAGCGACCGCTCACAAAACCTCAATCAATCAACAATTGACCCACAACAAGTAAATCATGCAATGAAAGTAAATGTGCGGAGTTAAAATTTATTATAACTCTACAACAAGATGTGTATAGGTGCAAGTATGTGTAGAGGTCGAACACAGGGAGCAGACAGGTAGAACGGGGCAAAATGCTCAAAATGTGAGTGTGATCAAGTGTCTATCTATGCTATTTTTTGTGGGTTTTTAATTTTATAATTTTTTATTTTATTTTTTATTTTATATTTTTATAATTTGATTTTTTTAAATTTTTTGATTTATTTTTTCTTTTTATATTTTATATTTTTTTATTTTCTTTTCTATAATAGAATATATATACAAAGTAAGAAAGAGAGAGATAAAGGAGTTATAAAAATAGATAAAAATAAGGAAAATCTGGAAATAAAATATTTTTAAGTTTTTTATAATTTTATAATGTTTTTGTGAGTTTTCTAGATTTTTCTTAATTTGATTGGTATTTTTAAAGTTAAAAATACGGAAAACAATGAATAAAATAAAAGACTGAAACTAAAATGGAGAAATAAAAAAGCAAACAGAAACAAAAATTCTCCAAATTAATTTTAAATAAAAGATAATGAAATAGAGAAAATTTAGAAACAGAGTTTGTACTTCTAGGATTTTTTATGAATTTTTAGGATTTTTATGAAGATTTTTGGGGTTTATAATTTTTAGGAGTTTTCTTTTATATTTTTTAGTGATTTTTGGGCAGAAGTTGAAACACACTAAAAGACACACAATATATTTTTTTGGGAATTTTCTGAGACGTTTTTTATAATTTTTATGGATTTTATGATGCAAACAGTGCTAAAAATGGTTGTTTTTTTATTTTTTATAAATATCAAAATGCAATAAATATGCAAAATAAAAATACAGCGTGAAACTACTATGCAACCGGAATCTATGATGATTTTTGTAGATTTTTAGGGTTTTAGATATGCATGCAATAAATAAAGGAAGCATAAAGAAAATGCATACATGCAGGGGTATTTATGTAATTATTCAGAAATCCCGGGGCCTTGGCACAATATTTCCAGAAAAATATAACTGAAATAAAGACTTCATGCACTAAACGGGAATAACAAGACTCGCGAGGGTTCTCCTGCAAAAACCCCAGGAGACACGTGTGTGAGCACGCGCATCTAGGAAGGATGGATTCGAAATAAGGAAAAGTGCGGGGGGCTCTATGTAAATTACATAGAAGTTTTAAAGAGTCTGCTGAAAGTTTAAAGACTAATAAACTATTACAAAAATTGGCGGGGGAAGTAGCGCAAAATACCCCAGGCCTTGGTAGATCGGACGGCAGATGGGATCCCAATTAAACACGTGTCACGATCTCGTCAAACTATACCGCGTCTACTGAATGGCTGGGATTAAATCCAAGGGCGAAGATCTACGGCCGGCGGCAGGTGAAATCCAACTATATCTGCTCGCTGGGCACGGACGTTCTTGATCAGACGATGTAGGGTGCGGATGGAGGAACCAAGGAAGAACTCGGTGGTGTCGAGCTTTGTTCAGCTGTTGGGCTCGCCTCCGACCATCATTCCCACGGTCGAAGGATGCGTTCGACTCCTGTTGCTCCTCCCCGACGTCCAGGTGGTTCCAAGATGCCCATAGGCTGGTGTCCTAGCCCCTGGAGCTCACGATGCTTTTGCCGACCTAGGGGCCTTCCTTCGACGAAATCCGAGGCTTTAACGCCTCCTTCAGGTCCTGCGAAAAGAGTGGGAACACAACAGCACAAAAGCGCAAGAAACCTGGCTTTTATTGGCGAGTGATGGCGTGGAGAATGGTGGTGGAAAGTGGCGGGCTGAGCAACGGAGCGGAATTCCGACGTACTCACGATGATCATATTTTGGGCTCCTATCGTTAATTAGATTTTAAACTAAGAGAAATACTGCTGGCAGGAGATAAATGCTACCTAAAAGGCAAAGAAATAGGAGGAAAACATCCTCGACTGGCTGGGAAACCAAGAGAAAAGACCTCGACGACGGAGGTCCGCTGGAGGTGGTGGAATGCACCCACGCCCACACCATAGGACACCTCGATGAAGCTGGAGAATGGCCATGTCACCGCCTTCATCCGGAGCTCCAGAAGGGATGCCCATGACGGGTCAAAAGAGGTTCAAGATCTGAAAATGGTCGGAGGGGGTCTTTTGAACGAGTGGTCGAGTAGGCATGAAGATCGAGGTGGACCGAGCGAATCGTGGCTTCTAAGACCAATCTAAGCCATGGGTGTGTATACTCAAGCCATGAGGAAGAAAAGTCGTGAAGAATGCGACATGGAATAGTGAAAGGCGTGACCTCCAAAATTTGGAGAAAACGCCAAAAAAACTCAGATCTGACACTGTACAGACCTTGGTCAGAGTGATGGTCAACATGGCCCAAAGGACGAAGAAAATAAGGCACATACGTAATCCAATGCTCAATATGATGCTTGGGCGTGTACAAGGGATGTATGGGGATAAAAAGTCGTGAAGGGCACAAGGCCGAATAATGAAAGATGCGACCTTGAAAATGGGAGAAAATAGCCAAAAAAACGCAGTTCTGACGAGCTGTAGGCTCTCCAGACCTTCTGGTTGGTCCACGTGGACCAACCAGGAAAAATCCTGGAAAAATCATTTGTAAAATCGATTAAAAATAGAAAATGAATTAATTAATTTTTGATTATTAAATAAAAATGTTTATTATTTTATGAATTATTTTATTATGATTTTTATTTATTTTTGAGAGGTATAAAAATGCAAGTTACCATTTTAGGCCTATATAGGTATATTTATCTATGTATTTTAATATTTTATTTTTATTTTGTGCATTTTACTTATTTATTTTTGTTTATTATTTTATAAATTTATTTTTCTGAAGTGTTTTGTATATTTAATAAAATAAAAGTATGGATTATACAGATATACTTATAGGTCTTATACCTATGTATTATATATATACAAGTATTTATTTTGTGTTTCTTTTGTATTTTTATTCTGATTTTAATGTACATATATATTATAAATAATATTTACAAAATTATAAAAATATAAAATGGTAAAAATAGTTAATAAATAATAAAATGAATATTTTAATCTGTATAAGTATACAATAGGGGTCCAAAACTCAACTTTCAAACCGTAGCTCTACCAAATACGAAACCACCGTCATTAAATAGCTTATTTTAAATTATACTCAATTAAAGGTGAGTTTGATGTATTTTTGAGTTTTTATTTGTGAGATACAGGTCTGGGAAGTTGGGATTCTGGAATTTTATTCAGATCCTAACTTTTTATCTGCACATTATTTTTCAGTGAAATCAATTTTGTATTTTTGTTTATTTAATTACCTACAATGTTCATGTTCAAAGTTTCCTTATTTGAGGTGTAAAAAGTGGAACCAAAAATAGGTCCTAAAATGAATAAAGAATGAATAAAATAAAAGGGATTTTATTGGTATTCTGGCCCTTATCTCCCCCTACTTTATTCCTTGTCGATCTAGTCATCAAGATGAATAAGTCTCGGGGTTTTGGGTCATAAAATATTTACAATATTTTATTCTTTTTATTTTCTTTTATTTATTCTATAATTTTGTCTTTAAAAACCGCATTTTATACAATATTTACACAATGATGCATGGATGCTAAAATATCTAAACTAAGCCTATTTACACGCATTTACTAGGGTTTTTAAGGCCAAAATGATAGAATAAAGATGATGAAACGTAGATTCATCATCCCCCTATACTTGCCTTTGCTAGTCCCTAGCAAACACTTATGCAATAAGTGCAGAAAAGAAAAACAAAGAAAAGAAAAAGAAGAAATGTGGACTAAATTTAATGATCAAACTTGTCTTCATAAAATCAAAGTTTGGAGCTTAAGTTGGACCTTTCGAATTTTAGTGCGGGCGGAACCTTAATGAGAATCGTATTTGAAATCCAACAGTCCCTGGGAATCCCAAAACTCTATTCAATTCTCCTCAATAGCCAGGTCAGAAATATTTCAACTCATACGCAAATCCTTACGACTATGAATCTGACTCGTACAGTGTAAGTGATAGTGGCTCTCCCCAACTAGAATGACAAAGAGACTGACTTCTCCAGCATTACAACCCAATGATTCCCCAATCGAACAACTCCTTCCTCGAGGAGCGGGGTATTCCCTTCTAAGTTCAAGTGGCAACCTGCTCAAGAGGAGGGGGTGAAGAGAAGAATGGACAGTAGCCAGTGTAGCTACCTATCCTAGGATGCAAGACCAGTGTAGTCAAGTCATCCAGCTGCAGGCTCACGTATATGACTTTGAAACTCAAGCTTGCTTATTGGCTATACAACATATTCACATACTTTTGCAGGCATTTTATTTTTGTACAGGCCTGTCTCTCTTTTTTTTCTTTTTTTAAAAATACTATTTACAGCAGCATTTACATAAGGAGTTTTTCCTCTTGAGCCAGTAGACTATCCCTCTTTTGAAGCTTTATCGCAACCCACACTCTCATGTCTTTAGAATTCCTCATTAATGGACGGGTTGGGGTGCACTTCCCTCCCTAGAGGAGGACAAGTGTTTCCACTTGTGTGCGTCTCATATCGGCAAATCCAATCCCCTCACCGCTCCAACTGAGTTGAGCCATGCGAAAGGTGCAGGTGTCCAAGTTAGGTCATTATCAACAAGAGTCATGTGTGTGATCCAAAATACTCTACTTAGGCAATCAAGAATCCATTGAACCAAGTCACGTGATCCTCAAGGAATTAAGTCAACTAGACCTGATGTACCTCAAACCCAGTTCCTATAAGGTTCCTTTTATTAGGTAGATTTTAAGGTCCATTCAAGCTCCAATCTCCGGATTTTATTTAGACTCGTTCAACTATCAAACTCAATCCGAAAAATGCAAATGCTATGCAAATGCAGAAAATATTTTTGTAATGCAATTTTCAAGATTTTGAACTTTTTATGGATTTTTGAAAAGATGATGATGCATATGCATTTTTTGTATTTTTAAAAAAGATTTTTGAAATGTTTTTGGATTTTAATTTTGAAAATGTTTTTGGGATTTTTGAAAATAAAGAGATTTTGGCTGAAAGCTAGGTTAAAATATTTACACGGGGATGCATCTTATATTTACAAGAGGTGGATTTTAAGGATTTACAAGGATAAGTGATCAATTTTATACATATATAAAGGATTTTGGTGTGATGTATGTATTCCTCAAACTTATTTGAAAATCATTTCACAAACAATTTTGAAAACTATAGTCCACAATAATTTTTACAAACAATGTTACAAACATGTACACACCTTTGAAAATCATTTTGCAAAGGTTTTGCAAATAGTATAGATAGATTTTTCAAATGTTTTTGCAACCATTTTTCAAACCATTTGCAAATCATTTTTTGAACATTTTATTTCACACAAAGAAAAATAAAATTTTCAAACAAAATATTTTTTCAAAGATTGAAAACGTGTAACAAAATGTTTTCCAAATAGTTTTCAAAAGATTTTCACAAGATTTTCAAACTATTTTTCACACATTTTGCAAAAAACATTTTCACCTTATTTATTAATCAGTAATTACAAAAAGATTTTGAGGAATAAAACATCTTTTTATTACGGTTTTAGTGAATTTTAAAGAATTATTAGCCATATTATTAAGAAAATACAAAAGTACGAGTTATGGCTAAAGTATATACGTAGTATATACGACCCCCCTATACTTAGCTTGAGCTATTTCCTCATAGATTAGAGAGAAAAGAGAAGACATAACTCGTACTGAGTATAGACAAGTCTAAAGAATAAACGAATAAAGTGAGGAACAAATGAGAAGTTGACCGTCCCCCATATACTTAGGATCAAATAATCCTAAGTATAGCAGATTGTACACAAAGCAGGGAGGGTAAAGGGTTGGAATGAACAGATCGTACTCAAGTTGTCTCCCCCTATACTTAGGGTAAGATAGGCCTAAGTATAGACAAGAGAGGAGACAATGGAGAGGATCAAATAATCGATTAACTCGGGGTGCACACCCCGCTATACTTAAGACAAAGTGCGTCCTAAGTATAGAAAACTGTCTACAAGGGGCGACATCTTTTAGATACAAAAAGAAAGAAAAGGAAAAGAAGAAAAGAAGAAAAGAGATGAAGATGGAAGAAGAGATCATGAGGATGTACTCACCACTCCCCCTATACTTAGGGTAAAAGAAGCCCTAAGTATAGGCGATAATAGGAGAGATGAAACGGAACGACGAATGAACACCCGACTCGTCCACCCCCCTATACTTAGGACAAAGTACGTCCTAAGCAAGGCAAACACGAGGATGGGTGGATGAGCAATACAGGAGAGAGAACAGAGGTACACAAAAGTGAATATACAACAGAGATGGATATACAAATGGTCAAGAAGGTTGAAAGCGAACCTTCTTGCGAGACCGCTGAGGAATAGATCTGGTGTGGTGCAGGTCAACATCGGGGTTCACAGTAGACGGAAGCCGATCAGGGTCGACAGAGTGGAGATCCTCGGGGGCCCTAGGGTGTGAAGGCGCAGACGGGTGAGTGGAAGAAGTGTGGTCAGGTCTGGCCTTGGGTGTCTCGTTGATATCAAAGTGGAATGGGACGAACTCATCATCATCGGAAGAAGTGTAATCAGAGTCATCCTGTGAGGTCTCATCCAGGTCAAAACCAAAAAGAACGAACTCATCAGTGGAAGTACTCGAATTATGTTCGTCCTCTATAATCTCAACCGGATCATCTTTCTCATCAAAAGGCCCGAATTCTCGAATAAAAGCTATCAAATCAAATTCGGCCTTTGGCTTATCTGAATCTAAATGAACAGGAGCGGTCTCATCAGTGAAAGAAGTCGAGCCATGTTCGTCCTGTCTATTCTCTACATCTGCCCTCCGCTCAATGGTGTCAATCGTGTAAATCCCGCGGATGTCATCAACACATCGCCAATCACATGAAGCAGAAACTCCAAGGTCTATGCTTTCCGAGCTTTCCTCCTTGGATAGGAATTCTTGGGTCTCATCATCAGTCATAAAGAAGGTCTCTCTGATATCTTCATATAGATCATAGTCCTCGGGGTCAGCCAAGATAGGTGAAGTCGCATCAGGTGCAGGTCTCTGGTCGGCAGCGGGTGCGGTGATCAATACTTCGCTCTCATCAGCGGGACGGAAGAGAATCTCTCCTGATCCGTAATCAATAACGACCCTCGCATAGGTGAGGAATGGTCGTCCCATGATGATTGGAGAGTGCTCCCCTGTGGAGGTCTCCATGGGCAATACGACAAAATCAACGTGATAGCTCATGCCCTGAATCGAAATAACGGTGTTTTCAAGGATACCCATCGGCCTCTTGATTGATCTATCAGCAAACTGAATAATCATCCTAGTTTTCTTGAGAGGCCCTAAGTGAAGAGACTGTACCAGCGAGAAGGGTAATATGCTAATAGATGCACCGCCGTCTATGAGAGTGTGATCACATGTATGGTCAGAGATGGTGCTAATGATGAAGGGGGTAGCTGTGTTCTTCTTCCTAGGAATGGGACGGTGTGTGATGGCATGGGCGGTGGCCATGGTCAAAATGTGATGCTCAGATCTGCTCCTCCGCTTTCTCTTCCTGGGATGAGGAGCAGATAAATCGGTCATGGCCCGCTGAAGTGGGGCACGGATAATCTCATGAATATTGGCCACCACTTCGGGTTCAGTCAACATTTTTTGAATTTTTGGACCTCCTCCATACAAGGGAGGAAGTCGGAATCAGCATATACATGAGGCATGCCAAGAGCAGTCTGTAAAGCGGCATCCTCAGGGTCAAAGGTGGGATAAGGTGTGAGAGGTTGTGTGGGTAAATGATCTGGCAAATGGTACCTCTCCTCACAGTCTGAATTGGCCAAAGGTCTCCCGAACTCTTTTTGTGTTTTTAATTTTTTCCTCATTTTTTTGTATTTTGGGCGATTGCAAGCTCTCATGGAAATCCTCGAGTGAACCCATATCATCAAATGGTGGAGTATCATGGTCGCTCTTATTTGTACTAGTGAGGTGGTCAATCCTCTGTCTCATATGATCCATCATCTGGGTCAAGTGCTCAAGGGTGGACTCCATGAAAGGTGACTCCGACAGCTCATTCTCGGGTGAATGTGAAAGTGGAAAATGCGGAGGTGGAGGTGGGTGTGGGTAGAAATCCGAGTGCTGATACTGTGGCTGAGGCGGATATGTACAAAAATCAGGAGCAACATCCTCCTGGAAAAAGTGTGGTGGACCGGCTGGAGTGAACGAGGGATCCGCAAATTCCGGATAGAAAATGCTCCAGGGGTCCATCTCGAAAACAAAAGAAAATGATCAGAAGAGGACGATGGTCAAGTCAAGAGAAGTGGAGAAAAGGCGCAAATGCGTAGAGGCAACCTAGGACACACACAAAATAATCACAAACAGAAATGAAAATAATACAAACCCTCAATTCACCTACTCAACTCGGTAGAGACCGAAAAGTCAGTCTTTTTATCTTGTCTGTTTTAGAGTATGTGAGAAGTCAAAAATTTTGCACAAACACTTAGTGGCTGAAATGGGATTTGGGCACTATCCTTAGTGTGTTCGTGAGCAAGTAAAAGCAAATACAATGAGGGGATTACTCGCCCCAAGAGAATTTTTCTTTTTAATCTTTTTTAGGGTCAAGTAATATTAACAGTCTCAATTTTATTGATTATCACTTTTTTTTGGATTTTTAGTGAGAAATGCATGAGCCTATCAGGGGATCAATTTCTTTAAGCACCTAGGTTGGCAAAATCAAAGGTAGAGAGTCGGAAAAGCAATGCAAGCGGCAAATCAATGATGTATGCTAAAGAGAAATGCTCACCTTTCCTCCAGCACTCTACATGCAAAGATGCAAAGCAGAATTGAAACCTATTCTATACGCAGATGCAAGCCGATGAAATCACCCTAAGTTCAAAAATTGCTATTAGCATGAAGCACCACAAGTCGGTCACCAATCTTTAATCCAGGAGTCCGGTCTAGGCTCACCCCGCCTCTTCTCGACACATCGAGTTCAGGAGCAGCGCTTGGAAGGGTGGGCTTGTAGCACGAAGGCTCGAAGATGATGAGGCGACTGTTTAAAGTTTTAAACTAAGTCCAAAGCGCACTATAGGTACATGCAAGATATTAAGGTGTTGGACCTAATTTACTCGATCGCCAAGCAAGCCTAAAAACTAAGGGATCAATCACATAAAAGAAAGAAAATAAAATCGGAAAATGAATAAAAAAAATGAAGAAAAACCGTGAAAATCGCGGTTAGCCCCCAGTTGTACAAACATCTGCAAATTGGTCCCTAATGTCCAAGAGTTCAAGTACATGTATTATTAAAATAATAGTTGTCTCTCTCTCACTTAAATTACACAAATAAATGCACAAAAACTAAAGTGCTCAAAATTTGTTTTCAAAGTTCTCCAAGTCCTTCTTTTTACTAGGCTAAAGCTGCCTCACGTGGGTGCGAAGGTGCTCCAAGAGGGGCTCCTCCCTCGATCCGCATACCTCGCAAGAAATCCAAACAAGGAGAGTGGTCAGACAATTCAACAATGTATATCACAAATAAGGAAAATAAAATAAGCGAAAATAAAAGCCGTAACAAACAATAACAAGCACAAACCCGAACTACGTGCAGTTGCTCCTCGGCAACGGCGCCATTAGATAATCGAGATTTGGCGAGGGTCTAAAGTAGTCTACACAAGGCAGGACTACAGTGTCGCTGAGCGACCGCTCACGAAACCTCAATCAAACAACAATTAACCCACAACAAGTAAATCAAGCAATGAAAATAAATGTGCGGAGTTAAAATTTATTATAACTCTATAACAAGATGTGTATAGGTGCAAGTATGTGTAGAGGTCGAACACAGGGAGCAGACAGGTAACACGGGGCAAAATGCTCAAAATGTGAGTGTGATCAAGTGTCTATCTATGCTATTTTTTGTGGATTTTTAATTTTATAATTTTTTTATTTAATTTTTTATTTTATATTTTTATAATTTGATTTTTTAATTTTCTGATTTTATATTTTCTTTTTATATTTTATATTTTTTTATATTTTCTTTTCTATAATAGAATATATATACAAAGTAAGAAAGAGAGAGATAAAGGAGTTATAAAAATAGATAAAAATAAGGAAAATCAAGAAATAAAATATTTTTAGGTTTTTTATAATTTTATAATGTTTTTGTGAGTTTTCTAGATTTTTCTTAATTGGGTTGGTATTTTTAAAATCAAAAATACGGAAAACAGTGAATAAAATAAAAGACTGAAACTAAAATGGAGAAATAAAATAGCAAACATTAATAAAAAATCTCCAAATAATTTTAAATAAAAGATAATAAAATAGAGAAAATTTAGAAATAGAGTTTGTATTTTGAGGATTTTTTATGAATTTTTAGGATTTTTATGAAGATTTTTGGGGTTTATAATTTTAAGGAGTTTTCTTTTATATTTTTTAGTGATTTTTGGGCAGAACTTGAAGCACACTAAAAGACAAACAATATATTTTTTGGGATTTTTCTGAGACGGTTTTATAATTTTTATGGATTTTATGATGCAAACAATGCTGAAAATGGTTGTTTTTCTATTTTTTATAAATATCAAAATGCAATAAATATGCAAAATAAAAATACAGTGTGAAACTACTATGCAACAGGAATCTATGATGATTTTTGTAGATTTTTTAGGGTTTTAGATATGCATGCAATAAATAAATGAAGCATAAAGGAAATTCATACATGTAGGGGTATTTATGTAATTAGGCAGAAATCATGGGGCCTTGGTGCAATATTTCCAAAAAATAAAACTGAAATAAAGACTTCATGCACTAAATGGGAATAACAAGACTCGCGAGGGTTCTCCTGCAAAAACGCCAGGAGACACATGCGTAAGCACGTGCGTCTGGGAAGGATGGATTCGAAATAAGGAAAAGTACGGGGGGCTGTATGTAAATTACACAGATGTTTTAAAGAGTCCACTGAAGGTTTAGAGACTAATAAACTATTACAAAAATTGGCGGGTGAAGTAGCGCAAAATACCCCAGGCCTTGGCAGATCGGACGGCAGATGGGATCCCACTTAAACTCGTGTCACGATCTCGTCAAACGATACCGCTTCGGCTGAATGGCTGGGATGAAATCCCAGGGTAAAGATCTACGGCCAGTGGCAGGCAAAATCCAACGATATCTGCTCGCTGGGCAGGAATGTTCTTGATCCGACAGTGTAGGGTGCAGAAGGAGGAACCAAGGAAGAACTCGGCGGTGCCGAGCTTTGTTCAGCTGTTGGGCTTGCCTCCGACCATCATTCTCACGGCCGAAGGGTGCATTCGACTCCTGATGCTCCTCCCCGACGTCCAGGTGGTTCCAAGATGCCCGTAGGCTAGTGTCCTAGCCCCTGGAGCTCACGATGCTTTAGCCGACCTGGGGGCCTTCCTTCGACGAAATCCGAGGCTTTAACGCCTCCTTCAGGTCCTGCGAAAAGAGTGGGAAGACAGCAGCACAAAAGCGCAAGAAACCTGGCTTTTATTGGCGAGTGATGGCGTGGAGAATGGTTGTGGATAGTGGCAGGCTGAGCAGCGGAGCAGAACTCCGACGTACTCAGGATGATCAGATTTTGGGATCCTATCGTTAATTAGATTTTAAACTAAGAGAAATTCTGCAGGCAGGAGATAAATGCTACCTAAAAGGCAAAGGAACATGAGGAAAACAACCTCGATTGGCTGGAAAACCAAGAGAACAGACCTCGATGACGGAGGTCCACCGGAGGTGGTGGAACGCACCCTCGCCCACACCATAGGATGCCTCGATGAAGTTGGAGAATGGCCCTGTCACCGCCTTCATCCGGAGCTCCAGAAGGGATGCCCAAGACGAGTCAAAAGAGGTTCAAGATCTGAAAATGGTCGGAGGGGGTCTTTTGAACGAGTGGTCGAGTGGGCGTGAAGATCGAGGTGGACTGAGCGAATTGTGGCTTCAAAGACCAATCCAAGCCATGGGCGTGTATACTCAAGCCACGAGGACGAAAAGTCGTGAAGAACGCGACATGGAAAAGTGAAAGGCATGACCTCCAAAATTTGGAGAAAACACCCAAAAAAACTCAGATCTGACACTGTATAGACCTTGGTGAGAGAGATGGTCAACACGGCCCAAAGGATGAAGAAAATAAGGCACATACGTAATACAATGCTCAATATGATGCCTGGGCGTGTACAAGGGATGTATGGGGATAAAAAGTCGTGAAGGGCACAAGGCCAAATAATGAAAGATGCGGCCTTGAAAAATGGGAAAATGGCTAAAAAACGCAGTTCTGATGAGCTGCAGGAGTGGGTCAGAGAGTTGACCCGCCGGTCAACTCTCCAGACCCTCTGGTTGGTCCAAGTGAACCAACCAAGAAAAATCCTGGAAAAAATCATTTGTAAAATCGATTAAAAATAGAAAACGAATTAACTAATTTTTTAATTATTAAATAAAAAATTTTATTATTTTATGAATTATTTTATTATGATTTTTATTTATTTTTTAGAGGTATAAAAATGCAAGTGGCCATTTTAGGTCTATATAGGTATATTTATCTATGTATTTTAATATTTTTTTTGTATTTTGTGCATTTTATTTATTTATTTTTGTTTAGTATTTTGAAAATTTATAAAGTATTTTTATACACTTAAAAATATTTTTATTTTATTTTTCTGAAGTGTTTTCTATATTTAATAAAAGAAAAGTATGGATTATACATGTATACTTATAGGTCTTTTACCTATGTATTATATATACAAGTATTTATTTTGTGTTTCTTTTGTATTTTTATTCTGATTTTAATGTACATATATATTATAAATAATATTTACAAAATTATAAAAATATAAAATGGTAAAAATATTTAATAAATAATAAAATGAATATTTTAATCTGTACAAGTATACAATAGGGGTCCAAAACTCAACTTTCAAATCGTAGCTCCGTCAAATGTGAAACTACCGCCATTAAATAGCTTATTTCAAATTATATACAATTAAAGGTGAGTTTGATGCATTTGGAGTTGTTATTTATGAGATACAGGTCGAGGAAGTTAGGATTCTAGAATTTTATTCAGATCATAACATTTTATATGTACATTATTTTTCAGTGAAATCAATTTTGTATTTTTCTTTATTTAATTATCTACAACTTTCATGTTCAAAGTTTCTTTATTTGAGGTATAAAAAGTGGAACCAAAAATAGGTCCCAAAATGAATAAAGAATGAATAAAATAAAAGGGATTTTATTGGTATTCTGGCCCTTATCTCCCCCTACTTTATTTCTGGTCGATCTAGTCATCAAGATGCCTAGGTCTCGGTATTTCAGGTCATAAAATATTTACAATATTTTATTCTTTTTCTTTTTTTTTATTCAATAATTTTGGCTTTAAAAACCGCATTTTATACAATATTTACACAATGATGCATGGATGCTAAAATACCTAAATTAAGCCTATTTACACGCATTTAATAGGGTTTTAAGGCCAAAATGTTAGAATAAAGATGATGAAACGTAGATTCATCAGAACTACTCAGCAACAAATTCAGATGCTCGTAAGGAGATCTTTTTCCATGCCATCTTATATAGGGGTGTATTAGAAATCCTAGATTTCATTTCTGAGGACATGGTTGAGAAGACTACACAGAGCCAAGGACACCACGCCCCTATCTCCAAGGTCTCTGGTATGAGCTTTACAGCAAGGAAGACCATCACTCACCACCATTGAAGATGATTAAAGAGCTTCCTGATAAGAGTTACGGGTCACAAGAAGCAAAGATGACTTGCAATGTTTGAAATAAAGGCCGACAACACACAAGTGGAGAGGCCTCATTTCTAAGTAGCATCACAAGAGAGGGGAATGGCAGATGGCGGGAGGAGTGTGCGGGAGAGGAGGGAAAGAGAATCGTTGGCTAGAGGAGATCATGAGAGGGGAGGTGAAGGGGAGAATGTCAGAGACGGCGATCGCTCGAGGTGAGGTTTCTAAAGCTCCAAGGATATGGAATAGTCGTACCTCTAGGAACCACATCAGAAGGGGAATTGACCCCTTATTCCCAGGCCAATTCCCCAACCGAACAAGATCGAAGAATCATTCTTATGTTCGTAGTCAATGAGGCTTCATATAATTCCATGTGAAATTGAAGTGAAATTGCTTATATTGTACAATATTTCAACCTTTTTTATCAATTTGTAGTAAACTCCAGAGTAGATACCAATATTACATCTTAATATCCTCATTCGTGAAAAGAACAGAAAAGATAAAACATTTGAGCATACATCATTGTATATGCAATGCATTGAAGCAAACTTCTGAATGCACTAGTAACAATGTCGAGGCAGTTGATGACCATGTGTGACATGCTTTCCGAAGAAGCTTTTAGTTCAAATAAAAAGATGTATCAATAAATTAAAGTCCATGTGGATGATATTTTGAAGGGATATTTACACCCATAACCCTGAGTAATATCGTAATTACCCCAGACACCCTCGATAATCACGAATTACGCTCAAGACCTTGAATAACTATTCCGTTTTACACCCATAACCTTCCGTTAGTTTAGTTCATTAACTCAACCAGATGGCTGAGTTAATCTAACCCAATCTGTGATCTAACGGTTGAGATTAATCAAAAGAAAAAAGAAAAAAAAGGATGTAGGTTCGTTCCTGGAAGAACAAAGTGGGATCCGACAAGAGGCGAGCTGGCGGGCAGCATGGGCATGCGAGGGGGGCTTCGAGCGGGCGCTGCATCTCGACCTGAGCTTGCAGGTGAAGGCTGGGAGGGAGGGGGAGTCTCAACCAGACGCAGGCAGTGGCTCGACCTCCACTTACAGGTGAAGGCCGGGGGCGGGGAGGGGGGGTGCGAGGGAGGGGGCTCCGAGCAGATCTGCAACCTGGGGGGGGAGGGAGGGAGGGTGCGGGGGAGGGGGCTCCGAGGTGCGGGGAAGGGGGGCTCCGAGGTGCGGGGAAGGGGGGCTCCGAGCGGGTCTGCAACCTGGGGAGGAGGGGGGCTCCGAGCGGGTCTGCATCCTGGGGCTTGCGCCAGGGGTGGGGAGGGAGGGTGCAGGGGAGGGGGCTCCGAGGTACGGGGGAGGGGGGATCTGAGCGGGTCTGCAACCTGGGGAGGAGGGGGGCTCCGAGCGGGTCTGCATCCTGGGGCTTGCGCCAGGGGTGGGGAGGGAGGGTGCGGGGGAGGGGGCTCCGAGGTGCGGGGGAGGGGGGCTCCGAGCGGGTCTGCAACCTGGGGAGGAGGGGGGCTCCGAGCGGGTCTGCATCCTGGGGCTTGCGCCGCTACGGCTCGATAAGGCATGGGCGCCATCCCAGCCCTGGCCTCGACGTGGCGGAGGCGCACGTAGGGGGGTCTACGACTTGACAGTCCTGGGCACCACCTAGCCCTGGACTCGACGTGGCAGAGGCGCACAAAGGAGGGGAAGGGGGCGGGCTGCACGGCCGGCGAGTAGAGGCGGCACCGCCGGCGGGCAGGGGGAGGTGGGGGTGCTGCGTGGAGGACGAAGGGGGAGGAGGAAGGTGATGGTGTTATTTGTAAATAATTGAAAGATAAAGGGTATAAAATATAAAATGCGTGACGGATTCCGTCATTGTTAACGGAAAATTTGATGGAAATTAACACGGGGTTATGGGTGTAAGAGTTAAATATTACTCAAGGTCTTGGATGTAATTCGTGGTTATCGAAGGTGTCTGGGGTAATTACGATATTACTCAGGGTTATGAGTGTAAATATCCCTATTTTGAATCAAATATAATGACCAAATATTACGTTAAATATTTATTGTATAGCTATATGCATGACATATGATGTTAAATAGAATGAAAAATTCAAACAGATATGATTCAATAATGTGGATAGCTATGTCCATCTCTTTACAGGAGAACATTACGTGACATATGATGTTATTGCATCTATTCACATCGTGAATGAGACAATTCTCTTTGTGCCATTAACAGATATAGCTATGTTGATGACATCACACTTCTCAACCTCGAATCTGAGTAGTGAGGGCACATATCTTTTCCTCAGCCCTTCTTCTTTATGATCTCACCGTACTTTTATTGTCACCATTATCAACAACGTAAGAGTGACCTAAAGAATTGAGAGAGGAAAAGTCTAGAAAGAGTTCTTAGGAAATGTGAAAGAGAACTATTTTCAAATAAAAGAGATAGAGAGAGCAAGAGTGATGAAGTGAATGAGTGAGAGTAGGAAGAAAAGGTTTGATGATGCCATGAGAAATGTAAATCGGTGGAAGATGGAAAGGCCGATATGTGGAAGTAGAGGAGGAACACATGTTCCACTACTTACAAAATGAGTTTCTATAAAATCATTTGTGATATTACTAAGGCGACAACAAATATATAATATGAGGCTATACAATGCACCTAATAAATGCATAGTGTCTTAAACAATACTCTAGACTCTTAATATTTAGTAAAAAGATAATAAAGAAGAAACAAACTTCTTAATTAAATAAGAAAATCTATAACATATATTAAAACTAGGTTTCACCCACTTTTTCTATCAACGTGACAAGTGGTACCCGATGAGCCTCTTTGCACCCCCTCTCCCGACTGTGGTCTTTCTAATCATATCACCCCATTTTATCCACCACTCTCTCTCCCTCTCTCGCTCTCCACTCCCTCCAATACATACACCTTTGCAACTTCAATGCCTAAACTCCTCCCTCTCTCAATCATGTGGCATACTTCATCCCTTCACTCTTTGCATGCTCTCTTTCTCTAACAGTTTTCGCCTCAGCTTTAACAACGTGGTAAAACCTAGCTTTTGCAACGGTCAGATGTACTCACAAGGCGAGAACACCATCATTTTGGTGACCTCTCTCGAAAGTAGGAGTAATTAAATAATTAACCCACAATCAATAATTAAAGAAATGCAAAGTGTGTGGAGTTAAATTTTTTTTAAATTAACTATACAAAAGGTGTGTTTAAGTGCAAGTGTATAGATAGTCGAACACAAGGAGCAATACATGGTATCACTAATTATTATTTATAAATAAATAATGAATAAATAATAATGGTGTATTTATATAATATTCAATCAAATAATCAATTAATTAATGTTTTGTGGGTTTTTTATTTTCTTTTTTTGGAAATATTTTATTAATATTTATTTTTAAATTTTAAATTTATAATTTTTATTTTCTATTTATTATTTTCTTATTTGTAATTTCTTTTTTTAATTTTTAATATGAAAATATATAACTATATAGAGATATATAATACATTATAGGATATTATAATAATAAATATTGCTAAAAATAACCACAAATTGTAAAATAAAACATTTTGTGCTTTTATATTTCTCTACTATTTTTTATTTTCATATAATTTTTCTATTTTTTTGGTTTTTTTAAAGTTAAAATGATAAAAAAAACTGACTAATTAAATAGCCTAAATTAATTTGAGAGTTAAAAATAGCAAAAAATTCAAAATTTCTCCAAATCAATTTTAATATATACTAATATGTATGAATGAAAATACATAATAGAAATAAATATTTTTGGATTTTTAAAATATTTTTATATTTTTAAAACAATTTTAGATCTTTTTAATTTTTTAGTGATTTTCATTTTCCCTTTTTATGGGTTTCTGGCCTGGAGGCATAAAATATGATAATGTGAAAATATTATTTTTTTTGAAATTTTAAGTATGATTTTATATTTTTTGGATTTTTAAATTCTAACAAGGAATATCTATGTTATTTTTTATTTTAAAAAATAGGGAAAATGCATTAAATGCAAAACAAAAAACTATAACATGAAAGAGCATGGTATCAATAACATTATTCTATTTTTTTCATAATTTATGGAGCATAGATGATACTTTTAGAAAATAGAAAACATGCACAAAAATAATTGAACTGGCAAGGGTATTTTTTAATCAAAGTAAAAGGCAGGTACAAATATTCAAATTACCTAAAATATTGAACTAATATTCAAAGTTTTGATATTAAACAACAATTACAAAAAGCGTAAGGTTATAAAGGTAGAATACCCAGCTTACATGGGGGACAACATGAGATGAGCTAGCAAGGACCTAAGTGTAGTTGAAGGTTCACTTGAATGTTTTACAAAAATATTACAACTACGGCTGGAAGTTTGAATATTAAATAATAATATACAAAAATAAGGGGGTGGAAAATGCAAAATACCTCGAAAGAGTGCCTAATAGGATGGTGTTGGATCGTTCACTAGATAAGCATCATCCTATCGTCACGCGATGATGATTCATCGACTAGCGGTTAAGATTAGATCTCCTAAGGAGATCCGACGGTGGAGTCTTGGTCGGTAGAACGGTACATGCTTGCTTGGGACTTCTGTGCTTGATCAGACGGCTAAGAGGAAGCGTGGAAGAACATGGAAGAATCTCGTTCCTCTAGAGCTTTGGATTGATGCAGTTCACGCTTCCAACCTTCATTCTTGATGAGGAGGTGCTCTAATGGTTCTAGAGAGTCATCTACACCTAGTGGTGCCTCCAAAAATCTCCATGGCCCAACGATGGAGTCCAGGTGAGTCGTTGATGACACGTCCGGCCACTCGGGTTAAGTAAGCTAGTAAACAAGGGTCGTTGTGACCTGAATCACCGAGCTAGGTCAATGAGAAGAAGTAAAACCACTCAAAAGAAATATCAAACAATCAGCACATGTAAGCGGTTTACCTGGTATAGCCACCAGGGTCGAACACAATGAGCAAGAAGATAATACGAATTTAGTCAAATTTCTCAAAAAAAATAAAATCTAGTGGTTTTTTATTATGCAATTTTTTTAAAAATAAAACAAAATGAAAAAAAATAAGAGAAAACAAGTACAAACATCTTTTGGATTTTTTTTAAATACCTAAAAATGCTTAGTAAAATAAAAATATTTTTGAATTTTAGAGGTTTTAAAATGTTTTATTTAATTTTTTGGAATTTTTCTGATGATTTTATGGTTTTATAAAAATCACCTAAAGCTCAAAAGGCAAGCAGTGCACAACCAGGACTAAATTCCAAGTTAAAATATTTAAAATGCCCTCCTGGATAGTAATTTTATGATAAAATATGAATAAAAACCTACAAATAAGAACTGAAAATGGAATTTTTGGAGTTTCTATGATTTTATATGATTTTTGGAAGTTTTTGAATGTTTTGTGATTTTAAGGATTTTTATAAGGGTTTTTCAAAGAAAATTAGTATTGTAAATAAAACACACAAAAGGCACCCACTAGAATTTTGATAGAAATTTAAAAAAAATTCGAATTTTTATGATTTTTATAAGGAAAACAAGGATGTTTTTGAAGGTTTTTGAATTTAAAAAAATATAAAAACAAAGAAATTAATCCAATAAAATCATAGAAAATATTACACACTTTTAGGAGTCAATGATAATTTTTACGTAATTTTTTGAATTAATTTAATATTTATTAAGTCCAAAATACAATGTGTAATTTGGCATAGTTCACAGGGACCTAATAGCAATTATATTAAGTTCACAGACCAAAAAGATTCCCTAGTGAAAGATTCTAGGTCCTCATCTGCAAAAAGCCCACTCAAATCACGCACATGCTCAATACTGGGCACACAGTAGTATAAATGCAATTTCTGAAAACATATTATTCATTAAGCAACAGCACAAGAATTCTGACGGATTATGCAAATAACCCAAAACTCACGTGGGATTGCACGTACTTCAGATTCAGAGGGACTAAAATGCAAATAACATAAACTCCGTGTTCAAACTATAAAAATTTTGAACTACAATATTTATTTAATGGACTAAAGCAAAATGGAATAAACGTAAGGGGGAACTGTGAAATATACCCAGTGAACACGTGACGTACGCACGAGGAGGCAGTTGTGGATGGCTCTAATCTTCTCTGGAAAGTGATATGACGACTAAGGATCTATCACAGACGAGCAGCCAGATCTGACAAGTTAAATTTGATCTAATGGTCGGGACAGGTGCTTTAGAGGACGGCTCAGATATGGTACGGTTCTGATCCAACCGTCATCACAAGGGCATGGCAACGGACGGCCACGATCAGAACTAGACGCGGAGGAGGATCCGACAGCTCCGGAGGATGCTGAAGGAACTGGAGTCCGGAGAACTTCGACCAGGAAGACCTCGCGATCTACAAGTCCGATCGGCTCTATGTATGTCCCAGCAACCTTGTGTTGCTTCTCCACGTCAGATGGGAGGCTCGGATTCGAGGGTGAACGACTGGATCGACGTGATGGCACTCCCTCGCCTGAGGCTACTCCGCCTGAGCAGCTGAGACTCCAGATGGCACTTCACTCATGCACAGACACCTGCAAGTGGTAGCACGACTCGGGGCGAGGCTCCGTTCGGCTTATTACAAGGAAAATAAGGGGAAGCGACGTGTAATGGAGTTCTTGGGAATCCAGTGAAGGTGGGAGAGGAATCTCAACCTAATCTTGACCCGATGGTCAAGCCTTAGGGGGAACATGTTGCGTGAGAAGATGGAGGGTGATCTGGTGAGTCGATCTGAATGGAGAGATGCGGATGATGGGATCCAGACCTGGTAATCGGAGCCTGCAAACAACTGCAAAGCAAACGGGGAAGATGTTATCTAACAGGGAAAGTGTGAGTATAAAAGTGATACCTGAAGGTAGGAACATGTTCCTGAGCTTCAGGTGATGGTGGGCGGACTGATCTTGGCCTCAACCAAGCTTTGGCTAGTCGAGAGGCTTCACGCGGTGGAGCTCCGGCCACGTAGTTAGCGTCGAGTCTCCGAGCAACTCCAGACGATCCTAAACGGATCCTCGAGTGGTTGTCACTCCACTGAAGGTGTCTAGGGAAGAAAAGGGGAACAAGGGACGAGTTGAGGGGCTGGCGGAGCTGGAAGAGAGATTTTATAGGGTTCCCCGTGGTCTGGAAAGATCGGAAGAAAGTGTGCAATGCTAAGAAGATCCAACCCTTCTTAGGGATCCGTGAAGGTTAGGATCTTTGGAGGAGAATCGGGCGAAGAATCGATGGGAACAGAGGTCGAAATCAGGCGCAAAATTTCAGAGAAGTGGCTCCAGCGAGAGGGAGGACAACCCGACCCTACTGGAAGAGACCCTTGACTAAGGTCAACAGTTTGACGTGAACCAATGAGAAAATCAGGATTTATTCAATAAAAAATAGCAAATGAATTTAAAATAAAAAGCACATAAAATGAAAAATGTTTATTATTTTGTAAAGTATCTTTCTATGATTTTTAATTATTTTTATGAAAAATAAAAAAATGTATATACAATATATAGTATTATATACAGGTATATTGTAGCTATGTATTATGTACAAGTATTTTTATTTTATTTTTATTACATAACTACCCTTATTCTGTATTTTATTTATTTACAACACATTTTTTGGCATATAAAATATTTTTAATTTATTTTTTCAAATTATCAAGGGTATATAATAAATAGTGGATGTGATATGTACATTTGTCTTTTATACAAAGGTTTGATGATTTTATTTTTATTTTTTCTTTTGTTTTTATGATTTTTATTTTATTTTTATAATATTATGAAAACTATGTACAAGGATGTAAAAGAATAAAATAATTTTGATTTTATCAAAAATAAATAAATAAATAATATGTACAATTATATGTGATATGTACAATACATAATAGACCCTATCTCTCTCTACTTTTTTTATTTTATGATCAAGTCAAGTTTTGACCTTCTCTTGGGTTTTGGGTCACTCTGATTCTATATACATCATTCTTTTTCTTTTCTTTTATTATTTTATTTTTGCAAAAAATACATGCTAATTATGGAATATTAACTGGAGCATGCAGAAAGCCATGTTATTATATTTAAAGGTATTTACATGGTAATTTGCCAAAAAAAGAGCTAAGTAAAAGAATAAAGAGTGAGAATCATGGATTCATCACCCCCCCTATACTTTACCTTTACTAGTCCCTTAGTAAACACTTATTTGAAAAAAGAAGTGAAAATAAAAAATGAATAAAAAAAAAGAATCAAGGTTGATTATTAAACTTATCTTCATTAAATTAGAGTATGGAGCTCAATCAGACCTCTGGATTATTAGTTTGTCGGAACCTTATGGGAAATAGGTTTAAGACTTAACAACCTCTAAGTTCCACAATTCTATGGTCAAGACTCCTCAATAAACCACATCAGAACAAGTCTACATACGCAAACTCTAATGACTATGCATCCTTCCTTGTACTGTGTAAGTGATATGTAGCTCCCCACCTTAGAAATGACAAAGAAACGACCTCCCTCAACAAGGTAACTTTAATTCCCTAGTCTATCAGCTCTTTCCTCGAGGAGCGGGGTATTCCCTTCTAAGTTCAAGTTCAACCACCTCAAGAAGAGGGGAAAGAAAAGAACGGAACGTGATCAGTGTAGCCACATATCCCTTGGTGCAAAGCCAGTGTAGCTAAGTCTCCAGTGCAAGCTTCCATGAGATGAGAAGGTGGAATACATAAGCTTTGCTTATTCACTATATACACTCCCTCATGAATTTTATTTTCAATAAGGCATGTCCCCTTTTTTGGAGTTTTTCATATTTTTGCCCTTTTTTATGTGCATATATACAACATATTTACATGGTGCAACATGTACATAAGGAGTTTTTCTTCTTGAGCCAGTAGACTATCCCTCCTTTGAAGCATTATTGCAACCCACAGACTCCTGTCTTTAGACCTCAATGCTACTAGACCAGGTTGAGGTGCTTAACCCTCCCTAGAGGAAGACGAGAGGTTCCACCTAGAAGTACTACCCTCGTATGCTACTCCAAGGAAAAGAATAATGCTTCCCCACCACCTCATCCGTGTTGAGCTACGTGTAAGGTACATGTCCAAGTCAAGCCATTGTCTCTGAGAGTCATGCATGCATTGTTAAGTGTTTTAGTTAGGCTCATCCAGATGACATGTGATTATAGCATAGTGGACTCAAAGAATTAAGTCGCTAATGGACCTGAGTCTCAACCATAAATCCTATAAGGTTCCTCTGAAGTTAAGTGGATTAAGGTCTTAATCAAGCTCCATTTTCCAATTTAGTTCCATACTAGTTTAAATGTCAACTATGATTCAGAAGAATATACAAGCAAATATGTACAAAAATCTTTTTATGCATTTTGCAAAGTTTTATGATTTTTTTGAATGCATGGAAGAAGTGGAAGTTTTGCAAAATATTTACAAACATTTATAATCAATTTTTTGCAAACTTTTATTTTCCAACATTTTTCAATAATTTTGTACTATATACATAATTTTGATACATAAATATTTACAAAAGCTTTACAATCAAAACAATTTTACAAACATTTGTACAAAAAAAGATTTTACGAATGCTATTTACAATCATTTATGTACAAGAAAGATTTTTATATGCAACAAAAAATATTAATTTTTTTTTATTTTTAGTTTTTTGGTTTTTAGCCATTTTATTTTATTAATACACTCACACAATGTACGAGTTATGGCTAAAGTATATATACACCCCCCTATACATAGCTCGAACGATGTCCTCAAAGTGATCAAAGAGCGATGAAAGGAAGACATAACTCGTGCTGAGTATTGGGAAGTGAAAAGAATGCTTTACTACAATGACAAAAGGACAGAAATGAATAGAGGTCGGTAATGCCCCTATACTTAGAATTGAATAATCCTAAGTATAAAAGTCTGTACACTAGGGGAAAACTGATGGTTAGGATGTACAAGGTTTATCTCCCCTATACTCAAGGTAAAATATCCCTGAGTATAAGCAGCAAAACAAAGGTAAAAGGAATCAAATGAATAATCACAAGTCGAATACCCCCCATACTTAGTGTAAAGCACACCCAAAGTATAGCATGATCATAAGATGAGGATGAGGTATTAGACAAAAAGAATGAATGATATGGACAACTAGATCTATATAGTTGCGGAAGAGAAGTGATAATCAGGCATGTGTAAATGATGTGAGTCGAAGACGACATCTCATGCAAAATGAATAGGGGTAACATCAACGATCAGCATATCATGATCAAGATATGGTTTTAGGCGTTGACCGTTAACTCGAAAGGTAGATTCAGATGACCCTTCAGATATATCAATGCTTCCATTGTCGTACACCTTTCGGCCACGTATGGCCCCTTCCATTTGCTTTGCAACTTCACTCGAAATAATCTCAACCTAGCATCGAATATCCATACTCTCTGGTTCGACTCAAATTGTTTTTGGCTGATAGGAGAATCATGGCATGTCTCCACTCTCTCCTTATATCGTAGGCTACTTGTAAAGGATGTATCTCTCAACTCCTCCAGGGCTGCCAACTCTGCTTTCCTTTAATCTCCTATACTCTTGGGATCCAATAATAACTCAGTGACTTCATACTGACTTGTGCTTAATCTCCACAGGTAAATGGCATGGCTTACCATAAACGGGAGGAAAGGAAGATGTACCCAAAGGTGTCTTGAAGGAGGTCTGATAGGCCCACAAGATCGAGTCCAAAAGTTGTGACCAATCCTTTCTCTCTGGGCAGTCGACCATCTGCAATATAGTCTTGACCTCCCTGTTTGATACTTCAGCAAGACCATTGGTCTGAATAGATCTGCCATTTCTTGAAATCTCTCTTCTGATTCAAAATCGTGGCGTAAGGTTGATATGTAGTGGCAACTCGATGATCAATGCCGAACTCGTTAGCACATGCCTTTACCTTGTCGTTGATAAAATGAGTCCCCCTTCAGATATCAAAATGCTAGGTACCCCAAACTTTGAAATGATATTCTTCCTCAGGAATCTGCAAACAGTTTTAGTATCTGCGGTTCGGGCGCGGATGATCTCAACCTAATGACTCACATAATCCACAGCAAGCAGAATGTACTCAAATCCCTGACTCTTAGGGGATGGACCCATGAAATCGATGCCACATACGTCAAAAACCTCATAGAAGTGAATGGGTTGCATCGGCATAATATCATGCTGTCCACAGGTGCCCATCCTCTGACAGTTAGTACACCTCTTCAAGAATTCATCAGAATCCTTAAATAGGGTAGGCCACCATTGGTTGGATTGAAGCACCTTCTGTGCTATCCTCCTCCCAGAATGATGCCCTCCTGCCTCAAGCTTGTGGTAGTATGTGAGGACGCTGTGGCGCACCTCTTGAGGGATGCACCGATGCCAGACCCTATCCCATCCTTCATGATAAAGGATAGGATCCACCCAATGGTATGACTTGGCATTTGTAAGGAAAGTCTCAAGTCACTGCCTAGGCCAACCTTGTGGAACTTTCATGGCGACAAGCTAGTTCACAATGGCGTAGCATGGGAGCGAAGGCATAGCAAGGATTGCCTCGTATGGAAAGGTCTCTGTAATAGGTGCAATCTGATCTGAATCCTCAAAGTTCTTTTAGTAGGAGAGATTATTCGCCACCACAATCTTGACTCCAGATTTATCCTAAATCTCAATATCAAACACCTGGAATAGAAGGATCCATCTGGTCAATCTAACTTTGGCATCCTTCTTTTTCATGAGGTATCGTATGGTGGTGTGATCAGTAAATATCATCACTCGGATCCAAGAATATATAATCTGTACTTATCCAAAGCAAAGACTATGGCTAGCATCTCCTTCTCATTCATGGTATGATTCCGCTGAGTGGCATCCAAGGTCCGGCTAGCGTAATGCATGGCATATGGCAATCCATCCCTCCTATGTCCTAGCACAACCCCTATGGAAAAATCAGAAGAATCTGTCATGATCTCAAATGGGAGAGACCAATCGGGTGGCTGAAGGACAGGAGCCTCAATAATTAATCCTGTGAGAGTCTCGAATGATTCTAGACACTTATCATCTACAATGAAATCAATGTCTTTCGTCAGCAGATCAGTAAGCATTTGGGTAATACGACTGAAATCCTGAATGAATCATCGGTAGAAACTGACTTGCCCCAGAAAAGACCGCAACTACCACGGTGAAGTACGCGGTCTAGGCAGTCAAGACAAGCATCGAACCCATCACCGTAGACCGAAAAGTCATCCATGAAGACTTCCAAGCAATCACCCACCTTGTCTGAAAAGATGGAAAGCATACACCTTTAGAATGTAGCCGTATTACATAAACCAAAAGGCATCTTTCTGAAGGCATACGTCCCTAACAGACAGGTGAATGCCATTTTCTCCTGGTGTTCGGGCGCTATGGCCACTTGTTTGTATCCGGATTACCCATCGAGGAAACAGTAATGACTCTTCCCATCTAGCCTCTCGATAATCTGATCAATAAATGGCAATGGGAAATGATCCTTCTTGATGGTCTGATTCAATCGTCTGTAGTCCACACAGACCCTCCAAGAACTGGGTACCCCAGGTAACTATCTCCTCTCCAGACTCGCTCACAACTGTAGTGATACCCGTCTTCTTGGGTAACACTTGTAATGGACTAACCTGCTTAGAGTCGGAGATGGGGTAGATAAAATCAGCGCTCCACTATTTTGATATCTCTTTCATGACCACATCTCGATGATTTGGGTTCAGTCGTCTCTGGATATCACGCGATGGCTTTATGTCCTCTTCGAGATAGATATGGCGGGAGCATAGGGGCGGACTTATTCCCTGGAAATCAGATACACTCCATCCAATCGCCTTGTTGTTTCTTTCAAGAACCTCTATCAAACGAGATTCTTGATCTCCAGTCAAATTCATTGAGATAATGACTGGGAACATCTCTGGCTCACCTGCAAGGAATATGTACTTCGTCGACTGTGGTAAGGCTTTCAGTTCTGAACAACTGGGAGTGGCAAATCTGGCTTCTAAAATATCTGAGTGAAGGCTACCAGATCTGCATGGGAGAACTCTCATTGTATGTGAAAATCTGATGAAGGTGGCCCTACTGGTGTCTCTGTAATATGTGTTGGCTCAATCTCTGTCCTAGTTGTTGGCTCTGAAGGAATTAGGCAGGGAAAATAATCATCAAAATCAACCCAATCAATGCTTGAATCCAAGGGAAATGAATCAGAAGAACATGAAATACACTCTGCTTCGCTATCATGTCCACATTCATCAGCCTCAAATGTGTCTGGTGCCAAGAGTGTGCTCTTCGAACTCTCATCTGCCACAATCTGTAGATCTATAGTGTCTAATGGCGTGACAAGAGCTCGTGACACAGGGTCTGACCAAACTACCTCATCGTCTGTGATAACTAAGTTGCACTCGTGGTGGATGTCTCGCTCTGCATCTGTCATCTTCTCTGAATCGCTCGACTGCTCGAAGCAGGCTGAATCTCTCACTCTGGTCTCCTCGATCATCTCTATTTGTTCACTTTCATCCTCGATGCAAAAGTATAACTTGCCGCTATCATGTCAGATACCGCCTTAGTTGTGGGTAAGAATAGACATCCTAGTATGATGGGGGTATATGTCACATACTTAGGGATCTCCATGTCCAATATAACAAAGTCCATGAGGAATTTCAGACCCTGAACTGTGACGACCACATCCTTCAATTACCCCTTCGGCCACTTGACAGATCTATCAATAAACTGAAGGATTGTTCGCTCTGTCGAAGAGGGAAGAACTCAAATCGGTCGAGTAAGGTTGCTGGAAGATGGTTAATTGAAGAGCCGTTGTCTAATAGAGTAAGATTGAACCGCTGCTCATGGATATGACATCTGACATATGGAGCCCCTGCATCAGGTCTCTTGGCTGGCAATCGAATCTGAATGACGAAGCAGGTGGCATGAGTAAGCACATGGATCTCTGCATTATGGTTCCTCCTCTTCCTGCGGATGGTGGTCTTCTCTCTCAAATTCTTCTAGAAGAGGGGGATGTGCTCTAGTGCCTCTTGTAGAGTCACCTGTATCTAAAATTGATCAATCATCTACTGGCTGAACTCTAGCTGGTGTTTCTTTTTTGGATTTTCTAGTTTATTCCCCTTGAGGGAAGGGGATGGCTGGACCCTCTCCAGAAAGATGAGGGTCAGGAATAGGCTCATGTGCATGGAGTAGAATCCACACAAATATCATCATGTGACACATGTGGACTCGTAGGGATACAAAAACCTTTCCTTTATTATATTTTTTGTTCTTTTCCATTTTTCCATTTTTTGTAATTTTCTATCCAGAGATACCGAAGAAGGTAACACAACCGAAGGAAAACTGGTAGCCTCAGTTCCACCTACAACATCTGATTTTATTGCATTAGCACCACTCTCTGGCCAAGTATCTGGAAGGTTGGTGGCACCAGTATCACTGTCTACATCTGGAATCACGATGCCCTCAGTACCGTTGGCTGGATCATCATCATTAGTGGCTTCAACGCCACCGTCATCATCATCGTGAGCGGCATCAACACCACTACCATCATCATCTGGCGCTCCAGAATCTCCAAGTGGTTGTCACTCAGACGAAGCTCCGCCGGTTGGCATCCTACCGCTCCTAAATGTCACAAAATCAGCATCAAATACATCGGAAGAAATAATCACCAAAGTATAACTAGGAGTGGTAGTCTCTATAAACTGTACCTTCTCAGATTTCCTCTTCAGGTTGTTTGGGTTGGGATCGATCTGTGCTAGTATGGAGACCTTGCCCTTGATAATTTCCCTCATCTCCTACAGGCTCTTCCATCTCTCATCGGAAGGATGCCAGCTGGTCAGAATGTATCCCCCAGATTATGTAAATCATGTGCAATACATGCAAAAAACTGAGAAATAAGTGCATGATAAAATCCTAACACATAGCAGCACGCAAAGCAAGATCCCAAAGCTTGTTATCCGATCAAAATCCAGGTGCCAAACAATTAAGAAACCAATATAAACAAGGATCCAACAACTGAAAAAATCATCTAACTTGACAAAAACAAGCAAGCAAAAGGAGGATTCACAATCACAACAGCTACAAGGGGCATACCTAGATGAAATTCAAGCATAATACATGCAACAATTAAGAAATAATGGCATATTAAAATCCCAACACAAAGCAACACACATAGAAAGATCCTGAAGCTTGTAATAATATAAAAATCCAATGTCAAAAATTTGAGAAACCACCCTGATAAGGGCTAAGAATCGGTTTTGCGGCTTTCTTTTATTGAAGAAAGTGGTCGGTATAGCAAAAGCCGCGAAACAAGTTCGATTCTTAAAAACCTATCAAACAATTACGGTTTTCGGTCGGAAAACCGTTCACTAATATTTTATCAGGCAAGTGTTCCTGGGTCGAACTCAAGGAGGCAGGATAAATTCCCTAGATTTTTGTCTTCGTAATCTTATTTTTAATCTTCTCTAAGTGATCAAGTCAAAACACCTCTTTTTTATTGATTTTTATTTTTATGAGTTTTATTTGATTTTATTATTTTCCAATTTTTATTTAATTTTCAAAAAGGGATATTTTTCAAAAGATTTATTTATTATATAATAGGTGGATATTATATAGGTGATACTATATAGTAAAGTTATCGGGGTTCGAGCCGCAAGCTCGAACTACACAAGAAATCAAAACAAAACGAAGTGCGATTCGACAAAATCAAAAAAAGTCGAAAACACGTCAAAAATCCACAAAAACTTTATACTAAGTTGTTAGGGTAGTTGTGTAACTACCCTCATGAAATCGTCAAAAACCAAAGTCAGACGAAGTAGAAACAACCCCTACAGCCCAGGGGCATAAGCGCAAGAAAAATATAATTAAAAAGTTCTCAAAAATGTCCTCAGGGACTGTTCTGTAGAAAAATTATATAAAACTTTACATATAGGTCCCTGCGGAGAGACCTAAACGCAAATACTGAAAACTGTGAAGCGGAAATGAATTCTGGAAGTCAGCTAGGCTTAAGATGCAATTTTTCTACCGGTTCGTCTTCAACGGCCTCGATTAGATCTTTCGAGCCCCGATCGGACGCTCACAGGTGCGCCACGTGTCGCACACCTGTGCGTCCCCTGTTCTTGGGCAGATGCAGCAACTGGCGAAGGACTCGTCTTCTCCGAATTCTCGCGGCCAACTTTCGACGGCTTTGGCGCTCCGGCAGGGCCAGAGGGGTGGCTCCTCCACCCCTCGAGCTCGCCCGCGGTAGGATGATGGCTGGAGCGGCTCCGAGCGGCGGTGGCACGATGGTGAAGTCGACGATCTCAGCAAATGGTCATTGATGAAGTTCTGACTAGGCCCCTTGGAAGTGGATTCTAGTGAAGTTGAGAGCTGTCCAGCTCTTCAAAAATGCCTCGCGATTAAGATAGATCTCCAAGTAACAAGATTGTATGCTCGATTCTCCAAGGAATCGACAGAGGGGTTACAATTTGCAATCTCAAAGATGGTGAAAAACCTTAAGTTTCCAGCCAAACCACCAGATGCGTGAAGGTGACGATGAAACGATGATCGATTTGAAACGAATTTGAAAACGAATCGGGATGGATTTTGAAAGGGCGTCTAAGCCTAATGATTAAGCTACCTAAAGAACTGATTAACCGCGCTAATTGTGGCTCGAGTATCGAAGCGGAAATCGAATGATATGGAGAAAAAGGCCTGGGGAAGGTCAAGGTATATTACCTGGACGGCTGCTCGATGGCGGCCAAAGACCGGAGCGGAACGCGGCGTAGCGCGGCGATGCAAGGCCGATGAAGCCTTGGAACGATCCTCCGATGATTCCTCCTCCTCGCTGGCGTCTCCACGGCGCTGTCACCGGCTCAGGTCGACCGAAGCAAGGCTTGGAAGTAAGAGTATCGGGTAACCTGGAGCTGGAGCTCTTGGGTAGTTGGAAGGTTAAGCTCTAATGGCGACCTTAGGGACTATTTATAGGACGATTACTTGTGCTCCAAGGTTGGATCAACGGCCGGCGATGGAGAGGGTTGTTGGGAGGAACAGATCAAGGGTTTAGGTTGGCCAGAAGCTTCGCGAAGCGCACGGGAAAATTGGTTGAAGTCGGCCGGTTGAACAGAGTCTGGTAGAACATCTTCTTGGGGAAGAAGGTCCCAGGTGCTGACAAGTGTCAGCACCTAGTTGGTCTAGGAGCTAAAATACTTAATAAAATAGATAATAAATAGTAGATATACTTATTTTAAATAACTATAAACACAAGAAATGTAAATAAATTAATTTTCTAATTTATGGTATAAATACTTTTTATAAATAATAAATATTATTTATAATATAAATATTATATTAATAATTATGTATTTATAAATAGGTTTTAGATTTTTAATTTAATAAATAAACAAGTAAAAATTAATTTTATATTTTCTTAATTATTAGAATATTAAATAAGGCTTGTACGAATTTTTATAGATTTTTATAAATTAGTTTGCATATTTTAATAAATATGATTAGTATCTATGTAGTTCATTTATACCTATATTTTGGGGTGTTTGATTTTATTAAATAAATAAATAGTCTCCAAAAATTATGAAATAATTTATGGTGAAACTACAAGATCATAAAAAAATTTAAAAATTATAAAATTAAGAAAATGATAAATAATGTGTGTTACAGAAAATAAATAGCCCAGAAACCCCTTTGTCGTTTGGTCCCAAAACCGACTTTTTGCAAACGAACTCCGAATTCGATGAAACCCCTTTATTAATTAGAGAATATTATTTTATGAACTTTAAAGGTGAGTAGAGTGAAATTGGAGTTCGTATGAGGAAGCTATGATGTTCGGAAGTGAGATTTTGACAATTTGCAGGCTGGGTTTCTTGGCATATATACATGGTAATATTTTTAACTTATTTTTATATTTTTATATACATTTTAAGGAATAATTAGGAGAAGAGTTTGGTGAAAAATATGTTCATATGAAATAATTAAAATTCTTTGAAATTTTGCATTTATTGTATAAATAATGAAGAGTGTATATGTGTGTGTTAATTTATTTTTTTATGGTTTTCTTTCCTTATCTCCCCCTACTTTTTGGTTTGTCGACCAATCCATGCTGACTTGGTCTCGAGGGTTAGGCTATAAATATATCTTACAGCTATATTTATATTTTTAGTCATATTGTATATATATACATATATTCAATCTGCCTTTTTCTTTATTTTTCTGGTTCTTTATTTATTTACATGATTTTAGTGGTTAAAAGTGAATAATTACACATGAATGGTATTTTGTTAAAATATGAAAAATAATGGATATTTACATGTATTTGTTAAGGGTTTTAAGACAAAATGCGACAGAAAAGTTAATGAATCATGGATTCATCAACCCCCTATACTTAAACTTTGCTAGTCCCTTAGCAAACACTTATTTTGAAAAAGTAAGTGAAAAGGAAAGAAAGTTAGAATGAAATTGTTTTCCTAAACCAATTCATGAGAACAGACAAAGGACAGAGCTCGATCGGGCCTGAAACAAGCATTTTGTCGGAACCTTAACTAGGATTAGGATTTTATCCTCAACAGTCCTCAAGTTCCATAATCCTTACTCAAGATCACTTCATCGGCTAGTTCAGACTCACTTATTCATATCGCAAACTCTATCATCCTTGAAGTCAACTTGTACAGTGTGTGAATTGATTTAGCTCTTCCTTCTTAGAGAACCGAAGAAACCATCCATCCCGGCTATACACTCCTATGGCTTCCTCATCCTGCTACTCTTTCCTCGGGGAGTGAGGTATTCCCTTTTGAGTTCAGTTCTGCTATGTCCACAATCGAATATAGGGAGAAGTTAGAAGAATGAGAATTGAAGTGGAGTGCGACCAGTGTAGACGCATCTCCTTGTGAAGCCCAATCGGTGTAGCTGAGTCTCCACTAAGATGTGCAGGCATATTTGGTGGAAGCTTGGACCATTGTGGTCTTATTTGGTGGCTTCTGTATTGCTTTGACTTTGTAATTTGCTTGCACTGCATTCATCTTTTGTGCCTTGATGGATATAGCATCTTTTTAGTCCGTCCCTTTTTTGAGGTCTTAGAAAAATTGTGTCAGCGGATCCTTCCCTCATCCGAAGCAACTATCGCACCCCCAATCTCTCCCGTCTTTAGATGTCAATGCCGCAAAGATAAGGATAGAAACATACTACCAAGGTGTACTGCCCTTCGGGACTCCATGCGAGTCGAGCTAAGTGCAGAGTGCATGTGTTCAAGATTGGTTCACTGGTGGAGAGTTGTACGGATGACTCCAAATGGTCTACTTAAGCTCAGATGACTTGATTTCCCGAATATGGTCTTACGGAACCCAAAGATTTAAGTCACAAGACCTGAAGAGTCTGAATTCCAGATCCTAGTCAGGCTCCTTACAACGAGAGTTAAAGGCCGTAATCAAGCTCCATCCTTTAGACTAGACTCAGTCCTTAGTTCCGGAAATCAAACTTATTCTGAAAAATGCGAATGCAAATGCAACCATGAATTTTCTGAATTTTACTCATTTTTAAGGATTTTAAGGATTTTGTAATTTTTACAAATTTTAGGACTTTGTATTTTTTATGGATTTTATGATTTTTATAAACAAGGTTTTATTAATAAATTTTACAAGGTATATTTTATTTGAGTTAAGTGTCTAATGTATTTTACAAATTTTATCTACAAAGTATTTTACAAGGGTTGAATGGTTTCTACACATGTTTTAATAAATAGGGTTTTAACTAAGTATTATACACATTTTAAGTACAAATTTTAAATATAAATTTTAATTACAAGTTTTAACTACAGGTTTTAAACATATTTTACTTATTTACAAGAATTTTATAAATAAAAGAGTGGATTTTAAATTAACCCGTACCCACTTTTTTATGGATTTTATAGATATAGAAAATACATAAAAGTACGTGTTATGGACGAAAGTATATATACAATATATACGCACCCCCCTATACTTAGCTTGAGCTATGTCCTCATAGCGTCAAAAGAGAAAAAGGAGGACATAACTCGTGCTAAGTAAAAGTGGGTGAAAAAGGATATCGATCACAAGTCAGTCAACCCCCCTATACTTACGATCAGGTCATCGTAAGTATCAAGGGAGAGCAAAAACGGGGTGACTGAATGAAAATGATAAATAACGAAAGTTCAAAAGAAAAAGAATACGAAATCATCGAAATCACTCGGTCCCACCTATACTTAGGATAAGGCATCCTAAGTATAGAAAAGAGTGTAGCCAAAAATTGGGGACCAGTGATTCGTGAAAAAGAATGGCTATACAAAAGAATCAGTACAAAAAATAAAACGTAAATCAGCGGGCAATCGGTCCCCCCTGTACTTAGGATCTGGTATCCTAAGAATAGAAGACGAGCAAAAATTGGGGACGATTGTTGTCTACGAAGGATGTACAAGTGTTGTGAATCTCCTGAAAAGAATGGCTCAAAAGAATTTGTACAGGTAGAAGTGAAGGAATGATCATGATTCCTGTACAAAGTAGATCACTTCAGTACAGGCCAGATGATCAGTAGTTTCTACGAAGTGCTTCAACATCTGCCTGTTAACCACGAACGGTTCTACATTAGGTGACACATCTGATATTGCTATACTGCCATTGTCGTGCACCGTTCTGACTATGTACAGTCCTTCCCACTTGCTTTTCAATTTGCCGCGAAAAATTCTCAACCTTGAATTGAACAACCATTTCTTCACTTTGTCCTTATAGATGAGTGTGTTCTCGTATGCTTGATTTCGAATTTCTACCAGCTCATTCAGATCTATCTTTCTCTTGGCTCCTGCTTTCTGCATATCCATCAGTATCTCTCGAATTGCCCATTCAGATTTGTGCATGATCTCTACGGGCAAGTGGCATGGCTTTCCATAAACTAGCCTGAATGGTGAAGTGCCTAAGGGAGTCTTGTATGCAGTACGATATGCCCAAAGAACTTGATCTAGAAGAAGTGACCAGTTCTTCCTATCCGGTCGTACTAGTTTCTGTAGAATTGATTTTACCTCCCTATTCGAGACTTCAGCCATGCCATTCGTCTGTGGGTGGTAAGGAGAAGCTACTCTGTGATCGATGCTGTGTTGTTTGACTAGCTTTTTCACCTCCTTATTAATGAAATGGCTACCCCCATCAGAGATTAGAATACGAGGGATCCTGAACCGCGAAATGATGTGTTCCCTTAGGAACTTGCAAACGGTCTTATTGTCTGCGGTTCGTGCAGGTATAGCCTCCACCCATCTGCTAACATAGTCTACAGCGAGAAGAATGTACTCAAAGCCGCTGCTAGAAGGGAACGGTCCCATAAAATCTATGCCCCATGCGTCAAAGATCTCGCAGATAATGACAGATCGCATCGGCATTGCATCTCTGGCACTGGATGTCCCTACAGCTCTCTGACAATCTGGGCAACTCTTCACGAATGTGCAAGCATCTCTGGTAAGAGTTGGCCATCATAATCCGCTCTGTAGTACCTTCTGCACTATCCTCTTCCCTGAATGATGTCCTCCTGATTCTAGAGAATGACACAAAGTGAGGACACTATTATATTCCTCCTGAGGAATACATCGCCTGTAAACACAATCCGGTCCTTCACGAAAAAGAAGCGGATCCTCCCAATGGTAGTATCGTGCCTCGGAAACTAGTTTCTCAACTCTGTTCTTCGGCCAACCCTGAGGACTTTTCTGTGTGACCAGAAAGTTCACTATGTCTGCATACCATGGAAGTTCTGTAACAACAAAGATGCTCTCGTCAGGAAATTTCTCTGCGATCTCTGGCGTGTACTCATCTGAAGGATGATCTATCTGTAATCGGGAGAGGTGATCAGCTACCACATTCTTTACTCCAGGTTTATCCTTAATATCCAAATCGAATTCCTGAAGTAAGAGAATCCATCTAAGAAGGCGTGCCTTGGTATCCTTCTTCTCCATTAGAAATCTGATAGCTGAGTGATCAGTGTATACGGTGATTTTCGAGCCAAGCAGATATGATCGAAACTTGTCTAATGCAAACACTACTGCCAACATCTCCTTTTCTGTCACTATGTAGTTTCTCTGAGCATCATCTAAGGTTTTGCTGGCATAGTGAATAGCTACGGGAAGTCCATTCCTCCTCTTCCCTAATACAGCCCCGACCGCAAAATCTGATGCATCCGTCATGATCTTGAAGGGTAGAGACCAATCAGGCGGCTGTATGACAGGAGCACTGATTATCTTTTCTTTCAATGTGAGGAAGGCATTAATACATTTGTCATTTAAAACGAACTCGATGTCTTTGCCTAACAATTCTGTTAACGGTCGGGCAATCGTGGAGAAATCTTGGATAAACTGTCGGTAAAAGCCGACGTGCCCCAGAAATGACCGTAACTGTTTGATGTTGGATGGTGGTTCGAGCTTCTTGATGAAATCCACCTTTGCAGGGTCAACCTCCATGCCTCGCTGGGAGATGACGTGCCCCAACACGATCCCGTGACTAACCATGAAATGGCTCTTTTCCCAGGACAGAACGAGATCTACCTCACAACACTTTTTCAGAACCTGGTCTAGGTGCGCTAAACAATCGTCAAAGGACTCACCATAGACCGAAAAATCATCCATAAAAACCTCTAGAAAATCACCGACCATGTCCGCAAAAATAGCAAGCATGCACCTCTGGAAGGTTGCAGGAGCGTTGCATAATCCAAAGGGCATCCGTCTAAAGGCATACGTGCCGAACGGACAAGTATAGGTGTTTTTCTCCTGGTCTTCAGGAGCAATTGATACCTGGTTTTATCCGGAGTAACCATCAAGGAAACAGAAGTACCCCTTCCCTGCCAACCGTTCTATGACCTGGTCTATGAAAGGCAAAGGGAAGTGGTCCGTCTTCATCGCGGTGTTCAGCTTTCTGTAATCAACATATACTCGCCACGACGTGGTTACTCTCTTTGGAATCTCCTCTCCACTCTCGTTTTTCACCATCTGAATTCCCGACTTCTTCGGGACAACATGTAATGGGCTAACCCATTTGGAGTTGGAGATGGGATAAATGAATCCTGCGTCGCACCATTTCGTGATCTCTTTCTTGACAACTTCTCGTAAAACCGGATTCAGCCTACGTTGAAACTCTCTGGAGGGTTTGCTGTCATGATTAAGATAGATATGATGTGAACACAAAGCAGGATTTATCCCGCGGAGATCGGATACAGTCCACCCAATGGCCTTGCGGTTTCTTTCTAGAATCTCCATCAGACGAGATTCTTGATCATCGGTCAAAGTTGAGCTGATAATGACCGGAAACCGTTGATGTGGACCCGCAAGGAAGGCATATTTCATGTTTGGTGGCAAAGTTTTAAGTTCTGGCAAGGTAGTATATGTATCTGCCGAAACATCATCTATAGTTGTATAGGGATCTGTGTCGGTAGGTGATGTTTCTGCGATTTGATTCTCCACCATCTCAATGTGCTCTAGAGTCGGACTACAAAAGATGTTCAAGACATCATCCGACTCCTCAGACTGATCAGAAGAGAATAAGTCAGCTAGATAGAATTCTGATTCATCTGAGACGGAGGAATTGTGTAGAGTTTCTGATTCTGAAAGATCTGCATTGATTTCGTCAGAAGTCTGATCCCTTTGGTTTTCATCATCTAGACTGAAGTATAAGGTCCCATCGGAAGAATTACCTCCTGAGGTCTCGGACACGTCCTCTGTAAAACATTCTTGGGTCTCTACCTGATATCTTTCGAGGTCGTCAGGACGATCCTCATCCATATAATCGCAGGAGGCTAAAGAGCTCAGAAAATCTGAAGATGCATCACTGAAAGTGTTTGATTCTCTCGCCATCTCTATATGTACCTTTTCGCCCTCAGCACGAAAAAAAACCTTCCCTGTATCATAATCGAAGAGGGCCTTTGCGATCTCTAGAAAAGGCCTCCCGAGAATGATCGGGGTAAGGTGTAACTGTGCAGGGCAATTCATATCTAGGACCGTAAAGTCCACTGGAAATTGCAGAACCTGCACGGTTACGATAACGTTCCTAAGTATACCCTTAGGTCTCTTTACGGATCTATCAGCAAACTGAAGGATCGCGCGGGACTTGTAAAGAGGACCTAACTCGAGCTTCTCGAGTAAGGAAGCGGGTATCAAATTGATTGAGGAACCGTTATCTAATAGAGTGCGATCGAACTCGGCTTTTGTGATCTCGCATCTGACATAATGTGCACCTGAGTCTTTCTTCTTTGGAAGCTTATTCTGTATCGCACAGGATGTAGCCTTAGTCAAAACATGTTTTTCTGTTCGGGATCTTTTTTTCCTACACGTGGTGCATCTGTTTTTCAATTGATTCTTGAACGTAGGAAATTGATCTAAGGCATCATGAAGAGGGATCTTCAGAAAGATGTGATCTTTGAGTAACTTTTCAATCTGTGGAGATTCGAGATTATTTTTGGTCTTTTTCTTTCCTTTTCCAAACAAAGCATCAGGAAAAGGAATAAAGTCAGGAGTCAGAAAATTAGAAGTTTTATTCAACTCAGAATCAGCATTTACATCGAGAGTCTCAGAATTATTTACAAAACTCTCTAAAACAGGAGAAGAAATGTTTTTGTCCGGGCTCTCTGCCTGATCTGGCATGATATCATCGTCTGAGTCGCCAGTATCCATATCTGATGAGTTGGCATTACTCCCGTCTCTCGATTCTGCGTACTGGTCCTCATCCTCTTGCGGTTTCTCCTCCTCGGCATCAGATCATGCTCGTGTTCCTCTAGTGCCCTCTCCTCTTCTCCAGCAGGTGCTTATGGTGATCTACCGCTCCTGAGATGAATGAAGTTAGATAAAAATTCAGGAAACGAGATCTTACCTGTAGTATCTACTTGCTCTGGATGCCTCCTCTTGTTATTCGGGTTTATCTGAGGCTGGGCTGGGAGAGTGGTCTTTGGCACGGTTAACTCGTCCAGACGATGGTTAACCTGCTCCATCTCAGTCTTGTGCGCGATCTGGAGCGTACTGAGCATATCCATGATCTGGTTGAGCGCCTGGGTCTGTGAAGACATCTCTGGTTCGGTGTGGTGGCTCTGGCTTGCTCCTCTCTCCTGTCTTGGCGTGAAATGCTGAGAGGTGGAAGGCTGGGAGTAGCGCTGAGGTGTGGAGGAAGACTGTTGTGGCTGCTGAAAAAGGTAATTCGGTGAAAACTGGGCAGGGTGCTGATATGAAGGCTGCGGTCTCTGATGGTAGACATTCGAATGAGACTACTGCGGCGTGAAGCTCTGGCGGTGCTGGAATTGCGGACGTCCATGCTACGGATGACCGTACGGCTGCTGCGGCTATTGATTCGGTATGCTCGGCTGCTGCATCGGAGTATACCAAATCCCGTTGATCTCGAAAGTGGATTGCGGCTCCGCCTCCATCTCTGCAGTGCTGATGATCTGGCTGGAATTGGCATGAGACTGATCCTCATGCCAATCAATCTGCGGAATCTCGGGCTCGCTCTGGACGTAATGTATCTGACGGGTGGGTGGAGCGGGTGCGATCCTCCGTGCTGATTGCGTGTTCGAAGAGGTCTGACTCTGCTGAAACTGGATCTGAAGATCAGCGACCTTCTTCGAAAGATCACTCAGCTGCTAAGGTAGAGATGAGAGTTTCTCCAACTCTCGCAGCGGCTGTAGGTCTTGAACCTACTTGTGAATCACATCCACCAACGTCAATTTCTCGCTAATGAAGCCCATGTTGGTGTTGGATTCAGAGTCCGAAATATTCGCCACCTTGTGATGTTCTCGGTGATGTGGTGGCTGTGGGGCTTTCTGAAATGCCTGAGTAGAGTCTACGACTCTCGAGTTCTCGGCCATCCCTTCGAAGATGGCCTAGACTGACTCGGCGTCCTTGTTCAAGTAACTGCCGCCACATGCGGCACTCACGAGCCCCTGTACTTCCGGCTGGAGTCCTCCGAAGTAGTTCTGTACGAGCACCTTCATCGGGATATCATGATGTGGGCATCTCTCCGTCAGGTCCTTGAATCGATCCCATGTCTCATGATATGATTCGTGCGGCAGTTGCGTAAAATTGGAGATTTGACTCCTCATCATGTTCGTCCTTCCTAGAGGAAAATACTTTCGCAGGAAGGTGGACTTCAGGTCGTCCGATGTAGAAATTTCCCTCCCCAAATGACTCAGCCAATAAAGGGCCTTATCGGCTAAGGCGAAGGGGAAGGCCTTGAGGTGCACGGCTTCCTGCATCACTCCTGGATAACAAGCCGTTCCGCAGATCATCTCAAACTGCTGTAGAAACATGAACGGCTCCTCTGCGGCATTCCCATAGTACTTGGGAAGCAAGGATATGAAGGACGGATGGAGTTCGCATGGCCCTTGATTCGGCGGTAGCCGAATCCAGTGATGGAGCGTTCAAGCGCCCGGGTCATACTCGTCCCGTAAAGTTGTAGGAACCGCATGCGGTAACTGGTTCCCGACCCCTGCTCTTAGTGCGGCTATTTCAGCCCGCAGTTCGGTCTGAACTCTATATTGTTCTCGAATTTGTAGATTCATCTGCTGTAATGTATCGAGAATACCTGCCGTGACATCTCCGTTCAGCTCTGTTCTTCCCTCCTGATTGTCCCCAGCTGGTGGCCTCTCGTCTGCTGCTGGTCCTTTCCCGCGAGCCATCTGATCATCTATAAAGTGAAAACTCTCGTAAGAACTCAGCGAAAAATACTCAGGAGTTCTAGATGATGTATTGAGGCAAGGGTCTGCCTCAATGATCTGGCCAGGAGGCGAGGGAGTCTGGGTCTGACTCACCTCGAGATCGGATGGGTCCAGCTCGGGAAGAGGGTCATCCCGAGCTTGTGAAGACATACGCTCGATGGTGGACGGTCAAAAGCTCAAAGAGTCTGAGCCGAAAAGTCGTCGAGACGTCATCTTCGATGTCAAGAGGAAGTCGGGAGAGCACGTGTACGATTCAAATGAGGGAGAAATGCGAAAGCCGCGGAAAACTCACGCCCCGCAAACAAACACAAAGCAAACCCCATTTTCACCAATTCAACCCTGATGAAGACCGTAAGAGTTCGGTCTTTTTAACTTTTCGGTTTTAGGGTTGTGATTAGCAAACGTTTCGATTACGCGGGCTGAGCAAGCCAATAGGTGCCCGATAGTTTCCCCGAGACATTGGCCTGAATCCTTACACGAGACCGCTCGCACTCAGCCAGTATGGGAGTAAGTACGGACTGTTTCCGGCTACCCGTGTTACTTGAGGACAGAGCCTTGCGCAGTGTCCTCTAAACCTCACACTCTGCTAAGTAAACCCGGACCGTTTCCGGCTACCCGAGCTTACCCACTGAGGAAAAGCGATCAAATGTATGGACCCAGTAGTATCCCGCAAGAAATACGGGGTTTGGGCTCTATCCTTAAGTGTCGGCTCTCAAGCTCGCGCACTCTGAGAAATGTGCAGGGGTTACTCTCCCCAAATCACTTGAATCGATTTACGGTTTATGTCAGATATTTTTAGCAGTCCCGATTTTAGTTTTGCGATTTTTATGGTTTTTTCAGGCAACGTCTATCGATTTTTTTTTCTTTTTACTAAAAACCCTAAAGCAAGCACCTAGGTTGCGAGTCCTAAGACTAGCTACGCGGCACAAACAGATAGAGTAAAAAAAACTAAACAAGCATCTAGAAAAACCGCGGAAAACCCATGAGCGATGAAAAGTCGCGGTGGGTATCCTGATCCTCGGATACACGGTATCCGGTGAATCAGGCCTCGAAAAAAAATGGGAGGTTTGTTTATTGTCTATTACAACTCTCTCCCTTTCTCTCTCTTTTACAAACAAAAGTATACTAACTACTCTGCTCCTCTACAGTCGACTCGTGAAGAAGGAGCCGACCTCTGCTCTTTCAACTGGCTCGGCTTCCGAAGAAGTCGGTTGATCCTGCAGGCCCTACAAAGATGGTTAGCAAAGAAAAGCCGATCGAGAAGGCCGTGAAAACCGCGAAGTCGAGAAAGCCGTAAGAAAACAAAAGAGAAACTTAGAAAATGAAACACGAAAAAAAGCCGTACGAAAAACCGTACGAAAAGTGAAACAAAGAGAAGACAAAAAATAAAATCACGAGAAATGAAAAATCAAAGAATCTAACGCCTCCCCGGCAACGGCGCCATTTTGATGAGGCTAAGAATCGGTTTCGCGGCTTTCTTTTATTGAAGAAAGTGGTCGGTGTAGCAAAAGTCGCGAAACAAGTTTGATTCTTAAAAACCTATCAAACAATTATGGTTTTCGGTCGGAAAACCATTCACTAATATTTTACCAAGCAAGTGTTCCTGGGTCGAACTCAAGGAGGCAGAATAAATTCCCTAGATTTTTATCTTCGTAATCATATTTTTAATCTTCTCTAAGTGATGAAGTCAAAACACCTCTTTTTTATTGATTTTTATTTTTATGATTTTTATTTGATTTTATTATTTTCCAATTTTTATTTAATTTTCAAAATGGGATATTTTTCAAAAGATTTATTTATTATATAATAGGTGGATATTATATAGGTGATACTATATAGTAAAGTGATCGGGGTTCGAGCCGCGAGCTCGAACTACACAAGAAATCAAAACAAAACGAAGTGCGATTCAACAAAATCAAAACACGTCGAAAACACGACAAAAATCCACGAAAACTTTACACTAAGTTGTTAGGGTAGTTGTGTAACTACCCTCAAGAAATCGTCAAAAACCGAAGTCACACGAAATAGAAACAACCCCTACAGCCCAGGGGCATAAACGTAAGAAAAATCTAATTAAAAAGTTCTCAAAAATGTCCTCAGGGACTGTTCTGTAGAAAAAGTATATAAAACTTTACATTTAGGTCCCTGCGGAGGGACCTAAATGAAAATACTGAAAACTGTGAAGCGGAAATGAATTCTGGAAGTCAGCTGGGCTTAAGATGCAATTTGTATACCGATTCGTCTTCAACGGCCTCGATTAGATCTTTCGCGCCCCGATCGGATGCTCACAGGTGCGCCACGTGTCGCACACCTGTGCGTCCCATGTTCTTGGGCGGATGCAGCAACTGGCGAAGGACTCGTCTTCTCCGAATTCTCGCGACCAACTTTCGAAGGCTTTGGCGCTCCGGCGGGGCCAGAGGGGTGGCTCCTCCACCCCTCGAGCTCGCCCGCGGTAGGACGATGGCTGGAGCGGCTCCGAGTGGCGGTGGCACGATGGTGAAGTCGACGATCTCAGCAACTGGTCATTGTTGAAGTTCTGACTAGGCCCCTTGGAAGTGGATTCTCGTGAAGATGAGAGTTGTCCAGCTCTTCAAAAATGCCTCGCGATGAAGATAGATCTGCAAGTAACAAGATTGTATGCTCGATTCTCCAAGGAATCAGCCGAGGGGTTACAATTCGCAAGCTCAAAGATGGTGAAAAACCTTAAGTTTCTAGCCAAACCACCAGATGCGTGAAGGTGACAATGAAACGATGATCGATTTGAAACGAATTTGAAAACGAATCGGGATGGATTTTGAAAGGGCGTCTAAGCCTAATGATTAAACTACCTAAAGAAGCGATTAGCCATGCTAATCGTGGCTTGAGTATCGAAGCGGAAATCGAATGATATGGAGGAAAAGGCCTGGGGAAGGTCAAGGCATATTACCTGGATGGCTGCTCGACGGCGGCCAAAGACCGGAGTGGAACGTGGCGTAGCGCGGCGATGCAAGGCCGATGAAGCCTTGGAACGATCCTCCGATGATTCCTCCTCCTCGCTGGCGTCTCCATGGCGTTGTCACCGCCTCAGGTCGACCGGAGCAAGGCTTGGAAGTAAGAGTATCGGGTAACCTGGAGCTGGAGCTCTTGGGTAGTTGGAAGGTTAAGCTTTAATGGCGACCTTAGGGGCTATTTATAGGACGATTACTTGGGCTCCAAGGTTGGATCAACGGTCGGCGATGGAGAGGGTTGTTGGGAGGAAGAGATCAAGGGTTTAGGTTGGCCGGAAGCTTCGCGAAGCACGCGGGAAAATTGGTTGAAGTCGGCCGGTTGAACAGAGTCTGGTAGAACATCTTCTTGTGGGAGAAGGTCTCAGGTGCTGACAAGTGTCAGCACCAAGTTGGTCTAGGAGCTGAAATACTTAATAAAATAGATAATAAATAGTAGATATACTTATTTTAAATAACTATAAACACAAGAAATGTAAATAAATTAATTTTCTAATTTATGGTATAAATACTTTTTATAAATAATAAATATTATTTATAATATAAATATTATATTAATAAATATGTATTTATAAATAGGTTTTAGATTTTTAATTTAATAAATAAATAAGTAAAAATTTGTATTTATATTTTCTTAATTATTAGAATATTAAATAAGGCTTGTACTAGTTTTTATAGATTTTTATAAATTAGTTTGCATATTTTAATAAATATGATTAGTATCTAGGTAGTTCATTTATACTTATGTTTTGGGGTGTTTGATTTTATTAAAATAATAAATAGTCTCCAAAAATTATGAAATAATTTATGGTGAAACTACAAGATCATGAAATAATTCAAAAATTATAAAATTAATAAAATGATAAATAATGTGTGTTACAGAAAATAAATAGCCCAAAAACCCCTTTGTCTTTTGGTCCCAAAACCGACTTTTTGCAAACGAACTCCGAATTCGATGAAACTACCTTTATTAATTAGATAATATTATTTTATGAACATTAAAGGTGAGGAGAGTGAAATTGGAGTTCGTATGAGGAAGTTATGATGTTCGAAAGTTGAGATTTTGATAATTTGCAGGCTGGGTTTCTTGGCATATATACAGGGTAATATTTTTAACTTATTTTTATATTTTTATATACATTTTTAGGAATAATTAAGAGAAGAGTTTGGTGAAAAATATGTTCATATGAAATAATTAAAATTCTTTGAAGTTTTGTATTTATTGTATAAATAATGAAGAGTATATATGTGTGTGTTAATTTATTTTTTATGGTTTTCTTTCCTTATCTCCCCCTACTTTTTGGTTTGTCGACCAATCCATGCTGACTTGGTCTCGGGGGTTGGGCTATAAATATATCTTACAGCTATATTTATATTTTAAGTCATATTATATATATACATATATTCAATCTCCCTTTTTCTTTATTTTTCTGGTTCTTTATTTATTTATATGATTTTAGTGGTTAAAAGTGAATAATTACACATGAATGGTATTTTGTTAAAATATGAAAATTAATGGATATTTACATGTATTTGTTAAGGGTTTTAAGACAAAATGCGACAGAAAAGTTAATGAATCATGGATTCATCACACCCGAACCAGGGATCCAACCACTTAAAAAATCCTCTAACTTGACAGAAGCAAGCAATCTCAATGAGGATTCACAAGCAGAACATCCACAACGGGCATGCGAAGATGGAAATCATGCGTAATACATGCAACAATTGAGAAATAAATGCATGTTAAAATCCTAACACATAGCAACACACGTAGCAAGATCCCAAAGCCTCAAATCAGATCAAAATCCATTACCAACAATGGAGAAACCACTAGAACTAAGGATCCAACAACTAAAGCGTGGAAGTAGACCAAAATCCAAGTGCCAAACTATTGGGAAACCACCACAGCTATGGTTCAAGAACCCAAAAATTCCTCTAACTTTACAACACCAAGCAAGATCAAGGAGGATTTGCAATCATAGCAGCCACAAAGGGGCATGCTCAGATAGAAATCATGTGCAATAAATGTAACATTTGAGAAATAAGCATGTGTGAATCACCAACAAAACACAATTGACTGAAATCCATCCCCAATCACATCATCCATTCATTTATACAAAATTAATTTTTTTATAGCAGCAATTGTGCATATAAGGAAAGATGTGAAATATTTCTCACTACCTTCAAAGAGGAGAACCAACACATAGCAACAAACATAACATTATCCCAAATCTTAGGATCTGATAAAAATCCAAGTGCTAGACAATTGATAAACCACCAGAACTAGGGTTTAAAAGCACTAAAAAAATCCTCTAACATGACAGCAGCGAGCAAGCTCAAGGAGGATTCGCAGTCACAACAGCCCCAAGGATCATGCTCTAACGGAAACTATGCACAATACATGCAGCATGGGCGTAAATCACAAAGTAATGATATCCATTCCCAATATTAACATTGAAAAAACAACACATCAGAAGCATAATTCAATAATCAGGAGCATAGAGATAGAAAATACCTCAGAATCCAAATATCCCACATCGTAGAAGATATATGAAAGCAAAATCACAATAAAAACTACTCAGCAACAGAAGTAGATGCCCGTAAGGAGACCTTTTTCCATGCCATCTTATAGAGGGGTGTATTAGAAATCATAGATTTCCCATCTGAGGACATGGTGGAGGAGACTACAAAGAGCCAAGGACACCACACCCCTATCTCCAATGGCTCTCATATGAGCTATACAAAAAGGAAGACCACCACTCACTACCATTGAAGATGATTAAAGAGCTTCGTGATAAGATTTGTAGGTCACAAGGAGCAAAGATGACCTGCAATGCTTGAAATAAAAGCCGACAACATACAAGTGGAGAGGCCTCATTTTTAGATAGCATCACAAGAGAGGGGAATGGCAGATGGTGGGAGGAGTGCACAAGAGAGGAGGGAAAGAGAATCGATGGCTAGAGGAGAGCATGAGAGAGGAGGTGAAGGGGAGAATGGGGAATAAGGCGATCGCTCGAGGTGAGGTTTCTAAAGCTCCAAGGATAAGTAATAGTCGTACCTCCAGGAACCATGTTGGGAGGGGAATTTACCCCGTATTCCCAGGCTAATTCCCCAACTGAATAAGGTCAAAGAATCATTCTTATGTACGTAGTCAATGAGGCTTCATATAATTCCATGTAAAATAGAAGTGAACTTGCTTATATTATACAATATTTAACTTTGTTATCAATTTGTAGTAACCTTCGAAGCAGATACCAATATTACATCTTAATATCCTCATTTGTGAAAAGAACAGAAAAGATAAAACATTTGAGCATACATCATTTTATATGCGATGCATTGAAGCAAACTTCTGAATGCATTCGTAACAACGTCAAGGCAGTTTGATGACCATGTGTAACACATGAAAATTTTTATGTCGGCCTTGACCCAAAGAGCCTAATTATCTTACCAATACATTAAAATTAGCAAAATCTTTTCTAAAATCTCATAAAAAGTTCAATACAGAAATGGGTTTCACACAAAAAAGAGAGATTCCTTTTGCATTATACATAACATTTATATTTTTCAGAATGGTCAAGACAATTGAAGAAGTTTGAAATAAAGTCTCAAGATTGGAGCTTAATATAGACCATAATACGTTTAAATTTAGAGGAACCCATAAAGACTTGAATTGGGATCCTTCAAGATGTCTTGACTTAATTCTTTAGGTTCCAAGAGACTACGTTCATGAGTCAATTCATTATGTCTATCTAGAACCCCTCTTATCATCCTTACGGCTCTTGAGATAGTGGCTTGACTAGAAATCTTACACTTAACAATTAGCTCAATCCAGATGGATTGTTGAAAAATTATGGAGTCTAAGTCGGGATGATGCAAGGACGCCTTTGTCAAGGGTGGCTCTGGAACCATTCTTGAGGATTGCTGAAATCGGTAAACTAACTCACTTCTTCTGGTAGACATGATATGTAAGGACTAGAGACTGGATGAGACAATGCTTCGGATGAGGAACGGTCTGCTAGCGCACCTTCTTCCAATACCCCAAAACATGGGCATACCAAATGACTATATAAGGAAATAAAAAGTAAAAAATAAAATATAAAAATTATAAAACATTAAAAATCCATAAAAAATCAAATATAATTAAAAACCCATAAAAATATAAAGGTTAAAAAGTAAAACAATAATAATTGTTTATTAACTGATAATAATTATAACCTATCCGTGATTTGATCTCAATAGTTCAACCCCTACACTTGTTGTCTATATACATCTTTATGTAATGTATAATAAATTTTACCCCATATTCCTTTATTATTTTATCATTATTATGGGTTGATTGTTTGTTTGAATTGATTGTTCACGAGATGAGTACTGAGAGAGGGTCGATAAAGCCATTTCTTGATCCGACTTGTCATATGAAATTAACCCGCTCAAGAGTTCAAAATGAGTGAAAGCACCTATTGAAGAGGATAGGCTACCAAAGGCTGGATTGAAGCACCTTCTGTGTTGTCCTCCTCCCAGAATGATGTCCTCCTTCCTAAAGCTTGTGGCAGTATGTGAGGACGTTGTGGTGTACCTCCTCAGGAATGCACCGACGCCAAACGCTATCCCCTCCTTCATGATAAAGGATGGGATCCATCCAATGGTACGACTTGGCATTTGCAAGGAAAGTCTCAAGTCGTTGCTTGGGCCAACCTTGTGGAACTTTCTTAGTGACAAGATAGTTCACAATGTCAGCATACCATGGGAGCGAGGCGATAGCAAGGATCACCTCGTCTGGAAAGGTCGCTATAATAGGTGCAATCCGATCTGAGTCGTCAAGGTTTTCTAAAGAGGAGAGGTGATTTGCCACCACATTCTTGAATGTAGGTTTATCTTTCATCTCAATATCAAACTCCTAGAATAGAAGGATCCATCTGGTCAATCTGGCTTTGGCATCCTTTTTTGTCATGAGGTATCGGATGGTGGTGTGATCTGTAAATATCGTCAATCGGGATCCAAGAATATATGATCTAGACTTATCCAAAGCAAAGACCACGGCTAGCATCTCCTTCTCAGTCACGATATGAATCCGCTGAGCGGCATCCAAAGTTGGGCTAGGGTAGTGTATGGCATATGGTACTCCATCCCTTCTCTTTCCTAGCACAACCTCTATGGAAAAATCGGAAGCATCCGTCATGATCTCGAATGGGAGATACCAATTGGGTGGCTGAAGGATAGGAGCCTCAACAACTAATCCCTTGAGAGTCTCGAATGATGCTAGACACTTATCATCTACAATGAACTCGGTGTCTTTTGTCAGCAAATCAGTAAGCGGTCGGGCAATACGACTAAAATCCTGAATGAATCATCGGTAGAAACCGACATGCCCCAGAAAAGACCGCAACTACCGCAAGTTGGACGGTGGATTGAGTTTCTTGATGATATCCACCTTGGTCGAATCGACCTCCATGCCCATGTTGGAGATGATATAGCCAAGCACCGTCCCCTTAGTCACCATGAAGTGACTCTTCTCCCAAGATAATACGATATGGATCTCTATACAACACTGAAGTACGCGGTCTAGGCAGTCAAGACAAGCATCGAACCTGTCGCCGTAGAATGAAAAGTCATCCATGAAGACCTCCAAGCAGTCACCCACTATGTCCGAAAAGATGGAGAGCATACACCTTTGGAATGGAGCAGGGGCATTACGTAAACCAAAGGACATACGTTTAAAGGCATACATCCCAAACGGACATGTGAATGTCGTTTTCTCCTGGTCTTCGGGTGCGATGGCCATTTGGTTGTATCCGGAGTACCCGTCAAGCAAACAATAATGACTCTTCCCAGCTAGCCTCTCGATAATATGATAAATAAATGAGCGGGAAATGATTCTTCTTGATGGCATGATCCAATCGTTTGTAGTCCACATAGACCCTCCATGAAGTGGGTACCCAGGTAGCTATCTCCTCTCCAGACTCGCTCACAACTGTAGTGATACATGTCTTCTTGGGTAGCACATGTAATGGACTAACCCACTTGGAGTCAGAGTTGGGGTAGATAAAATTGGTGCTCCATCATTTTGATATCTCTTTCATGACCACATTTCGAAGATCCAGGTTCTTCCCTGGAAATCAGTGCCGGACTATTCCCTGGAAATCAGCTACGTTCCATCCAATCTCCATGTGGTTTCTTTCAAGAACCTCCATCTAACGAGATTATTGATCTCTAGTCAAATTCGTTGAGATAATGACTGGGAACATCACTGGCTCACCTGTGGGAAATATGTACTTCATCGACTGCGGTAAGGCTTTCAGTTCTGGACAATTGGGAGCTGGCAAATCTGGCTTCGGAAATATCTGAGTGAAGGCTACCAGATCTGCATGGGAGAACTCTCATTGTATGTGAAAATCTGATGAAGGTGACCTTGCTAGTGTCTCTGTAATTTGTGTTGGCTCACTCTCCATCCTAGCTGTTGGCTCTTAAGGAATCAAGCAGAGCAAATAATCATCAAAATCATCCCAATCAATGCTTGAATACGAGGGATCTGAATTAGAAGAACATGAAATATACTCTGTTTCTCTATCCTCCCTACGATCATCAACCTCAAATGTGTCTGGTTCCAAGAGTGTGCTCTCTGAACTCTCACAATCTGTAGATCTGCAGTGTCTGATGGCGTGACAAGAGCTCGTGATACAGGGTCTGACCAAACTGCCTCATCGTGTATGATAACGAAGTTGCACTCCTGATGGACGTCTTGCTTTGCATCTGCCATCTGCGTTGAATGGCTCGACTGCTCGAAGCAGGCTGAATCTCTCGCTCTGGTCTCCTCGATCATCTCTATTTGTACACTTTCACCCTCAATACAAAAGTATACCTTCCCACTATCATGTTTGGACACCGCCTTGGCTGTGGCCAAGAATGGATGCCCTAGTATCATGGGGGTATCTATCACAGACTCAGGGATCTCCATGTCCAATACAACAAAGTCCATGGAGAATTTCAGACCCTGAATTGTGATGATCACATCCTTCAATAACCCCTTCGGCCTCTTGACAGATCTATCAGCAAACTGAAGGATTGTCTTGCTATGTCGAAGAGGGCCGAACTAGAATTGGTCGACTAAGGCTTCCAGAAGAAGGTTCATTGAAGAGCAACTGTCTAATAGAGTGCGATTAAATAGCTGCTCATGGATATGACATCTGACATATGGAGCCACTGCATCAGGTCTCTTGGCTGACAATCGGTTCTGAATGGTGAAGCAGGTGGCATGAGTAAGCACATGGATCTATGCATTATGGTTCCTCCCCTTCCTGCAATGGTGATCTTCTCTCTCAAATTCTTCTAGAAGAGGGGGATGTGCTCTAGTGCCTCCTATAGAGTCACATGTATCTGAAATCGATCAATCATCTGCTAGATGAACTATAGCTAGTGTTTCTTTTTGGTATTTTATAGTTTATTTCCCTTTCGCTAAATGGGGTGCTTGAGGGAAGGGGATGGCTGGAACCTCTCTAGAAAGATGAGGGTCAGGAATAGGCTCATGTGCATAGAGAAGAGTAGAATCCACAGCAATATCATCATGCAACACAGGTGGACTCGTAGGGGATATAAAAACCTTTCCTTTATTATATTTTTGTTCTTTTCTTTTTTTCCATTTCTTAATTTTCTGTCCTGAGATACAGAAGAAGGTAACACAACTGAAGGAAAACTAGTGGCCTCAGTACCACCAACAACATCAGATTTTACAACATCAGCACCGCTCTCTGGCCATGTATTTGGAATGTTGGTGGCATCAGTACCACCATCTGCATCTGGAATCACGATGGCCTCAGTCCCGTCAGCTGGATCATCATCCTTGGTGGCTTCAACTCCACCGTCATCATCATCATGAGTGACATCAACACCGCTACCATCCTCATCTGGTGCTCCAGAATCTCCAAGTGGTCATTGCTCAGATGAGGCACCACCGGCTGGCATCCTACAGCTCCTAAGTGTCACAAAGTCAGCGTCAAATACATAGGAAGAAATATCACTTGAAGTATCACTAGAAGTGGTAGTCTTTGTAAACTGTACCTTCTCAGATTTTCTCTTTACGTTGTTCAGGTTGGGTTTGATCCGAGATGGTATAGAGGACTTTCCCTTGATAATTTCCTCATCTCCTACTAGAACTCATCCATCTCTCGTCGGAAGGATGCCTACTGGTCAAAAGTAGGCGGGTGAGGTCTTCAAGGGTTGGGTTTTCATAGACAGGTACATGAGAACTGGAAGGGTTGCCTCGTTGGAAATGAAACAGAGCCTGATGTTGGTACTGATGGGGACACTGGGAGTACTACTGAGGTTGTAGTGGCTGCCTCCACTGCTGCCCCTAATTGTAGGGACGAGGACCATGCTGGTGTTGTTGCTGGTACTGCTGGGAGTGAAGGGGATGTTGCTGCTACTGGCTGCTCTATCCTACCTGAGCTGGAAGCTGCTGTTGGGACGAGGTGCCTACAGTGGAGCATTGGAAACCTGCGTTATCACGATGAATCTCGAGCTGCTGTTGTAAAGCCATGAACATGGCATCTCTCAGATCCTATAACATAAGATCCAGATCGTCAACAGAAAACCAACGAAATTTGTTTTGTGTGAATCGAACTTCATTTCGATTTGTTATGATTTTCGGAAAAAAAGAAGTAAGGAGGATTAAGACGTCACTAACCCATAACGACGGTCATTAAGACTAATTAAGCATGATTAAAGAAACTAATGACGGATTGAAAAGTGTTAATGATCATTAGCAAACACTAATCAATAGTTAACAAAAGATAAGCGTAAGCCGCGAAAGTTAAATCACGATTAGTGAAAATTAATCATGATTAGTGTTAATTAAGTGTCATTAGCTAATCTAGAATCCTCTGGAATGTTCTAACTTAAGACCTATGTTTCGGATAAGTTTTGGCCAAAACCATGGACCCCTAACTACGGTTAATATCTAAACCATACTTTTCTAACCATGGTTAGCGGTTTTCTGGAGCCTATAAATAGCCACCCTACCCATTCATTCTCTATGATTTCCACTACCACCACCACCCTAAGGGCTAGGGTCGAGAGGTCGGGAGGAGGAGTAGGAGGCAAGGAAGGAGCGCTAGCGAAGCGCTGCCAGGAGAACGAGAAGGAGGAAGGTACGATCCTCTCTTACTTAGTTTGCTTCGTGAGTTAGGTTTTCGATTCATGTTCAATTTCCCAGTTGTTTTACTTTCAATGATTTCATAAGGGGAAACTCTACCAAAATTTTCTTAGAAATATATCCCGATATAAGGGGAAACTCTACCGAAATTTTCTTAGAAATATCACCCCATATAAGGGGAAGCTCTGCTGAAATTTCAAGAGAAAATATGTTCTTCACGTTCTTCATGTTCTTCGTGTGTTCTTCGCATTCTTTGTGTTCTTCGTTTGTTCTTCGCATTCTTGGCATGTTCTTAGCATTTTTTATATGAAAATGAAATTCGATCATTTCAGGAGCCATAAATCATCCTTTTGAAAGAGAATCACGATAAAGAACTGTATATAAGAGAGGGAGCTCGATTAGGTAATGAAATCCTTCCTTTTGCTTTTGGATTTTTATATGAGATCGTTAAAATTTCTCATTTTATGTTCTTTGCTACGAAGAACACTAATTTGGCTATTTTTGAGAAAATATGAAAAGTTGCTTTGTGATTTCAATTAAAATAAGGTCTAAGCATCGAATTGATGCAGTGGCTTGGAAAGTTAGGGTTTGAATGTTAAAATGAGCATAATTATGAGTATATAAATATATGAATTAATATATGTGTAAGTCTATACTCAGTATTTTATGGTTATGCAAATATAAGGCTGAATTGAGGAATTATATCATGGGAATTGATATTTTTGATTTGGATCGTGAAAAAGATCATGTGTTACATTAAGAAATGTCTGGGAGTAGAACTATAAGTCGGGCATGCAACCTGTAGGTTTGTCGGAAGGAACCCGTATTGGTGTAACCCTACCTAGGTGGTACAAGGATGCCTTATTTTGATAAGTGCGCACGAAATGAATGATTTGCAATGCATGGCACCGGGTACCAATATATATCGGGTTGAACAACAGAAGATATGGTCGTGCCATGTGGTGGCACAGGTGGTTCAATAGCGGCTGGGTCATGATAACATGTATTTAAAGCCGCTAGGTTATGTGATTAAATGTTAGCCTGAGATTTAAGCAATCGGGTCCTCGAGGACGGTGTGCAGCTTTGTGTTCCAGGCTGAGGGTTTGAAACCCTATTAAAAAAAGAAAAGGAAAATTATCAGTGTAGTATTGGAGGATTGGTTGAGGCGACGTGCGGCAACATAAGCTCACCAAATCAACGAAATCTCCAATCCTGAAGTATCCACAGCTTCGGAGTCCAAGAATGGTGGGGTTCCTATGGATTAATCATTGATGTGGAATAGAAGGGAATATGACTTAAATTAATGAAAGGATTGTAACTTTTAATGACAACAAGTTTTGCAAAATTACACAATTTGTTTACTTTTCTCTTCTTCGTTACTTAGTACTCGCTAATTGTTATCCTATGATTTATTGGAATATCCAACAGGTGTCGGTGAGCTATCGCGAGGAATTTAGCCATCCATTAGCCACAGTAGTTTTACTCTCTAAGGTGGTTAGTAATATTTCTGTGTATTTCCATCCTTCCAATGTACATGTGAAGGGTTTTAGTCGGACGATGGATCATGTAAACTTTTTTTGTGAATGGAAAAGTACTAAATACTTCTTTTTGAGTATTTTTATTTGCAGTTTATTTCTGAATGTTAGTTGTGATTGATGGATAAATTATTGCTGAGTAACCAGATCTGGATATGGGAGGATCCGACGGTCCAGAATTGGGGTCGTGATAGTTTGGTATCAGAGCCAGGCTACTCCAATAATTTATTTAGTAATTGACAACTATGAGCGATATTCAGAAACTAAGGTTGTATTAAGATCCTTAGATCTTAATAATTTACTGTAGTACCATTCACAAGTCATTTTCCCTTATGTACATCATGCTAAGACATATAGGACCTAACCTTTAGCCTTGACTTATTCCAGGATCATGGCAGATTAAGATGTGTCTAGGCAATTAACCGTTATGATGACAATGCTGCAAGAAATGGGGCAAAAGCAGCAAGCATTAGAGGAGAGGCTCAATGCACAAGCTAAGAGACATAAGGCATCTAGACCTGTGGATGCTAGGATTGAAGGTTCTGTCCATCTTTCTTAGGAAGAATCTAGTTACTATCCTTCAACTGAGTCTGCTCCTACCCCAGCTAAAGGTGCAATGAAGAAGGCTCTTCTTAGACACCAATCATTACTATACATTTACCGAAAGGGAAAGATTCCTTGATTTAAAGGCATAAAGACACCTGCTGAGGCTTGACGATGTCAGCAGGATGTTGAGAATAATACACACACCAGCAGATACTTGAGTGCACTTCGATGATTACTCCTTAACAGACTATGCAAGACGATGGTGGAGAGCCATTTCGAAGAAATTATTAGATCCTGTTCCATGGGATGTTTTTAAAGAAAGGTTTCGAGCTCACTTTTGTCCCTCCCATTGGGATGAATTGAATAGGAGGGAGTTGGCTTCTTTGACTCAAGTATCCAAGAATGTACGAGACTATCATATTCACTTTACGGAGTTGCTACGTTACTCGCCATATCTAGAAGCTTTACCTACCAAATTTGTTAGCGGTCTTTAGGTAGTTTTGAGAGAGAAGCAGGTAGGTTTTAGAGCCACCACTGTAGATGAAGCCATGGACATCGCCTCTCGTATTAAGATGGAGAGGGATGAAAACCGCCAAAGAAGAAGCTTCCACTTTACTTGTGGACCATCCAAAAGTACGGTGAATTATAACCGAAGAGACAGTCGTTATCATCCAGTCGAGTCTAATATAAGCTCGCCACAGACTTTGGGCCATGAATTATCTGGAAGAATGGGTTTCTCTAGACCTCCACTATATCCTCACGACTCAGCAGCAGGAGCTAGTACCTCTGTGGCCAGGTCTGCAGCTCAAACAGGAGCACGTGTGTGTTTTTACTGTCATTAGGAAGGCCACATCAAGAAAGATTGTCCGAAGTTGAGAGGTTCGGGGTTTAGACCAACCCCAATTAATAGTATAAAATTCACCTCAAGCAATGGAGCAACGTGTGGAGGAAAACATGGTAGAGGTCGTGGCTCACAAGGAGCATCTCCTACACAGCAACCACCATAAAGTGTTGCGGGTTCTAATTAGCATATTCCTAATGGCTAGCTCAATGCAATCACTGAAGAACAAGCCTACAATTCAGGCATGGTCGTACGAGGTACCGTTACTATTCATGGCTTTTCAGTACATGCCTTGTTTGATTCTGGTGCTTCACATTCATTTATTGCTCGATGTGTAGTACCCACTTTGGGTAAGGTACCAGTAGAAGTACAACAGTCCTATCTGATCAAGGGACTAGGAGGACAAGTGTTTATAATCCGAGAAATCTTAGATAATTATATAGTACTGATAGTGGGACATCAGTTACCTATTTCACTACTACTAATCGAAATGGAGGACTTTGATCTTATCCTAGGGATGGATTGGCTAGAAAGGCATCATTCATGTCTTGACTGTTTTCAGAAGACATAAAGATTTCACCTTCCTAACTCGATAGAGTTCCAGTTCATTGGAAAGACATCCAATGATAATGTCGAATATATCTCTACTTTCAAGGCTCAACAACTGTTAGAACAAGGGTGTCAAGGTTATTTAGCTTATGTATCCACTACGTCAGGGTCAGATAGAATGATAGAAGATGTTCCTATAGTGTACGAGTTTCCTGATGTATTTCTAGAGGAACTACCTGGATTACCACCTGAGCGAGAGATTGAATTTGAAATCTCTCTCATACATGATACTCAGCCTATCTCTATCCCTCCGTATAGGATGGCACCAGCTGAGTTACGAGTGTTAAATGTACAGTTGCAAGAATTGTTAGATAAATGATTCATTCATCCTAATACTTCACCATGGGGTGCACCCGTCTTATTTTTCAGGAAAAAGGATGGGTCAATGTGGTTGTACATTGACGATAGACTACTAAACAAGAAGACCGTAAAGAACAAGTATCCTCTGCCAAGAATAGATGATCTCTTTGATCAGTTACATGGTTCAACTGTGTATTCCAAGATTGATTTAAGATTTGGATACCATAAGTTGAAATTTTAAGATACAGATATTCCCAAGATAGCTTTTCGAACTAGATACGGTCATTATGAGTTCTTAGTAATGTCTTTTGGACTGACAAATGCCCCAACAGCCTTCATGGATCTCATGAATAGAGTATTCAAGGAGTTCTTAGATCACTTTTAGTAGTCTTTATTTATGATGTGCTTATTTACTCCAAGGATAAGTATCTGCATGAACATCATCTCAGGCAGGCACTTGAAACTCTAAGGAAGAACAAATTGTATGCTAAATAAAGAAAATATGACTTCTGGCTATCTGAAGTATCTTTCTTAGGCCATGTTATTTATGAGGAAGGTATATTAGTTGATCCTACAAAGGGTAGTGCGGTGATGAGTTGGGAACGCCGGAAGACTGTCATATAAATACAATCTTTTCTGGGATTAGCTGGATATTATAGAAGATTTGTGAATGACTTTTCACGAATAACATTGCCAATGACTAGGCTGACTCAGAAGGAAGTTCCATTCATATGGTCCGATGCATGCGAAACTAGTTTCAAAACACTGAAAGAATGCCTAATATCTGCACCCATCCTTACTCTACCCTCTGGGAGTGAAGGGTTTATAGTGTACACTAATGCATCTAAAGAAGGACATGGGGTGGTTCTTATGCAACATGGTAAGGTTGTTGCGTATGCATCACGATAGCTCAGGACACATGAGAAGAACTACCCAACACATGACCTTGAATTAGCTATCGTAGTTTTCGCTTTAAAGATATGGAGACACTACCTTTATGGTATTACTTTTCAAATCTTCATTGATCATAAAAGCTTGAAATATCATGATCAAAAGGAGCTCAATATGAGACAGAGACGGTGGCTAGAGTTGTTGAAAGATTATGATTGCACTATCTCCTACCACCCTTGTAAGGGGAACGTCGTAGCGGATGCCCTTAGCAGAAGAACTTATTTACCTCGGTTAGTGAGTGCTATCCACTTCTGGGGTTTACTATCAACGTTAAGTAAATGGAAACCATTTGATAGTAATGTTTATACTATAACTATTCCTCACCAATACAAACCAGAGATCTGGGATAGAATAAAGAAAGGACAAGAGGATGATCCAGTCTTTAAGGACTTGAGACAACAACTTGAGAAGAATGAGATAGAGGGATTCCAGATACATGATGGGTCATTACATAACCATCAAAGAATTTGTGTACCAAGCCCACCTAAACTAAGGAAAGACATCTTACGTGATGTGCATTACTCTACAATATCTATTCATCCATAAATTACGAAGATGTATAGCGATCTTCATTCAAACTTTGGTGGCCAGGAATGAAGAAGGATGTTGCTGAGTTCGTAAATTCATGTTTCACTTGCCAACAGGTAAAAGCTTCACAGCAAAAACCACCAGGATTGTTACAACCCCTCCCTATGCCTGAGTGGAAATGGGAAAGAATTTTCATGGACTTCGTTACTGGCTTACCTCAAACGGTTGGTGGTAAAGATAGTATCTGGGTTATAATAGATCGTCTGACCAAGGTGGCACACTTTATTCCAATAAGTGTATCTTTCACTCCAGACCAGCTTGCTGAATTATATATTACACATGTGATCCACCTCCATAGTATCCCAAAGGAAGTAGTTTCCGATCAAGATTCACGATTCACCTCACACTATTGGGAGAACTTCATGAAAGCCTTAGGTACACAGTTATGCTTGAGCACAGCATATCATCCACAGATAGACGGTCAGTCAGAATGTACGATTCAGACACTAGAGGATATGCAATGAGCGTGTGCCTTAGAATGGAAGGGATCATGGATTAAACATTTACCTCTTGCAGAATTCACCTATAATAATAGTTACCATGCAAGTATTGGCATCGCACCATTTGAAGCACTATATGGACGTAGGTCTACTACTCCTTTGTGTTGGCAAGAGGTCGGGATAAACAACTTTTACGATTCATATAGACTCCAGGAGATATGGGAAGCTGTAGAGATTGCTGAAAAAGACTAATAACTGTCCAGAGTCGTCAGAAAAGCTATAGTGATACCAGGCGAAGAGACCTTGAATTTGAGGTAGGTGACTTTGTATTTCTCAAAGTATCACCTATGAAGGGTGTTCAGAGGTTTGGCTTGCGTGGGAAGTTAGCACCCAGTTCATGGGTCACTTTGAAATTATTCAACGGAATGGAAAAGTTGCCTATAGACTTGCACTTCCTCACATCTTTCAGCAATACATGATGTTTTTAATGTATCAAATCTGATAAAGTATATCAAGGATGATGAGCATAAGATAAGCTATGATGATCTACATGTTGAAAAAGACTTGACATACCAAGAAATACATGTGCAAATACTAGACAGGGATATCAAGAAGTTGAGAAACAAAGAGGTACCTCTAGTTGAAGTGTTATGGCACAACCAAGAGTTTGAAGAAGCAACATGGGAATCTGAGGTATAAACTAATGAAAAGTATCCGTACTTGTTTGAATGATAAAACTATGTATTCTGTATATGTTCATTATAAATGAAATGACGTTCATTCTCTTTAAGGTTGTTCTAGTCTCAATCCTCTTTAAGGTTGTTATGCATGTATCTCTAGTCTCGAGGACAAGACTTCCTTTAAGGTTGTTATAATTGTAAAGCCATGAACTTGGCATCTCTCGGATCCTATATCATAAGATCCTGCTTGTCAAGAGAAAACCAACGGAATCTGTATCATGTGAATCGGACTTCGTTTCGATTTGTTATGGTTTTCAAAAGAAAGAGAAGTAAGGATGATTAAGACGTCATTAGCCCATAATGATAGTCATTATGACTATCTAAGTATGATTGTTAGCAAAAGATAAGCGTAAGCCGTGAAAGTTAAATCGTGATTAGTGAAAGTTAATCACGACTAGTGTTAATATTGTCATTAGCGAATCTAGAATCCTCTTGAATGTTCTAACATAAGCTCTAAGTTTCATATAAGTTTTGGACAAAACCATGGGCCGCTAACCGCGGTTAAGGTCTAAACCATATTTTTCTAACCACTGTTAGCGGTTTTCTGGAGCCTATAAATAGCCCCCCTACCCATTCATTCTCTACGATTTCCACTACCACCACCCCAAGGGCTAGGGTCGAGAGGTCGGGAGGAGGAGTAGGAGACGAGGAAGGAGCGCTAGCGAAGCGCTGTCGGGAGAACGAGAAGGCGGAAGGTACGATCCTCTCTTACTTAGTTTGCTTCGTGAGTTAGGTTTTTGATTCATGTTTAGTTTCCCTGATGTTTTACTTTCGATGATTTTATAAGGGTAAACTCTGCCGAAATTTTCCTAGAAATATGTCCCAATATAAGGGAAAACTCTGCCGAAATTTTCTTAGAAATATGTCCCGATATAAGGGGAAACTTTGTCGAAATTTTCTTAGAAATATCACCCCGTATAAGGGGAAGCTCTGCCGAAATTTCAAGAGAAAATATGTTCTTCATGTTCTTCATGTTCTTCTTGTGTTCTTCACGTTCTTCGTATTCTTCGTTCGTTCTTCGCGTTCTTGGCACATTCTTAGCATTTTTGATATGAAAATGAAATTCGATCATTTCAGGAGCCATAAATCTTCCTTTTTAAAGAGAATCATGATAAAAAACTGTATATAAGAGAGAGAGCTCGATTAGGTAATGAAATCCTTCCTTTTGTTGTTGGGTTTTCATATGAGATCGTTGAAATTTCTGATTTTATGTTCTTTGCTACAAAGAACACTAATTTGGCTATTTTTGAGAAAATATGAAAAGTTGCTTTGTGATTTCAACTAAAATAAGGTCTAAGCATCGAATTGATGCAGTGGCTTGGAAAGTTAGGGTTTGGAAGTTAAAATGAGCATAATTATGAGTATATAAATATATGAATTAATATATGTGTAAGTCTATATTTAGTATTTTATGATTATGCAAATATAAGTCTGAATTGAGGAATTACATCATGGGAATTGATATTTGTTGGTTTGGATCGTGAAAAAGATCATGTGTTATGTTAAGAAATGATTGGGAGTAGAACTACAAGTCGGGCATGCAACATGTAGGTTTGTCGGAAGGTACCCATATTGGTGTGACCCTACCTAGGTGGTACACAGTTGCCTTGTTTTCATAAGTGCGCACGAAATGAATGATTTGCAATGCATGGTACCGGGTGCTAATATATTCAGGTTGAACGACGGAAGATGTGGTTGTGCCATGTGGAGGCACGGGTGGTTCAATAGCGGTTGGGTCATGATAACATTATTTAAAGTCGCTAGGTTATGTGATTAATTGTTAGCATGAGGTTTAAGCAACCAGGTCCTCGAGGACGGTGTGCTCCTTTGTGTTCCAGGCTGAGGGTTTGAAACCCTGATTAATAAAAGAAAAGGAAAATTGTCAGGGTAGTACTAGAGGATTGGTTGAGGCGACGTGAAGCAGCATAAGCTCACCAGATCCACAGCTTCGGAGTCCAAGTATGGTGGGGTTCCCTGGACTAATCCCTGATGTGGAATAGAAAGGAATAGGACTAAAATTAATGAAAGGATTGTAACTTTTAATGACAACAAGTTTTGCAAAATTACACAATTTGTTTATTTTTCTCTTCTTCGTTACTTAGCACTTGCTAATTGTTATCCTATGATTTATTGAAAAACCCAACAGGTGTCGGTGAGCCATCGCAAGGAATTTAGCTATCCAATTAACCACAGTAGCTTTACTTTCTAAGGTGGTTAGTAATATTTCTGTGTATTTCCTTCCAGTTGATGTACTTGTAAAGGGTTGTAGTCGGACAATGGATCATGTAAACTTTATTTTGTGAATGGAAAAGTATTAAATACTTCTTTTTTAGTATTTTTATTTGCAGTTTGTTTCTGAATGTTAGTTATGATTGTTGGATAAATTATTGCTAAGTAACCAGATCCGGATATGGGAGAATTCGACATCCCAGAATAGGGGTCGTGACAGCTACTGGTACCGGTCGTGCCAAATCCTGTTGACTTCCATCAACGGCTCTTGCTCGAAAGGTGGAGGGGGGAAGAACTGCAAGGGGTTGATCCGGCTGGTAGACCACCATTTGAGTATCCTGAGATGGTGGTTGTTGGGAGTAGTGTTGCAGCAGCTGGACCGACTCTGTCTGAATGTGGTGGACCTGTCAGTACGTGGCAGATGGTTGGGTGGATCTGTTGTTGATGGGATCAGCATGTGACCTAAGACGGGGCTATGGAGCCGTTTGTGCCTCCTGCAGGCACAAGATCTGAGTCTTCAGATCACTCAGTGTCTGTGCCAACTGATCGATTTGGGTAAGTCCCTAGCGCTGCTTCTTCTCAATGATCTCGATGCAGTCTAGCTTCTCCCTGATGATCCCTATGTTAGCGGCTAAGAACTCGGCATGTGTTGCTGCTAACAAAGTAGAAGGATCGCCATCAACCCGTGCAATCCTCTGTTAAGATACGGCTTGTGGGAGGGGCTTCCCCTTAGTGTAAACCCTAGTCTGGGACATCATCGTGTAGTTCTCTGCCATCTCCACATAGATGGCCCAGACATTGTCCCCATCCTTAGCAAAATAGGACCCTCACACGAGGCATTAACTATCCCCTACAACTCTGGTGTCAACCCACAAAAGAAGCTTTGGACAAGGTTGGGCTTGGATATCTCATGATGTGGACACCAGTCGATGAGTTCTTTGAATCGATCCCAAGCCTCAAGAAACTGCTTGCTTGGGATCATAATGGAATTTTTGAAAACGGCTCGCGCTGCGTTCGTCCGGCCGAGTGGATAGTACTTGTTCAAGTACTCGGTCCAGAGCTACTCCCAAGTAGTAAGATACCTCCCCAAATGCTTCAACCAATAGGCTGCTTTGTCAACTAAGGAGAACGGGAAGGCGATCATCTTGATCGTGTCCTCATCCATGAATCTGTCGTGGACAGTGCTGCAGATCATCTAAAACTCCTGCAAATAGAGGTGCAGCTCCTCAGTGGCTAGCCCATGGAACTTGGGTTGCAACTAGATGGTCTGGGGGCGAAGCTCGAAGTCACCCAGGATCTCAGGAAGCTGAATCCAATGGTGGGTGAGGGTTGCACCAAGGTTGTGCAACTACCTCATCGTCCGTGCAGGCCTCTACTCTGGATGGTCATCCAGGCATCCATCTTCTCCTCCAGCTGCTGGTATCTCTCCACCAGCTGGTCTCTACGGCTCTGCTCTGTCAGCTCGCATTTGCATCAGCTCTCGGCGCACCTCTGCCATAAATGCTCCCTGGTCTCTGATCTAGCACTGCATGGTCTCCATAGAGGCTAAGAGTGTGTTGTTGATAGTGTCCTGGTCAAGTACATATGTGGATCTCTGTGGCTGCTCATCGGTGCATTCCCAACTATTGGCCTTCTCTTGAGTCTCTACAAAGGCAAAAGACCCCACCTCACGTCAAGTGAACATATAACTGTGCTAGCCTCTGCTCAGGCACCTCAGGACTGGAATAAGGGTGGTCAAGGGGGAACAATGTAGTAGCGAACTCAGGTTCAGAGAGCTGGTCTGGCTCTCTGAAGTTACCCTAGATGAATGGAGAGGAGTGCTCGAAAGCGGTGCTGTCAAAGGCAGCCTAAAAGACCTCCTGCCCATCATCATGATCTAGGGATTTAAGAAGATGAGATCTCGATGCAAACAAAATGAGAAGACAACCCCATTTTTCACCTACTCAACACTTGGATCGATGATTGTGAAAGATTGGTCGTTAATCTGGTCAATTTTTATTTAGGTGACAAATCAAAATATCAGAGCGATTAAACGAGCTGTTGGGAATCCAATGCTCCCAAGAGACTGGCTCGAATCTCGCAACTAATATTTCCCAACCAGTATGGGTGCAGACCGTTTACCAGCTACCCAATCTGCCCAATTTGCTAAGAAGTACTGGACCGATTACCAGCTATTCGATGAAATCCTCACTGGAGAACAATTAGCTATGAGTCCAGTAGTCTGAAAGGAGTTCAGATGTGCCTCTAACCTAGTGTGTGGGTCACTCTCTCGCTGTAGATAAATCAATCGATGAGGGGGTAACTCTCCTCCAAAACAAGATTTTTAAATGAAGTGTATTTTAGGGTCAAGTTTGCATTAGCAGTCCCAATTTTATTTTGTTTCACTTTTTAGGTATTTTTCTGAAATAAAATAACGCCTAATGAACTTTTCGATTTCCTTGGTTATTTTGAGTCCAATAAAATAGGGGGAGGAAGTCGAAAAAATCGATGCGCGATCAAACACAATGATGCATGCAAAGATAGACATGCATACCGGACTCCAGCACTCTACATGTAGAGTGATTCATGTATAAAGTAAAGACAGAAATAAAACTACCTATATGATGCAACGAGGAAATCAACCTTAGACAAGCAATTTCTTTTAATCGTGAAACACTAATAGCTAACCATCAGGAAGAGAGACCAGAGTCTGGTCTTCGATGTCGATCGGTTCCCAACACAATGGGTCCTACAAGCATTGTATACTGTCTCTCTCGGCACGTGGTCTCTAATCCTAATATGTTAACTTTTTAATTTTATTTTTGCTAGGTCCAATTACAATCTATAGGAACAGGTAAGCAATTTGGTGTGGGCCTTAGCTAATTATGTGACAATCAATAGAAATCCTAATTCTAAGGGCTAAATCCTCTAGAATCAAAAGAAAATAAAAGTGATAAAACATAACATGAAAAAACTGCGATGAGGTCCCTCGAGTACTCTGGTACTCGGCGAAACAGACCCCGAAGTGTTTAAGTGTCCAAACAAATGTTCAAGTCCACAATTATTACAATAATGAAGTTGTTTTAAAAATAAACTAATCTATATGATATAACTTCTCTCTCCTGCTCATCTGGCCCTCCTCATGTACTTTCTCCACCAAAGAAAGCTGAAGCTTCCTCGGGCGGTTCCTCGCACAAAAAATGAAACAGACGGGTGTCAGAGAACAGTTATATCAAATAGAAACAAAAAATGGACAAAAGTGAAAAATGACTACTAAGTCGTGCTCCTTGGCAACGACGCCATTTTGATGACATGCCCGGCCATTCAGGTTATGTAAGGAAGCAAACAAGGGTCATTGTGACCCGAATCACCGAGCTAGGTCAACGAGAAGAAGTAAAAGCAATCAAAAGAAATATCAAACAATCAGCACATGTAAGCGGCTCGCTATTTTATTTACGTGGTGTAGCAACCAGGGTCGAATACAAGGAGCAGGAAGATAATAAGAAGTAATCAAATTTCTCAAAATAAAAAAAATTAGTGGTTTTTAATTTTACAAATTTTTTATAAGAAAACAAAATCAACAAAGATAAGAGAAAACAAGTACAAAGATCTTTTTGGATTTTTTAAATAACTAAAATTGCTCAGAAGATGCAGATAATTTTTTTTTGAATTTTAGAGGTTTTAAAATATTTTTGGTAATTTTTTGGAATTTTTCTGATGTTTTTGTGGTTTTATAAAAATCCAATAAAGCTCAAAAAGGCAAGTAGTGCCAAGCCAGGACTAAGTTGCAAGTTAAAAATATGTAAAATGCCTAAAGTCCTAGATAGCAATTTTATGATAAACTATGAATAAAAATCCACAAATAGGAACAAAAAATGGAATTTTTGGAGTTTTCTATGATTTTATATGATTTTTTAAGTTTTTTAATGTATTTTGATTTTTAAGATTTTTATAAGGTTTTTTCAAACAAAATAAATACCGTAAATGAACACAAAAAGGCACCAACAAGAATTTTTATAGAAAATTTGATACATTTTTTGAATGTTATGATTTTTATAAGGCAAACATGGATGTTTTTAAAGGTTTTTTAAATTTTTTTAAAATATAAAAACAAATAAATTAATCCAATAAAATCATAGAAAATATCACACACTAACAAGAGTCCATGGTAATTTTTACATAATTTTTCGAATTAATTTAATATTTATTAAGTCCAAAATACAATGTGTAATTAGGCACAGCTCATAGGGACCTAATAGCAATTATATTAAGTTCACAGACCAAAAAGATAACATTGTGAAAAAGCTTAGGGCCTCATCTGCAAAAAGCCCACTCAAATCACGTACATGCTCAATACTGGGCGCAAAGGGGTATAATGCAATTTCTGAAAACATACTATTCATTAAGCAATAGCACAAGAGATCTGACAGATTATGCAAATAACCCAAAACTCACGTGGGACTGCACGTGCTTCAGATTCAGAGGGACTAAAATGCAAATAACATAAACTCTGAGGTCCAAAATGTAAAAGTTCTGAAATAAAACATTTATTTAATGGACTAAAGCAAAATAAAATAAAAGCAAGGGGGACTGTAAAAAATATACCCAACGAACAAGTGGCATACGCACGAGGAGGTGGCTACGGATGGCTCTGATCTTCTCTGGAAAGTGATCTAACGATCGAGGATCTATCACGGATGTACGACCAGATCTGACAATTCATATCTGATCTAATGGTCGGGATATGCGCTTTTTCAAGTAGCTCAGATCCGGTACCGTTCTAATCCAACCGTCATCAAAAGGGCATGGCGACGGACGACCATGATCAGAACTGGATGCGAAGGAGGATCTAACAGCTCTGTAGGATGCTGGAGGAACTGGAGTCCAGCGAACTTTGTCCAAGAACATCTCGTGATCTGCAGGTCTGATCGGCTCGATGTAAGGCCCAATAGCCTCGTGTTGCTTCTTCGTGTTGGATGGGAGGCTCGGATGTGAGGGTGAATGGCTGGATCGACGTGATGGCCCTCCCTCACTCGAGGTTGCTTCTCCTGAGCAGCTGAGACGTAGCATGACTGGGTGGCGAGGTTAGGTCAGCTTATAGCATGGAAAATAAGGGGAAGCAATGGTGAACGGAGTTCTTGGGCTTCCGACGAAGATGGGGGAGGAAACCTGACCTAATCTCGACCCGATGGTCGAGCCTTAGAGGGAACAGTTGCGTGAAAAGATGGAGGGCGATCTGGAGAGTCGATCTGAATGGAGGGATGCAGATGATGGGATCCAGGCCAGGTGGTCGGAGCCAGTAAAGACGGCAGAGCAAACTGGGAAGATGCAATCGAACAGGGAAAGTGCAAGGATAAAAGTGATATATGAAGGTTGGAACGTGTTCCTGAGCTTTAGGCAAAGGTGGGCAGACTAGTCTTGGCCTCAACCAAGCTGTGCATGGCCGAGAGGCTTCACGCGGTGGAGCTCTGGCCACGTAGTGAGCATCGAGTCTCCGAGCACCTCCAGGCGATCCTAAACGGCTCCTCGAGTGGCCGTCACTCTACTGAAGTTGTCTAGGGAATAAAGGGGGTACGAGAGATGAGTTGAGGGGCTGTCGAAGGTGTAAGAGAGATTTTATAGTGTTCCCCAAGGTCTGGAAAGATCGAAAGAAAGAGCGCAACTCTATGAAGATCCGACCCTTCCTAGGGATCCGTGAAGGTCACGGATCTTCGGAGGAGAATCAGTCGAAGAACCGAGGGGAACGGAGGTCGGAGTTGGGTGCAAAAATTTGTAGAAGTAGCTCCGACGAGAGGGAGGACAACCTGACCAGGCTGGAAGAGACAGTTGACTGAGGTCAACGGTCTGACATGGACCAATGAGAAAATCAGGATTCACAAAATAAAGGAAAATTCAATAAAAAAATTAGCAAACGAATTTAAATAAAAAGTGTATAAATTGAAAAATCTTTATTATTTTGTAAAGTATTTTTTATGATTTTTAATTATTTTTATGAAAAATAAAATAATGTATACACAGTATATAGTATTATATACATGTATTTTATACCTATGTATTATGCACAAGTATTTTTATTTTATTTTTTTTTACATAAATACCCTTATTTTGAATTTTATTTATTTACAAAACATTTTCTAAGCATATAAAATAATTTTTATTTTATTTTTACAAATTATTAAGTGCATATAATAAATAGTGGATGTGATATGTACATGTGTCTTTTATACAAAGGTTTGATGATTTTATTTTTATTTTTTTCTTTTGTTTTTATGATTTTTATTTTATTTTTATAATATTATGAAAACTATGTACAAGGGTGTAAAAGAATAAAATAATTTTGTTTTTATCAAAAATAAATAAATAATATATACAAGTATAGGTGATATATACAATACATAGTAGACCTTATCTCTCTCTACTTGTTTTGTTTTAAGATCGGGTCAAGTTTTGACCTTCTCTTGGGGTTTGGATCACTATGTATTTATTCTAAATACATCATTCTTTTTCTTTTTTTTTATTCTTTTATTTTCGCAAAAATTACATGCTAATTATGCAATATTAATAGGAGCATGCAGAAAGCCAAGTTATTATATTACAGGTAATTACATGGTAATTTGCCAAAAAAAGAGCTAAAATAAAAGAATAAAGAGTGAGAATCATGGATTCATCAGTCGCGAAGCAAATCGATCTGGAGGTCATGTTCATGAGATGATTAGCCCCCATATGGGCTCTTCCACGAACAGTACCTGCATAGAAATATCGAGGGGAGTCCGATGATGTGTCCTCGTCTTTTATTGATGGGACTTGAAGTGGAAATGAAAGGGCGCGGTGAGGTTCGATGATGGTGATGGACTTGGATTTCGATGGTCCGGATCAGATGAGATCTCGGTGGATAAGATGATGGGTGGATGGAGAACTGGAGGGGCAAGACAGTGAGGTGTTTAGTGGTAGTCAGAACAAGGAGGAGACAATGGAACAAAGGTGGCTGGAGCTCGAGTGCTCTGACAAACTAAATCCAATCGACTTGGCTATTCCTACTAATCAAAATGAAAAAAAATCCAACTGAAACCTAGAACGAAGATCTACCTAATGAGCAAAGAAAAACAAAGAGTGGTCGGAGACCGTAAGATGGACCTTCGGAAGCGGAGCTCCGGAGATGGGTGAGGAGCGCTTCCTACACTGCCCTCCTCGCTGCAATCTGGTTGGGCGAATCTCCTGTCACAAGGATTAATCCTTAGGAGACATATTGAGGGGCAAAAGCAGAACGAAAAGAGAGCCAAATTTAAAAATAACAGAGCTCAGCTATATACATAGGGAAATTTGACTCCAGAGAAGTCTCGATCGAGGCATGACTGACACAACAACGAGTAGGGCATGATAGATCATTGTCTTGTCAAGATTTTTAATCAAAGAATCGAGGGGTCTCGGGTAGTGAATCATGAAGGGAAAATCGATAAGATGGCATGGTGCATAGTTTGACAAGCCAAGGCGTAGGGGGATGAGCAGTTGACTGTAGTCAACGTAGACTCGGTCCCCATTGGGCCAAATCAGTTGACTACAAGATAAAACTGGGAAAATAATAAATAATTAAAAAATAGTAAATAAATTAAATAAATAAAATTTATATAATAAATAATGTTTATTTTATTATTTAGTATTTTATTTCAAATTTTATGTATTTTTTAGTTAGTTCATTATAGGTTTTTTTACAAGTGTAAATATAGGTATATTTACCTACGTTTTAAATATTCTACCTTTATTTGAATTTTAGATTTTCCTAATATATATAGATAATTTATATATTTATAACTCATATAATACACTTAAATATGTTTTTATTTTATTTTCTGATATTATTTTTACACTTAAATGAATAAATGTATTTATTATATAGGTATATGTATAGGTAATTCATATATGTATTTTAGTATACTATTTTATTTTATTGAGTGAAATGTGTATGCCCCCTAGGGGGAGCTAACTTAGCTCCCCCCGCCCCATTTTTCGTGTGTTTTTTTAAAAAAAATATGTAAATTCATTATTATATCCCAATATTATGTCATTCAAATTTCATGCAAAACAGAGATTCCTACGACCTCCATCCAGACGGGGTCGATTTAAAAAATCCTGAGACCGTTAAAAAATGATTGTCTGGATGGAGGCCGTAGGAGTCTCTGTTTCACATGAAATTTGAATGACATAATATAAGGATATAGTGATAATATTCACAGAAAAAATTTCAAAAAAAATAAAATTGAAGGAAATAGGGCGGGGGTGCTATGTTAGCTCCCCCTGGGGGGGCAGCCCCATTTTCCTCATTCATATATGTATTTTAGTATACTATTTTATTTTATTGTACTTTATATGATTTTATTGTATTCTAAATATGTAATTATACTGTAAATAAGATTTGTAAAATTTTTAAAATATAAAATTAAAAAAATATAAAGAATAAATAGAATGAATATTTTATTCGTGTATATTGTAAAATAGGGATCCAAAACCTAACGTTTGCATCTTAGTTTCAAATTATGTGAAATCACCTTCATTAAATAGCTTATTAAAAGTTATACAATTAAAGATGATTCTGATGAATTTTGGGTTCATATGGAGAAGATATGGGTATGGGAAGTATGGGTTTTTAGATTTTATTCCTAGCGTAGATTGTACATTGTATATTATTTTGTGTAAAATAAATGTTGTTTTTCTATGTAATGTTATCTACAACTTTCATGTACAAAGTTTCTTGATTTCGTGTATAAATAATAAGGAATAAAATAGATACCAAAAATAGATTTTTTGGCAAAATAAATTGGGGATTTTATTGTGTGTTTGACCCTTATCTCCTCCTACATTATTCCTTGTCGTCCCAACCATCATGATGCCTAGGTCCCGGGTTTAGGGTCATAAAATACCTTTGGTATTTTATTTCTTTTTCTTTTATTTTTTTATTTTTTTATTTTGGCATTAATTGCAATATTTTATGCAGTATTTATATAGTAAATAATGAATGTTATTTTGTACAAACTAATGCTATTTACATTCATTTAGCTAGGCAATTAAGGTCAAAATAGAAGAATAAAGATGATGAAATGGAGATTCATCACCCTCTTATAGTTGCCTTTTCCAGTCCCTTGTAAACATTCATGCCTATAAGTGTAGAAAAGAAAATAAAGAAAAGAAAAAGAAAAAACTTGGATAGATTTTAACTTTCAAAGTTGTCTTCACAATATCCATGTTTGGAGCTCAGTCAAACCTTTGGAATTTAGGTGTGGTCGGAACCTTATTGAGAATCAGACTTAAAACACAACATCCTCTAAGACCCACAGGACTCTGCCCAGGTCTCCTCAAAAGCCAGGTCGGAACACATTGAGGTCATACGGAGTCCCTTGTGACTATGAGTCTATCTTGTACAGTGTCACTGATATGTAGCTCTCCTCGGATGAAGCGGTAAAAGTTTGTCTTCTCCAACATGGTGATCATAATTCCCCAATCAAACAACTCTTTCCACGAGAACTGGGGTATTCCCTTCTAAGTTAAAGTGCAATCGGCTCAAGAAGAGAAGGTGGAGAGAAGAATGGACGATAGCCGATGTAGCCAAGTCATCCAGTTGCAAGCTCACATACATTTAACATTGAAACTCTAGCTTGCTTATTGTCTATATGCATGCTCCGACGGAAATTGAATTTTTATTGAGTTCTGCGCATCTATAATTTTAGGAGTTTTTGGATATGCATTGTTTAATACTATATATAGCAACATTTACATATGGACTTTTTGCTCTTGATCCAGTAGACTATCCCTCTTTTGAATCATTATTGCAACCCACACTTCTATCTTTAGACCTTGGGTTGAGATACAATGGTCACAAATGTGTGACTTCTGATGTTTCCATTGTCATGTGTCTCATACCGACAAATCCAGCCCTCTACCACTTCAACTGAGGTGAGCAAAGTGCAAGGTGCAGGTGTGCAAGCTAGGTCACTGTCAACAAGAGTCATGTGTGTGTTTCGAAACTTTCTACTTAGGCAGTCAAGGCAACATTGAACTAAGTCTCGTGGTCTCAAAGAATTAAGTCTAGTAGACGTAAAACATCTCATTTCCATCTCCTATAAGGTTCATGTGATTAAGTGGATTAAGGTTCAAACAAGCTCCAATCTTCAGATTTTATTTAAACTAGTTCAGTTATCATCATCAATCCGAAAAATTCAAATGCTATGTACAATGCAAGGAAAATATTTTCATGATGCAATTTTCTTGTTTTGAATATTTTATGGATTTTTGAGAAATTTTACAAATCTTTATGCAGGTTTTTGAAAAGATTTTGTAAATATTTTTAGAGTTTTAAGTTTTGCAGAATTTTAGGGATTTGTCAAAAATCAAATAATTTTGGCAAATAATTATGTGATGATATTTACATGGGAGTGCCTTTGTTATTTACAAGAATAGGGATTAAGGAACTTTTAGGTTTTATATACATGACTTGTAAAGGATCTTTATTTGCTTGAATTATGTACATAGTTCTCAACTTAATTTGAAAAGATTTTTGCAAAAATTTTGAAAACTTTATTTTGAAAAATAATTTGACAAATAATTTTTACAAATATTTTACAAATTTTGAAAATCATTTCTTAAGATTTTTCAAACATTGTATATAGATTATTCTACCTATATTTTGCAACTATTTTTCAAACCATTTGCGAATATATATTTTCAAAATATTTTATTCACACAAAGAAAATAAATTTTTACAAACAAAAAATTTAACAAAGGTTGCAATCATTTTATAAAATATTGTTCAAATAGTTTTCAAAAGATTTTTGAAAGAGATTTTCTAACAATTTTTCTAACATTTTGCATAACATTTTTAACCTAATTTATTAATCAGTATATATAAAGAATTCTAATGTATATTTTAATTTTTATTAATTAGTCATATTATTTGAAAATATGAAAGTCTGAGTTATAGCTGAAGTATATACAACGTATATATGACCCCCCCCCTTATACTTAGCTTGAGCTATGTCCTCATAGATCATAGAGAAAAGAGAACACGTAACTCGTACTAAGTATAAAAGATCCTATACTACAACGACTAAAGAGAAAATGAAGGAATGAATGAATGAGGAGTCGACCGCCCCCCCTATAATTAGGATCAATTAATTCTAAGTATAGTAGGTCGTATATACATGCAGGGAGGGTCGAGGGTGGGAAGAAACAGATCACAACTTAGTCTATCTCCCCCTATACCTAGGGTAAGATATCCCTAAGTATAGACAGAAATATCAACAGGAGAGGAGACAATTTAGAGGATCAATAAAAATAAACCAATAAAAGGAAAAAAATACATTAGGTTAATGTACGCATAACTCACCCTATACTTAGGTTAAAAGAGGCCTAAGTATAGGCAATAAAAGAAGTGGTGAAATGGGACGAAGAAAGAACACTTGACTTGTCCACCTCCCCTATACTTAGGACAAAGTACGTCCTAATCAAGGAAAACACACGAAATGAGGTGGATGAGAGAAATGGCAGATGGAAGAGAGTAAACAAAATCGAATATACAAGGTGGTGGCTATACATAGATCAAGAAGGTAGAAAGCATACCTTCTTGTATGATCGCAGAGGAAGGATCTAACAAGGTGCATGTCAATATCGATGTCATGAGCTGACACAAATCGATCAAGATCAACCTAATGAAGATCTGCATCAATCCCATAGAGGAAAGATAGGAACTGGTCAATAAAAGAAGTGTGGTTAGGTTCGGCCTGGGAAGTCTCACAAAAATGAAAAGGCAAGGGTTCGTCAGTGGAAGTAGTAAGGTCATGTCCATCCTATGAAGTCTCTCCTAAGTCTGCCGTCAACACTATGGTGTCTATGGTGTAAATGTCGTGGATGTCATCAATACTTCACCATACACCAGAAGGGGGAACTCCAAGGTCTATGATTTCTGAGTCTACCTCACCAAAGAGGAATCCTCGGGTCTCATAATCATCCATGATAAAGCAAACCTCTATGATATCAACATCAAGATCATAGTCCTCAGGGTCGGCTAACACAGGCACACTCTCGTCAGATGCAGGTCTCTGGTCAGCAGTGGGCACGTTGATCAAGGAAATTCTCCTATCGACAGAACGAAAGCGAATCTCTCCATATCCATAATTAATTACAGCCCTCGTAAAGGTGAGAAAAGGTCGTCCCAAGATGATCGGAGAATGTTCCACAAGGGTGGAGGTCTCCATGGCAATATAATAAGGTCTATTGTGAATCTCATTCCCTAGATCTGAACGATGTTCTCTAGAATACCCCTTGGCCTCTTTATTGATCCATCAACAAACTATCAAATCATCATGATTTTCTTGAGAGGCCCAAGATGAAGAGACGATACCAATGAGAAGGTTATTATATTAATCGAAGCACCGTCGTCAAGGAGAGTATGATCACAAGAATGGTCAGAAATGGTACATCTCATAAGAGGTGTAACAATGTTCCCTTTCCTAATGTGTGGACGGTGAGTGATGGCGTAGGTTGTGGTCATGGTCAGAATGTGTTGCTCGGATATGCTTTTTTGCTTTCTTTTCTTGAGTTTGGGTGCAGATAATTGGTTCATGGCCTGGCAAAGTGGGCCTCAATAATATCATGAATAGCTGCCACCACTTCAGGATTAGTCAACATTTTTTTATCATTTTCTTTCTCTATCATACAAGGGAAGAGATCAGAATCATCATCTACACAAGGATGACTAAGAGCAGTCTGTATAGTGTCATCCTTGGGGTCAAAGGTGGGAATTGTGGTGGATGTGTATGTGGTCAAAGGATATGGCATGAGTGCCCTCTCCTCACAAACTGACTCGGCTATGTGTCTCCTGGCTTCTTTTTGTGTTTTTAAATTTTTCACATTTTTTTGTATTTTGGGTGATTACAATCTCTCATAGGCATCCTCACATGAATCCATGAAATCAGATGGTGAAGCAGCAATATGGATCTTATTTATACTACTGAGGTCATCTATCCTCGAGTTCATTTGCTCCACTACCCAGGTCAAGTACTCAATCGTGGTATCCTTGAGAGGCGACTCCAACAGCTTAGTCTCGAGTGGGGTGAGATGGTTGGCAAAGTGATGGTGATGGTGGGTAAAAATCTAATGCCTGAAACTGTGGATGAGGTGGATATGTACAAAAAGAAAAATCAGGAGCAAAGTCCTAGTATAATGGAGGTGGACTGGCTGGAGAGTAAGTAGGATCCGCGAAGCCCAGATAAAAATAACTCCAATCGACCATCTCTGAAACAAAAAGCGGGGATCAGGAGAGCATGATTGTCATGTCAAGTTGTGCAAGAAAAAAAAGTGCAAATGCACAAAGAAGATCGAGTATGCATACAAACAAACACAATTATAAACAAACAAACCCCTCAATTCACTAACACAACACAATGATGATTGTGAAAGTTCGGTCTTTTTATCTTGTCAAATTTTAGAGTTAGGTGAATTCAAAAAAAATGTATAAGCACACATGTAGGCCTGGGATTGGGAAACTAATCCTTAGTGTGTATGTGCCAAGTATAAAATGTTGAATACAATAAGGGGTTACTCTCCCCAAAATAAGTATTTTTTTACTTTAGGGTCGAGTAAAATTAGCAGTCTCAATTTTATTAGTTATCACTTTTTTGGATATTTTTGAATAAATGCACGAATCCAAATGAGGGATCGATTCCTTTAATATCCTAAGTGGTCAAAATCTAAGGGAGAGAGTCGGAAAAGCAATGCAAGTGGTAATCAATGATGTATGCTCAGATAGATATGCTCACCTTGCTTCCAGCTCTTTTCGTGCAGGATGCTAGACATGAATCAAAACTTACACTATATGCAATGCAAGTCTATGAAATTGCCCTAGAAACAGAAGTTGCTATTAGCGTGAATAGCAAGAGCCGACTATCTAGAAGTGAAACCTAGAGTCCAGTCTTGGAGATTCCTTGGTGTCTGCACAACGGGTCCTATAAGCATTGTATGGAATCTCTCGCGATGCGCGGTTTCGAATCCAAATAATCAACTATTTGATTTGACTAGATCCAAGCACGAACTATATGTACATGCAATGTAATTAAGGCTTTGGACCTAATCTATCGAGCAATCAAGTCCTGAACTAGGGATTAATCACACAAACTAAATAAAATAAAGACAAAAAACTCAAAACTCGTGAAACAAAGAAAAATAAAAGTGAGGAAAAATGCAAAAAACATGATGAGGCTCCTAGGTGAACAACCACCCGTGCACTGGGCCTCGTGAAGGGGCGGTGTCTAATGTCCAAAATTATTATAAATAATTTTACAAAAATAAAAAGGAAATACTCTCTCGCTTAATAAAATAAAAAATAGCTAGAGTGGCTGCTCTTCTTCTTTTCTCTTTGCCTCTCTCTCCTACTTGCTCCTAGTCGGCTCGTGTACGTTAACCTACTAAGAAGTCATCATTGCCATGTAGTACCTCAGAAGAAAAATCAATAAAGAAAGTAGTGGTCAGAACAATCAAATAAATGCCAAAATAAATATCTAAAAATAAAATAATCATAATGCACAAAAAATGCTACACTCTGTTGCTCCCCTACAATGGCGCCATTTGAAAACATGACTTTTGCAAGGTTAGATATTCTCAAAAAGAGAGAACATCGTCGCTCTGGCAGCCACTCACGAAAGTCGAAGTAATTTCATAATTAACCCACACTCAATGATAAAAGAAATGCAAAGTGTGCGGAGTTAAAATAAAATTTATTTAACTCTACAAAATGTGTGTACTGGTGCAAGTGTGTAGAGTGTCGAACACAAGGAGCAATACGTAGAAGAACTAATTATTTATAAATAAATAATGAATAAAAAATAATGGCGTATTTGTACAATATTCAATAAAAAATCAATTGATTAATTAATGTTTTTGTGGATTTTTTTATTTTCACTTTTTTGTAAATATTTTTAAATTTTTAGTTTCAAATTTATAATTTTTATTTTCTTTGATAATTTTCGGTTTTTAATTTCTTTTTTTAAAATTTAGAATATGAATATATATAACTATATAGAGATATATGATGCAATATAGGGTATTATAATTATAAATATAGCTAAAATAATAATAAAATACAAAATAAAATATTTTTGTTTTTATTTTTCTATACTATTTTTGTGATTTTTCAGATATTTTTGATATTTTTTAGGTATTTTTAGAGTTCAAAATAGTTAAAACGATGAATAATTAAATAGACTGAATTGATTTAAGAGTTAAAAACAGCAAAAAGCTTCAAAATATCTATAAATCAATTTTAAAATATGCTAATATGTATAATAAAAATATAGAATGGAAATAATTTCTTTGGATTTTTTGAATATTTTTTATATTTTTTTAAGGATTTTGGAGCTTTTTAATTTTTAATGAATTTCTTTGTTTACTTAATTTCGGTCTGGAGGCACAAAATACCATAATAAATGAATAGTAGTTTTTTATATTTTAAAAGATGATTTTATAATTTTTTAGATTTTTAAAGCTAATAAGGAATGTTTATGCTCTTTAATTTTAAATAAATAGGAAAATGAGTGAAATGTAAAATAAAAATTATAGCGAGAAAGAACACAACATCAGACACATTATCCTCTTTTTTCATAATTTTTGGAGCACGGATGATATATTTAGAAAATAGTTAACATGCATAAAAAACAATTGAAATAGGAAGGGTATTTTTGCAATTAAAATAAAAAGTTGGGACAAATATGCAAATTACCAAAAATATTGAACTAATATATAAAGTTTTAATATTAAACAACAAGCACAAAAGGTGCAAGGTTATAAATACAAAATGCCCAGCTCACGTAAGGGACACGTGAGTTGAGCTAGCAAGGACCTAAGTTTATACGATAAGTTGAGGGTTCACTTGCAATGTTTACAAAAAATATTACAACTACGATTGAAAGTTTGAATATTAAATAATAATATACAAAAAGAAGGGGGTAGAAAGTGCAAAATACCCCCAAAGGGTGCCTGATCGGACGGTGTTGTATCATTCATTTGGCACACATCATCGTCTGGTGACGCGATGATGATTCGTCAACCAACGGCTTGGATTCGATCTCCCAAGGAGATCCGACGGTGGAGGCGTGGTCGATTGAACGCTACCTGCTTACTTGGGACTCCTATGATTGATCGGACGTCTAAGAGAAAGCGTGGAAGAACAAGGAAGAATCTCATTCCTCCCAAGCTCCAGATTGATGCAACTCGCACCTTCGACCTTCGTTCTTGCAGAGGAGGTGCTCTAATGGTTCCTGGGAGTCGTCCACACCTGACGAAGCCTCCAAAAAGCTCTATGACCCAACGATGGGTCCTAGTGAGTCACGAAGCAAAGCGAACCTGGAGGTCATGTTCTTGAGATGATTAGCCCTCAAATGGGATCTTCCAGGAATGGTACTTGCGAAGAAATATCGAGGGGGCTCCTGCGATGTGTCCTAGGCATTTATTGGTCGAGCTTGAAATGGAAATGGAAGGGGGCATGAGGTCCGGCAAGGATGATGGACTTGGACCTCGATGGTCAAGATCAGACGAGATCAGGGTAGATAAGATGGTGGAACAGATGGAGAAATGGAGGGCCAATATGGTGAGATGTTTGGTGGTAGTCGAAACAGGGAGGAGACAGCAGAACAAAGGTGGTCGTAACTCAAGAGCTCCGACAAAATAATTCCTATCGATTTGGCTATTCCTACTGATCAAAACAAAAAATAAAAACACGGACTGAAACATAGAACTAAGATCTACCTAATTAGAAAAGAAAAACTAAGAGCATCTGGAGACCGTGAGATGGATCGCCAGGAGCAGAGCTCCATCGATGGGCTCGAAACGCTTCCTACACCGTCCTTCTCGCTACAATCCGATTGGGAGAACCTCATGTCATATGGCTCAAGCCTTAGGACACATATTGAGGGGCAAAAACAGAGCAGAAAGAGAACCAATTCAAAAATGCCAGAGCTCTTTCTATATACGGAGGGAAGTTTGACTCGAGAGGTCTCGAATCGAGGCATGACCAACACAACAAGTAGTGTCTGATAGATAAATGTGTTGTCAAGATTTTTCATCAAGGAATCGAGGGGTCTCGGGCAGTGAATCATGGTAGGAAAATCGACAAGATGCCATGGTGCGCAGTCTGACAGGACCAAGCATAGGGGGATGAGTAGTTGACCTTAGTCAACGAAGACTCGGCCCCCATTGGGCTACATCAGCTGACTACAGGACAAAACTGTGAAAATAAAAAAATAATTTAAAATTAAAATAATAAATGAATTAAATAAATAAAATTTATAAATTAAAAATGTTTATTATTTATATTTTGTATTTTATTTTTCATTTTACGAGTTATTTCATTATAGGTGTTTTTACAAGTGTAAATATAGGTATATTTACCTATGTTTTGAATATTCTGTTTTTATTTTCAATTTTATATTTTATTATTCTATACACATAATTTATATATTTACAACTTAATTAAATAAACTTAAATATTTTTTTTATTTTTCTAATGTTATTTGTATACTTAAATAAATAGATGTATTTATTATATAGGTCTATGTATAGGTAACTCATCTATGTATTTTAGAATACAATTTATTTTATTGTATTTCTATGGTTTCATTGTATTACAAATATGTAAATATACTATAAATAATATTTTCAAAAATTATAAAAATATAAAATCGTAGAAAATATAAAGAATAAATAAAATGGATATTTTATTCTTGTATATTCTACAATAGGGGTCCAAAACGTAAGTTTTGCATCTTTACTCCAAATTAAGTGAAACTACCTTCATTAAATAGCTTATTTAAAGTTATATACAAATAAAGATGATTTTGATGAATTTTTAGTTCATATGGAGAAGATATGCGTCTGGGAAGTTTGGATTTTTGGATTTTATTCTGAGTGTAAAGTGTACACTATATATTATTTTTGTGTAAAATCAATTTTATATTTTTCTATTTAATTTTATCTATAATTTTATGTACATTATTTCTTGATTCGGTGTATAAATAATAAAGAATAAAATAGATCCCAAAAATGTAATTTTTTGACATAATAATTTGGGGATTTTATTATATGTTTGACCCTTATCTCCCCCAACTTTATTCCTTGTCGACCTAGTCGTCACGATGCCTAGGTCTCGGGGTTTATGGTCAGAAATACCTTTGGTATTTTATTTCTTTTTTCATGTCTTCCTTTATTCTTTTTTTAGCATTAATTACAGTATTTTATACAGTATTTATACAATAAATAATTAATGTTATTTTTAACAAATTAACGCTATTTACATGAATTTAGTGAGGGAATTAAGATCAAAATCGAAGAATAAAGATGATAAAATAGAGATTCATCACATGGCCCTCCCTCTTTTCTTAATTTCTCCTTGGCTTTCTCTCGCTCTCTTTCCCTCCCCCCTTTTCTCTCTCACTCCATTCTATTGAGATCCACCTCCAGCTGCTTTCTCTTCTTTATGATAGAGACAAGATGAAAGTGAGCGATGACAGGGTATTGCTTGGGCCGAATGAGCTCCACGGGGATTTAATCTCCACATAGCAGTTGCTCTCAGCACTACAAAGCTTCTGCTCCCTATGTCCAGGAGTATCTGATGCGAAGACTTGTTTGCTCTTGCACACCAACACTCCAAGTAATCGTTCATTTTCTCATGTATGCACCTCCTCCTTATTCTTTTCTTCTTATTGTTTCCTCCTCTGTTCAACTAAATACCCGCAGCATCTTTCTCTTCTACTTCGTGTTTCTCTTCCTTCCTCATGTGACCTTCTTCCACATCTTACAGTGTGAACCCATCATCCGACCACCGCGAAAATCTCACCCCTTCTTCCCATTCCTCCTTTTTAATGCACACGGCTCATTCACCTCCATCCATGAATGGTGGCCGGAGCGAAGCTCCTTCATCTTCAATCTCGTTGCAACACACACCACCACCATTACTATTCCCTATAATATGATCAAAAGTCACCCTAATACCCCATTTAGCAGAGACACATACATCTCCAGCCTCCTCCATTATTGCAAGTCTAGCCGAATATGAGGTCGACAAACCAGAGACTCAGTTATTGCTCGATCTACTCCTCCTCCACACCGACATTTAAAGCATGACGAAGCTTTTCTGCCTCCGACTAACCAATAAGAAAGGGATAGCTACAAAACACCCATCGGATCGAGGACAGATGAGAACCATATGTGTGATGTCAAATCCAAAGCCCATCCTTTATCTGAGGCGTCAACATTAACTTTATCTTTAGCCCCGCAAAGGCCAGCCATCCAACAACACTTCCTTGTGAGTTTAAAGCCTCACGATCAACGATCTCATCTCATCTGGGCCATTCAAAATCGAGGAAGAGTGATGTGTAGGGGTGTAAACGGACCGAACCTAAGCGAACCTATATTTTTTAGGTTCGGTTCGTTTATTTAATCGAGACTAAACTTGTGTTCAGGTTCGGTTCGTTTATTTTCGAATCGAATCCGAATCGAACCTCTTTTCAAACGAATCAAACCTAAGCGAATATCGAACTTAAGAATTCTCTAATAAGAGGGAGTGAAAAGAATATAAATGGAAATATATATGTGTATTTACAGTTAGAATAAATATTCATTTAGTTTTTTTTATCTAACTCATCTTCATCTTTTGAAAAATTAGATTAATAAGGATTCGTCTCTTTGAAAAAAGTATTATTATAATATATTTTATATCTATTCAGATGGGGATAAGGAATAAGAATAACGCAGAGATATTCGATAAGTAATGTGTGTACTTGTTCTGTTGATTTGAAGATAAAGAAGGGAAAAGTACTAGACCATAGATGATAGATGTTGCAAACACTGTGACTATTTATTTTTGGATAGTTTGTATCGAGATAAAACATAGTTATCTCGTAAATATCTTGTTATCTCAAGACAAAATTCACTTACCTTGGGATAAAAACCACTCATCTCAAAATAAGTCCACTTCTACGGATAAGGATTTGTAAATATGTATATGTGTATGTTTATCGAGCTTTTAACGAATCGAACCTGAGCGAACCTATGATTTTTAGGTTCGGTTCGTTTATTTAATCGAGCCTAAACTTGTGTTCAGGTTCGGTTCGTTTATTTCTGAACCGAATCTAAATCGAACTTTTAGCGAGCCGAACCTGAGCGAATATCGAACTTGAGAATTTTCCTACACCCCTAGTGATGTGCACATCACACGTAACCAGGACTTATTTCATATAAACCCCTAGAGATCTGCGGAATTACATGAAGGCCCGGACCGTAGAAGTCTCATCTCCAGAATCTCAACACTACACGCTCCCCCAAGCTTTTTACATCATTATAACCATAATCTGTCTTTTAATCTTTCATCTATGTTACAGTTTGATGAGTTTTGTTATCTAGAATATGTAAGACATATATGTATACTTACACGTAAAGAACACAACACATATTCAATACTACGTGTTTGTGTATATGCGTCATCTTTATTACTCTCTCTAACATCATACAAATTATTTGATTTTTCCTAACATGTTCACATGCACTCTTTACTCGATGCCCTATCTCCAACACAAAATTGTTATCTTAACAAATTCCAAGGTAATTCCATTCTTCTATTATTTCATTCCGTTCACAAGTCAAAACACCACATATTTAGTTAACGTGAACGTTATAATTCTGTATATATTTTTTTATCGTATGCTGATTAGATGTATTTTTTCTTTTAGATAAAGACCATGTATACATTTTACATTATAGTAAGGATTGATATTTTGAAAGATATATAATTCTTGGGTTCGATGTAATTATTTCCATTCCATTTACTATTCCCATGTTGGATGTTGAGTTTTGCTTGTTGTTTATTAGGCTATTTTGAAGATATAAAATACCATCATTTTTGTTGTTATAATTCTTTATTATCTTATTTTATATTGTTGATACGGAGTTAGTTATAATCTCAAAATTTCACATAAAATAAATTCCATTTTGCTGACGATGCTTCATCCTTAACACATAGCTTTATAAACCCAACAAGATCCCATGTTATTTCCTTATGTTCTTCTATTGGTATTATAGTAAATAAGCAACACAAATAATCATTCTTCACATTGTTCTTTTTTATTGCCGAAAAACTACAGTATTTTATATTTTATTCAGCACATTAACTAAAAGTCAAACGTTTATTTTTGTCTAAAAATATAGCTTTTTTAAGAAAAATTCACTCTTGATTTTTATTTCTATCATTCCTATACCCATGTGTATATATTACAAATGAAAAAATAATTTAGTTGAGAGAAATGGGTTAAATTAAGAAGTATCATGTTAGAGCTATGTTGTATATTCGCAATTTTTGTACAAATCAAATTTACTATAATTTATGTCTCGCCAATACAACAAGATTTATGTTTATAATTTGATAATTCCAAAATTTCAGATTTCTTTCCATTAAAGATACTTTTTAAAATCTTTTTCATGGACCTTTTTAATGCAATTAATAGATATTATGCCATTCTTTTCATTCTAATTCGATATTTCAATCTGTTTGTAAATTCATATGGGCATATTATGCTCTTAGTAATAATAGCATTTCAAATTGTAACTTTAGTTTGGTAAAATCATATAAGGTAATACGTAAGTTCCATGGGAGCTACAGTATTATAGAAAAATGAATATAGCGAATGGAGAAACTTTCAAAAACAATATAAATTATTATGTGCTACCATATAAATGAAAATGAAAGAATTCGGTGGAACAAATAGTTTGAAAGAATAATAAATATTTTATATAAATATAAAATTAGTAGAGGCTCATGTAGACAAAAGTTTAGCATCAATTCGCATGAAAGTCTTCGTAGATCCGTTCGATCTTCGAAGAGGAGCATGATTACAATCGTTTGATCGAAGTCTATTTACCGACGTTTGATAATCATACTAGCCCACATCATTTGAAGTCCCACGTGTCCAATCCACAATCCTTCTATCATATATTGCCAAAGTGATCCAAATCATTCACTGCTCAAACCAACACATAAGCTAAGCATGCGATCTCCAGATATTTTGACAATTTGCGTGTGATACCCACAAAACATCAGGTTATTGCGAACATGTCCTTATTCATTGAAGACATCGGATCTGGGATCGAGCTGCATCGAGTTGATTCATAGCCATCAAATCTACGATTGGATAACAACGTAATAAGTCACATGTGAACTTCAACATTGATAATCGATCTACCACTCAACTTCCCCCATGCACTCTATGCGTTCTTTCTAGATATTTTGGGTCATTTGCAATAACACCCTCAAATGTATTCCTTATTTTGAGCAGGTTCTGAGTTGAAAAAACTTACTTCAAAGAAAGATAATTATTTTTAATTACGTATTTTAATGAATTAGATATTTATTTATTCATTCATTTTTTGTTGATATCATCTAATTTTCTTAATCATTTTTTGTCTATATTTCTTCTTATTTTACTTATGTATTTACCATAAGTTGTGATATATAAATAATTTTATTCCGACTAAATTGCATAACCACAATTAATTTGAAAGTGAAAATATTCCATTTATTTAATTATTTCACTATTCAACATCAAATTATTACTTTCATGATATCATTGAAATCTTCTTTACATTCCGATTATGTGTTCTATCTTCAATTTCATTTTTTTAAGTATAACATAAGGCCATGATGATCACACCAAACTTTTTCATAGATTAATTTTTATAATTATGCAGTAACAGTGAGTCTGAGCCTCAAATATTTTGCTCAACGTAAACATAAAAAAAATAAATTTTTAGTTATTTTATATTTTTTTATGTTTAAATTACATAATGTCAATTATTTTTATTTTAATTAAAATTACATGATAAAAAACACATGCTAATAAGGTTATTTACCTTTTTACCTAAAATTACCTTTAAGTATCACATACATGCTCCGCACCAACTACGGGGAAATATACAATTTATATACATACAATTCCTTCTACTTATGTTTTAAATACAAATGAAAAAGATAAATTCCTATCCCCATTTTACATCTAAAAATTTTGTTATTGCTATACTCACTATAGACCATCCAAAAAAATTCAAAGACTAGCAACAAACCTAGCATCAAGAAAAAGAGGCCCACGTGCCAAACAAAGGCCATTTAAGGGTCTTAGAGTTTCTTAGGAATAACATCTTTAAAAAGGTACTGATGAAGAATAATATTTTAAATCAATATTTATACCATTACATAATGTTCTCTGATTATATTGGTTTTTTAAGGTTTTATGACAATATAATTGTATCCATATTCTTAAATATGTGGAACACAAACAGACTACAAAAACACATATGCATAGGATCTTCAAGTTTACAATCTTTTACATTTAAATATCTACTGTCAGGTGCATAAGATGATCAAGGTTACAAATTTTTACATTTAAATATCTACTATCGGGTAGACGTATATTTTTAATATTATGGTAACTATATAATTATTGAATTAAAGTTGGTATCTTAAACATATTTCTACTGATAAGTTGTGTGTATCTACTTAAACGTTTTATAAATAATTTACGTATAGATATTTTTATAAAATTCTTATATTGAATTCTATGGTGACGATTCTAAGAGATATGTCTTTTGAATTCCGTCGTCAATCGATTTGACGATAGCTCTAAGAAATTAACCTAATTTAGAATATTCTGTTTATTCTATTTTCTCGTATCATTTTTCATTTAAGTAAATATTACAACTTAATATTTTAATTTACATCGAATCACCCCATTTCTCTTCAGCAGTGGAGCGCACGCAATATCCTACTTATGCTTCATGCAAGGCGCACATGTCAGTCAGGGAGGAGAGGGTGATGGAACGACATGCATTTTTTAAGTTTTTTTACATTTTTTGATGAATGAACTATAATGATAAGAGTTCACTATACGAATTAGGATCCGAGATTTATAGAGATTAATAACTAGCATTGAAAACATAATTTTTAAGGGATATTTAGCCAACGAACCCTATAAATTTTATAAATTACCTCTACGATCTTATGCATAATATAATTATCCCACCGACTGTGAAGAACCCCACGAGCTTCAAATAGATAACCACAAGCTTTATGGGTAAGAGTTAACAAGCTTACAAGTCTATGGAAGAATTATGATGTTTCAAAAGTCTTGAAAGTAATTTACAAAATTTTATAAAGTTAGTAGAGTAAATATTTTTTAAAAGTAAATAGGTCTTGGTTTCCGAGACATCATAACCAAATGTTGACGGCAATTGCGTATTTAATCGATCTTCACTAAAAAAAGCAAGAAATAAACAAGAGGACGTTGTTTGCAACGCCGGTTTGCCGGATTTGACATCCTCGATATTAACGACGGAAGCGATGATGAATAAAGAGCGTCGACCAGAAACAAGAAAGACGAGGGAGAAGGGAAAGCACATCCGCGAGCGAAGGAGCGAGCACTTCCATTAGAGTTACAGTGAGAGCTTAAGGTCCAAAGTCGTCCCCTCCTCCACCGCAACACATCTTCTCGTCGCTGCCGCCGTGAATCCGGTCGGTGCTCCTTGTTTGGCTTCCGTTGTTGGAGCTGTTGTGCTCGCCTCCTCATCTTCAATCTCCACCACAACCAACACTTTGTTCTTCTCCTTCCCATCACCACCAACCTCGAAGTCCTCCCTCGTGAAGGAGGGCCTCCAGGAACCCTCAGCCTCCCCTTTTTGGTACTCTTCGCTCTTGAGCCTCTTCATCTGCTCCTTCAAGGCCCTGATCCTCCTCATCAGCTCGAAGAACCTCTCCATCCGCTCATCCTCCTCCTCTTCATGGGAGGATGGCCTTTTCCGTGTCCCATTGACGGATCCGTCCATAATCAATGTCGACCTCTTTCCTGCCATGATGCTTCTGCTTGGGTGCCCCTTTATATAAAATTTAAGTGGGGATTAATGACGGGGGTGGGCCAAACTTGAATGACGCCACGGACTGATGACAGCGTGGGAATCACAAGACACCAAAAACTTCTGTTTAAATTCGCTGACGTAGGAGAGATGATGTGATAATCCGGAATCCCGGCAAGTGACTGCATTCTTGGATTGTTCAAATATATTGTCGAGGTGGATATTTGCTACCACAATTAGAGCTTGCCAAAATGCGGACTTCATGAGCCGGGTCGAATGCGTCGAAGTTTAAAAATATCCGTTCAAAGTCTATAATGGATTGGTCCATGGTCTATTTCGTTATTTTTCATTGATTTTTTAATAGTATTTAATATGTATAAATGATTTTATTAATACCATTTATACTTTATATAATTAATATAAGTAATTTACATGTTACTTGACATGTAAACTATTAAATTTTATTTAAAACTAATGTCACATATGAAAAACTTGAAGTGTATCATACTAATACATGTATTATTCACCTTATATTTATATTTTTTATATTTTTCGTGGGTTGACCTAAGCCCAAATCTCCTAACTCATGTCCCACCCATAAGCGAGTTGGGCGAGCGGGCTCCCAGCCTGTTGGCTAGGTCTAATCACAACTAACAATGATAATATCTTCTTCAGTGCATCGTGATCGGGAGTAAGCATGAATAAATATTAAGAATAACTTAGAAGAAACAATATTTTTATTCTGATGGAAGAATAATAATAAGTGGAATAAGGATATTTAAGTGTTATTGTCTGTTTGATTTGAACATGAGAGATAAGGAACAATGGTTATTGATTAGTAGATAAGGAGGAATAAAAGAAGAGGAGAAGGGAAATAAGGGAGTCGATAAGAAGAAATAAGAGAAAGGGGATAAGAGAGTGGATAAAGAGGAATAAGAGAAAAGTAGAGTAAGAACTTTTTCCAATCGATATTCTCCAATCAAACATACCCTTAATATCAAGGATTATAGGCAATCTCTATGTAAAAGCATAACTCCTGGACAAACATTTTGCATAGAATCAAAGACAAAAATTGACCAACGAAGTAACCTTTTTCTATAGTCAACTAATTCGCAATGCCGATAATGAATGCATGAGATGGAACCGAGTAAGTTCTCAAGCAATAAAATATGAGTATTTCATCAAGTCCATTGACTATTTGCAGGGCCTTTTTTTATAGTCAACTAAATGGCCTTGCCAACAAAACTCAGAGTCCGATTTTTCCGAATGATGTTGATCTTTGAAAGCCCCCTTAGACCCGTAGATTTATGTAATTTGATCGATGAATGAGTCACAAATTGGTTGATTCTTTCCAGTCAGGAAGTTTTTTTCAAATATGATAAATTTCAATCGAATCGCGTGGTTTACTCGTTTGTCAAAGAAGGCAGGTAAATATGTTTCAAAATGATAAAATTGAAAATTCTTTAAAAGTATGGCACAATCAATGGAATTTGAAGTCATAAGACATATGATGTCCAATGTAGCAGCTGGCCTCTTTGCAAAGGCTAAATATTATCTTTATCCATCCTGAAGATATATAATAACCAATTATCTATGTACTATTTTAAGGCCGCGGCTGGTTCCTTGTTCAATTTTAATTACAAATATTTATATCCTTTTTTATAGGGGGAATTTATATGTATGGCACAGAGAAATTGTTAATGCATGCATGCTCTATGTTACTAACATTTTTATATAGAGGGCCCTGAAGTATGTAATTTCACAAGTACGATCTTTTATATAGTGCACATTTGCATCGACTCTCCTATAACTTATTATACAAATGATGACAAAAAGACAAAGATATTTTAATTTATGTAAAATACGGCCCATTGATGTATACTCCTCAAGTGTCTGATATGCGTTTATTATTGATATTTTTTATTTGTTTTTTAGCTTAAATTTTGATAGCATCAATATTTACGCAAGGCTATAATTTGCGATGTATATATAATCTATATATATATTTAAATCAACTGATAGGATTTATTATAAAATGATACAAAAGCGACAGCTTGATTACAAAATGATGCAAAATTTAAAAATGTAGTTAACATTATATATAGAATGTCGTTGATGTCTGATATTCATAATTTATAGCATATTTTTGTATATTGAATTCTCAAATTAATATTTTAGATATGGACATATTTCAGTTATGATCTCCATGTATTGCAATATTCTTTCATAAGGTCGGATTGTCATAGTGATGTAAAACTAATAAAGAAAATGCGAAACCTTATAGAGAACTTTATTTAATATAAGTCCTTAAAATTTGTTCAAAAATGCAAAGAAATATACAAGAATGAAATGTTCTTCCTTCGGGTACCTTTCTGCAAGAAGAAAACGTTATCAAGTTATTTCTTGGTCCCTGGAAAGGCTTATGCAAGTATTAATAATACCGGCAAATGTACCTACTTTTTTCTAAAAAGGAAAACAATTATTATATTATCTACAAATGTAACAGAATATAGTAGCCGCCTTAGCCTGATCCCAATTGTTGTAGATGAAGCAAACTCTCTTTATTTTTGTCCAATTTTTGGCTCAGAATTGCATTTTCTGTCACAACACAAGTACCACTAACTTGACCAAAAATCGTGCTCATCATTTTTATAACAATCATGTGATGAACATTGTGATCGCGAGAGGGATCTTAACGTTCGATCTTGGAGGATTGATAAATCTTAGATTTATCAGATTAATTCTATATATTTATCTCTCTTGCTTAAGTAAAATAACAAGATTCATTGACTAATTAACATTAATTAGTAATTTGTATGTTGTAAATAATTATCACTAATTATTATATATTATTATGATGTATTATTTTATGTAATTACTCCTTAGTAAAAATCAAATAAAAATCAGAATAAAATTGTGCATAAATAAAATAATATAAAACAATATAATAATAATAACGAAAATAAAAAAATTGTTTTATATGGTTTTTAATAGTATTTAAATTTTATCTATGTATAGATGATCACTGATCTCTTTGACTTCTCTTGAAAGTTTTAGATCTCATCGAGATCTACAACTTTCATGTTCATCACTTTTCCTAATTCGCCCTCTAACGATTTCTTTCCTAATTATCTCTTTTTTATCTAATTTCTCTAATTCTCATTGGACGATGTGACACCTTTAGATTGCGCCATGTGGCCCGCTCCTGTGTCGCCACCTGCACATTGCTTTCCGCCATCTAATTTTCTATGTTACATCTGAACCGTCTGTTAGCAACCATATCTGGGTCGTCTGATCGTTTTGATCAGAGCTAATCCAAGCCATCCATAGCCTCCCAAATCTTGAGCATCCGATCAAATGATCAGACGATTGACGTACGTCATCAACATCCAGCCCATTTAGCTCAAGCGACGCAATCCTTCATCCCATGGCAACTTCTACCTTTTTCGCCAAACCCTTCCAGATGTTTCTTGATCAACCTCCACTAGCAACTCCTTCTTCTAACCTCCCTCTCCTTCGCGTCAACCACCAGAACCATCGTAGGCCGCCATAACGCTATTGTGTGGTGGTTAAAACCACCTTGGAACCTCTATGCATCGCTTCCCCTTTCTTCTTTAAAAACCCCTCCACCAACCATCTTCGTCGGCTATCCGCCCTTGCATGAGTTCCCCCTAGCCATCTAGCCTCTTCTGTGACAGAGAGAGAGACCAAGATCGAGCGAAGAAAGGGTTCGAGCTCCGGTGAGATCCTTGTTCCTATACCAAGTTACAACCAACATCAAGGTTGTTTGAGCTTAATTCCATAGCTAGGAACTTCAAGAGAAGACCTCGAAGCTCTCAGCTTTCTCTTTTGGCTCAAGGTTCAATCTCAAGCTTTTATTCTTCAATCGTCAATTCCAGGTGAAATTCTGATCAACTTGTTTAGCTATGATTCTCATAATTATCACATCTATAGCATTCCATTAAAACTATCAGAATGTACCATCATTTCTATCGTTGATCCATGATTTACGCATAATCTTCGAGTTTATCTCTTCACTGCTCCATCTATGTGCCCGCTTCGCACCATTGCCTTCTTCGATATAAATAAGACACCCATCAGGGCTTGATCCTACACCTTCGCATAGCCCCTGAATTCAGTCCATATTGTCTATTAAACATGCTCGCATGTGTTGTTTCTTCCATGCTAACCTTTTAGGTTCTTAAATGACGTCAATGATCTGAGATGGAATCATAACTCCGATCTCCTAATTTCTCTCTAAGGAAGAGACTTCTGCAGAGCCATCCAAGAGGTCTTGTGTCTTCTTCAGGTTCCAACCATCATCACCGACACTCAACGATGGTTTATAGACCTTCATATAGAAAGGAGGAGCATAACTACCTCTGCTGGAGCACAGGCTAGAGTCCGCTATGCGTGGAGGAGCTGAAGGAACTCAAGGAGCAGACACCGTCGATTCCTCCTGAATTGAATGATATCTAACGGTCTAGATTGATCCACATCACTATCTCGAAGCATCGATTCAATCCTCAGGCTCGTGTGTCGAGCCTATATACGAGCCTTGCACGGAGCACCGGATGAAGCCATGTGGACGGAACCTTTGCAACCGGATCTAGACAGAACACATGACCTGTACACATGAATGGGAGAAATATCAGCGCCTACCCTTGGGTTTTCCAGATTTGCATATAAGTCATCCCTCTTGTGTGTAATTTGCATATCAGCCCCTGCGTGTTTTTCTATTTACAGTTTAGTTTCTGTTTGTCCTGTTTTGTAATAAAACATGGAAGTTTTCTTGCAATTATGCCCCTGAATTCAAGGTTGAATAACTTTTTATCCTCAAATCCATTTAATGTGATTTTGGTCTCATTTTAAAGCTTGTTTGATAATCTATCTCTTGATGAATTCTGTGATTATTTTGGAATTAAAAATCATGCATTAATTGTTCTTGGTATTACTAGGTTTTGTAACTACTAATTTCACATATTGCCTAATCACTACCTTAATCAATCAATTAAGGGTATCTTCATAATTAGTCCAAGTTATTTGTCTTGTGCATTTAAGTGTGGATGTCCTATTAATGTTGTTTGTGCACCAATATTTGCATTTAATTTAACAGCATAAAAAAGTATGTTAATATTTATATATATTTGTGTTCTGTGCATTATCTCATCGTAATTGACATAAGAATTGCTAGTTAAAATATTTGACCTTTAAATTTAATTAATAAATTGCTCGCGTCCTTGTATTTGACCATGGACTTCCCAGGTTATAAATTAAAGCTGAGAACCTCCTCATAGAGATTCTTCTCGGTTATGTATGAGAAGCTATGTGCCCATGCAACAACGGATTTATTTTAGTAAATGCATTTAGTGATTCATCAAATGGCACCGTTGCTAGTCTGCGGTGCCCGTCAAGTGTGTCCGACAATCGTTAAGTCGATTGCTCTCTCGGCTCTCAGATATCCATAATCAAGTGCATCAACAATTAATCCAATATAATGCTCAAGTAATGAATAATAGTGACCTAACATTTATTATACCCTACAAAATGATATGTATAACATGCAAGTGTAGGGCTCGAACCACAAAGGAGCAATATTGACAACTTCAAAAATTGACAAAATTCAATAAATGTTGTGTTTTTATAAGGTTTTTTTATTTTTATAGGTTTTTAATATATTATGTTTATGAATTTTAATTTATATTTTTTTACTTTTAGTTTTATAAATTTTATGTTCTTTTATATTTTCTCATTTTTAATTTTCTTTTTAATATATATAATAGATATATGTATATATAGATAATATGTATAATTTAATAAATATATAGGATATAAATATATATAATATAAAGAAAAATCAGAAAAATACCCTAAGGTGCAATCCTTTTTATTTTTAAGGGATTTGGAATATTATTATATTTTTAATAATAAAATATTATTATAAGTATGTATAGCTATATACAGGATATAGGATTTTATATTTATAGATGTAGTTATAAATACTCAAAATTAGTGGAATCAAATATTTTTATCCATTTTTATGTTTTTCTCTATCATTAGAAATTTCTTATATTTCTACTCATTTTTTATATTTTTAATTGAATAAAAATGCACAAACAATGAATAATACTTGGCTAGATTGTTTTGGAATTTAAAATATATGAATAAATCAAAATTCTTCAAAAATATTTTAAAGAGATTATATATAAAATAAACATAATTTAGAAAATGAACTAATATTTTTGGATTTTTGGTTAATTTTTAATATTTTTATGAGGGTTTTATGATTTTTCAACTTTAAGGGTTTTTTTGTATTTTTTAGTGATTATTGTTCAAAGAATGAAAAATACAATAATAAAGATACTGTGTTTTTTTGTAATTTTTCAAAAAAATTTATATATTTTTTTATATTTTTCAATGCAAAGAAGAAGAAAATGCATAATTTTTGAATTTCTAATGATTGGAAAATACTTTTAATTACCTTACGAAAAATATAGCTAATTTAATATAGTCCCAAGCACTTCAAATATTTTTCCTATAATTTTTAGATGCAAAATGTTATTTTTAATAAAATAAATACAAAAAATAAAAAATAACGTTCTGACATGGGCCTGAATGCAATTTAATTTAACCTACAAGTCAATTCAGAGCATAATTTGAAAGTTCAATGGCCACTCTGCAAAAATCCTAAATATAATCAGTTAAATATGCATGGCTGGGGTATAACTACAATATCTAAAAGGTACAAGTCCTACTTGTAATATTTCCAAAATTTATAGCACTAAATTAAATATTCCTTAAACTAAATAATAACAAAAACCCGTACGGGGTCCCTGTTTAGACCCCTCACGTGTATGGGCACGTGAGGTGACATGGACTAGACCAAATAATAAATGAACCAAGTATGGATGTGTTTCTACAAATATTACAAAAAATTTACAACTACAACTACAAGTTTCTGGACTAAAATAAAAAATAGAAAAATTGAGGTGTATCGAGCAAAATTACCTCTAGTGTATGATCCAACGGTTGAGGCACTTTACTTATCCACATTGTGTCCATTGAGAAGGCAATGATGATTCGCGGATGCACGATTAAGATTAGACTGCAAGTCACAATCTGATGGTTGACGGCTTGATGATCCGACAGTAGTTGGGACGTCTAGAGCAGGCACACGATCGGACAGCCAGGAAATAATGAGGAATAATAGGGAAGAACATCCGCTCGGGTTAACTTCGATCTTCCTTTCTAATCATCTTCGACTAGCAGAGGAGCTCGTAGGAGGTGTAAAAGACGGCTGGACAGCTTCCACAATGGTTGAATGGTTCAAAAGGGTCCATGACCCATTGGAGGGGTCCTGGATGGTCGAGGAAGTTTGAGAAGCTGGGGAACCTTCGTCCGTGCAAAAACCGACCCAAATGGGGTCCTATGAGTTCAGAACCTGCAGAGTAGATGCGTAGAGGAGAAAGGAGGTTTCTAGGCTTCGTTTGGTGTATTGATGAGAGGAGGTGGTGTGCGGCGGATGTCTTCCAACGGATGGCAGAGGAGGAAGACTCGATCACTTGATCTGGAGTGGATCGAGGTGAGTGGAGGTGCATAGTGTGAAGAGAAGTCGGAGGGGACTGAAATGACATGGTCAGCCGAGACGGAGGATAGTCGAAGCACCGGGAAACAGTGGTCGTAGCTCAGGCTCTAGTGAACTACGATTGAGTGATTGACAAAATAAAGCAAAAATTAAACGAGACTAAGACTTACACTATGCTAAGGTTAATGCTAGGAATAAAAAGAACTAGAAACCTAAGGCTCTACATGTAGGAGAGGGAACAAACGAGGAGCACTCCTAGGAGGTCGTCGGCGAGCTCAGATCTCCTACTCTGGTCCTCTTCCTCCATGCCAAATGGACCGGCTTACTTGCTGTTTTCACTAGCAATCTTGGACACGAGAAGATATTGGGATTTCATGATGGAATCGAGATCAAGTATGAATGAGGTTCGACGGATGGTTCTTTACATGGCTTGCTTGGATTGGGAAGAATGCTCGACGCAAAGCTCATCAAATCGAGGTTAGATGCTTGCGTGAAAGATCGGTGATCGAGGAGTAAGAGTCAAAGAGGAATCGCTCACATATAGTGCAAGGATTGATGGGGTAAATTCGAGGAAGGAGAGGGGGTCAGTGGCTTGACAACACTACAGGAGTAGGGTGACCAGTTCATCCGCTAACCCAAAAACAAGGAAATAACACCTTATTAAATCAAATTTAAATAATAAATGATTTTATTATTATTTTTCTTAAAACATGAAAATATTTATTATTTTATGTACCATTATATGTTGATTTTTATTTATTTTTTCAAGTTAATTTATTATGTATTGCTTTTGCATGTACAAATATAGGTATATTTACCTATATATAATGTATTTTATTTTTATTTTGTATTTTAGATTTTATATTTTATACACTTTTTTATATATTTATAACCGATTTAAATGCACATATAAACACACATGTATGTATATATTCATTTATTATATTTTTTGAAGTTATTTGTTAGCTTAAATAAATATGTATATTTATTATATATGTATATACATGTATGATTCATCTATGCACTATAGTTTACTTATATATTTTAATGTATTTCTAATTGTTTTAATTCAATTTAATTATGTGCATGTATTTTAAATAATATTTACAAAAGTATAAAAATATAAGATATTGAAAAATATAAATAATGAATATATTAATTATTTTATGCATTGCACAATGAGGACCCAAAATCGAACTTTTGCATTTTAACTCCAAATTGATTGAAAATACCTTCGTTAAATAAATAATTTAATTTTATGGACAATAATGTTTTTGGTGAATTTTGAGCTTGTATGGAGAAAATACATGTCTAGGAAGTTTTCTTTGTGCCCTTTTATTCTGAATCCCTAGGGTACACTATGCATTATTTTTAAATGAATAATTTTTTATTTTTCTTTATATTTTTATCTACAATTTTCATGTTCAAAATCTATTGATTTGAGGTACAAAAATAATAAAATAAAATGGATCCAAAAACATATTTATTGATGAATTGAAAATAGGGTTTGGGTATTTATTATCCCTTATCTCCCCCTACTTTATTCCTTGTCGACCCAATCACCATGATGCCTAGGTCTCAAGGTCTAGAGTCATTCAATACCTATGGTTTTTCATTTCTTTATTCTTTTCTTTTCTTTATTCCTTTATTTTTAAATATAATATTTTTACAATATTTACAATATAAATAATGAATGTTATTTATGTAATTTAATGGAATTTTCATGTATTTAACTAGAGATTTAAGGCTAAAACGAAAGACTAAAGGTGATTAAATGGAGATTCATCTGCATGCTAATGTTCATCGTTACTTTCTTCATGAAAATAACTTCAGAGGAGAAATTCAGGTAGAATGTATTCCCACATATAGTTCGTAGTTGACATATATTTTAAGAAAACCCACTGCTACATCTCAACTTGAGAAAATTATGAGATTTATGGCTCTACGGTTTGAAAGCTTTATGTTAGATTTGCATTCCATGTAATTTAATCACGAGTCATTTTGAAAAGGTTATTCTAATTGATCAAACCTATTTTAGGTGCTTAATTAGTATTAATTGTTGACACCTTCAAACCTATCGATCAATTTTAAACTCTGACATGATATTTTTCAAATTTAAGAATTGACTTTCAAGGATCTTATTTTGTAACTGGAACTAGTATGCCATGCTTATCTCTAGAGCCATACTCTTCTTAGGAGACACAACTTCAAATGTTAATCACATTTTGTCTAGTCATTCATTGATTTCTACAAACTCATTTCTAAACCTGCCCACTCCTCCCTTATATACTGTAATCCAAGTGGAATCCCTTTAAACTTTCAAATTTCAAAAAACATATGTCTTAGGAGGAAGATCAACAACATCAAGAACTAGCCTGATTAACCATCGTCCAAGTTGAGTGATCAATCTGTTCCCATGTATCTTCTCTGAATTTTCCCCCTCCTACGATTGATATGTTTTGATTCATTTAGTTATACTTGGGAGATGTTTTCTTCCCTATACATAAAACTTTCCCATTCCAAAAAATGGATTTTTACATCATGACCATTAAAATCTTATCCACTTACACTATAACTCTTACAATGAATTACACCATAACCATGTAATCATACTCTATTTAACACATATGCCCTTGTTTCATAGGTTGTGGTTTAAGATATTATAATATTAAAAGGGTTGTGTTGTAATTTGAAAGGGTCGTAGTGAAATTACAAAGATTTAAGGGTTATGATGTGATGGAAGATGAATAATCACACCTCACGCATCACAGAAGTGTGAAGATCGTATCCTATAAGATATAGGTCGATGATGAACACTAATTTTCATCTTTTTAATAATTGATAATTGTAGTATAGATGATGAAAAGTGATCTATTAAAACCACCAATTTTGAATATTGTGGGTCAATTTTTAACTTGGTAAGTATACATGGTCGAACACAAGGAACATACTATTTCTAGTTGCATGGTTTTAAATTAACTTCAATAATTAATTAATTTCTAGGTTAATCTCCCTATCACCAAATAAATTAAAACTACAAGAAATGAAATGCAATGTGAGCAAAATAAATATAGAGGAAAATGAAGCATAAGATCTGGGATTATGAATAATTCTAATCCTTAAATAAGATGATAATTTAATCCTTAAGTGAGATCACAGATCAATGATGATTTCAATTTTTCAATCCAATATCTTGAATGCAAGCTAAAAAATCAATGTACCAAAGGTTCATCCTGCGATAATTTTTAAAAAAGTTTGGCCCACGTACTTTAATCCTTGACTAAATGGATTTCAATCACATAATATGCCATGAATTAAAATTAGGGATTTTATCACTTGTGCCCCTCCGAGATATGGCAATATCAGTTATGCCCCTATCTTTTTCGTAATATCAGTTGTGCCCCTCACTTCTTGCAAAACTATCACTTGTACCCCTCAGGTTAGTTTCCGTCCATCCCAAACGCAAACGGACGTTAACTTTAGGAACACGTCAGGAATTAAATGAAACATATGTACTTCTCGGGTAATTTCCTGCCCCTGCCTCCTCCCCCCGCCCCTGCTGCGCCCCCAGAACCCAGCGCCTCCCCCTTGGTCCGCCGACCCGCCCCGGCGCCCCCCCAGGTCTCCCCTCCGCCCCCACACTTCCTCCCCCGGTGGCCCTTCTCCCCCTCCCCCGGTTTCCCTCACCCCCTGCACCTCCCCCCTCGCCCCCCGCACCTTCCATTCGGCCCCCGCACCTCCCCCCTCCGCCCCCGCACCCCCTTCCCCCGTCCCCCTTGCCCCCCGCCCTCTTCCCCCCATCGTCCCCATCGTCGATTCCTCCACGTCGAGCCCTCGGAATTCCTCCGACATCGTTCGAACTCTCTTTTTGTCATTCTCTTGTAAAAACATAGGGCATTCCTCGGGCCCAACCTCATCGACTGTCTTTATTTCCAACCGCGAGGATTGGAAGCGGGCAACATCCCAGATCTCCCGCAGGCTTGCCGCAGTCGTGAAGAGGCACGACGAGACGATTCAGGAGGTGTCGCAGCTTCGGGAGGCGGTGTTGGAGATGGAGAAGAAGATTGCCCGATTGGAGGCTAACAATAACGAACTGAGGTCCGCGTTGCATCGCTTCGGTGGTGCGCCGGTCAGAGCAGTCGTAGAGCCTTCGTTTCCAGCATCGGAATTCCTCACAGCGGTGATCCAGTCGCGGACCATGGCCCACCACCTCTGTTGGTTCATCGCAACTAAGACTTGCCAGACCGGCCGAACCAGAATGCTCGATCACCTTGCAGACGTTCTACGCGAGTTCGAAGTTGACACGCCGATTGGTACTGCTGGTCGAAATTCGAGCAAGATCATGGTTTTCTACCTGGAGGGAATTATAAGCTTGCTTTTCTATGAGGAATTAAAATCTCCTTTATTTGAGCGAAACGAGGCAAAAAGATCCTCGATCCATTCTCGCGGTGTGAGGCGGTGCTGCTTAATGGGACAAAACACTACAGCGAAGAGCTGAGCCGATTTTGCGACCGAAAGATTAGCGAGGTGGTGGAGATGCTTGGTTGGAGCCGATTCTGCGCCCAGGTCGCCCCTGTGGCCCCTCCCCCGCACGCCCAGGTCATCTACGCCTCCTCCTCCCCTCGAAACTGGAGAGCTTTCAGTTTTTGTTAATAATTAAGATAAATTTTTGATTAAGTGATGCATAAAATTCATCAAAAAAATCAATAAAATTCACCGTTTGATCCGTAATGAGTGATATACCCGTGAAAATGCAAAAAATTTAGAGATTCATGGATGCATGAAGGTGTCACTAAGAGAGAGACATCATGAGGAGAAAGGAAGAAGAACAAATGGATGAGGAAGAAGATAAAGAGGTCTGGACAATAATACCCCTCTTAACTGCACCAATGTTTGAAGAAACCATGGTTAAGTCAACTCATTGACGGTCAATTTGACGGAAGGGCACAAGTGATAACGGCGAAAGAAGTGAGGGGTACAATTAATATTACCAAAAAGATAGGGGCATAACTGATATTGCGATATCTCCGAGGGGCACAAGTGATAAAATCCCTTAAAATTATTCCTAAATTATGCCCATACAAAGATTAATTCTTCAAATAGCATGATCAACTATCAAAGAGAATTAATCAAATTTGAATCTTCTTAATCGAATCCCTATAAAAAGATTAATAATTTTCTCAATATGAAATAATACAAAATGCAAAAATTAGTCTGCATAGATCAAGAGGTTCATCCAATAATAATCATCATTAAAGAGCACACCACTGTTCACAAAATATATAAGATGGTAGAGCACATAATAAGCTTCAAAATTACATATTATATGCTAAAAACGGAGTTTAAATGAGCAAGATTTGATAAATTGAAATTCCAGGGACTATAATGCAATAAAAGTAAATATTTTCCTTTCAATTTAGTATTTGGAGGACTTATATGAAATTTGCAAAATCTAAAGGGGTCTTATTGAAAAATTCCCAAAGGACCCATGCAATGCGTGACTTCAGGAGGCAGGGATGTGGGCATGAATCTCTAAAAGTACGGGGTGTGAGGAAAATTGGCCCGCCTCCACGTGTGGGTCTCATGCGTTGAGGTGGCTCGGGAGGAGACTCGTAGGTGAGATGGAGGTCCGGGCTCGAACCTTCAGGTGTCGCGTTGATGGATGTTCGGCTAATCTGAGGCACATGGCTCGATGATGAGGTTCGAGAAGCTGTCATGGCCTTCCATGAATCATCATATTTGGAGGGTTCCTCTAGATTGACGATATTTGTAGCTCGTGGCTGCTCGGGAATGACTCGAAGTCGATGCGGTGCGGACCGAGATGACGGTATGCATCTTCTCTACTAGAGAGGGGCGACAAAGGCTCGAAGGTCGACCGCGGACGGGGAGACTGGTGAACGAAGTGATGATGGAGAAGAAGATAGGAGTTCGCTCACGTCCTTCGGGCGATGATGAATCTATGATTCTCATTCTTTATTCTTTTATTTTAGCTTTATCATTTAACAAAACTACCTATAAATATATGTAAATATAATAATTTGTCATTATATATGTGTTTGCTAATAGTACATAATTAACACATATTTTTAAAAAACAAAAGAATAAAGAGAAAAGAAAAAGAAAGATGTATTTAGAATAAATACAGATTGGCCTAAACCCCGAGAGAAGGTCAAATCTAGACCTGATCGACAAGAATAAGTAGAGAGAGATAAGGTACCTTACCTATACTTCTAAATATAATTATTTATATTCATTTTACATTTTGTGAAAACCATATTATTTATGAACACTGGTTCATATCCTTAATAATAAAATTAAAATAAAAAAAAATCAGAAAACACAAAATGAAATAAAAATAAAATCCACAATCCATTTTACAAAGGTCACATGCATATATAATGTATATATTACCTATTTAACATCCTTAATTAATTTATAAAAATTAAATGAAAATCATTTTATACTCCTCAAATTATTTTAGAAATAAATAAAATATAAAATAAAATATATTTTGTGAAAATAATAAAATAAAAATAGATGTATATAATATATAGGTATATTATACCTATACAAGATACTACATACTGTATATACTATAATAAATTAATTTATAAAAATAATTAAAAATCACATAAAATAGCTTACAAAATAATAAACATTTTTCATTCTATTCACTTTTTATTTTAAAATCATTTATTATTTTATACTTAATATTCTTTTATTTTGAAAATCCTAATTTCTGATTGGTCCTAGAGGATTGTTGACCGTGGTCAACCCTTCCTTCCAATTGACCTGACCCAACACCACCATCACCGGACCTGATTTCTCCCTATTTTCTCGATCGAACCCGACATCCATTCACCTCGATTTAACCACCCGACTGCGCTCCTAGGATCCCTAGGCGCAACCGGATCTGCCTAGGGTTTTGCAGTAGCTTCTAATCTTTCTAGACCCTCGGGCTCCTCTATAAATTCTCTCTTCCACCACACGAGTGGGGCAGCTCATTCCTCGTGCCACCACATGCCCTTAGACACCTTCAGGAGAGTGATAGCTCCTTAGAGAGCCCTTCGGAGTGTTGTTTGGTGGTCCGATTGAGAGAAGCTCATCGCGTGGCTGGAAAGCTATCGCGAGAAGCCTCCTTCACTTGCTGCAGCCTAATCGAGGCCACAACCCCCTCTGCCCACTTCGTCGGAAGGCCCTGACTTCTTCAATAGCTTCAGGTAACCTTCATTCCCCTTACCTTTCATGGTTCACTCCATTTCTTTTGATTTCGCCACCACCAGTCCACCAGCTCTGACCACCGGGCCTGGAGCTCCATTCAATACTCCTCCTCGCACAGATCGATATGCCAGTTCACCCTTCATCTCTTAGCGCAACCTGACCCCCTTGAATCTCGCTCATCGAAGCGAGATCAAGCCTACAACTCATTCTCCCATGTACACCGGAGGTCCAATTCACTCTCTCATCTCTTCTCTTAAATATTCCAAGTAATACTGTGATCGGACCTATGCCTCCGAGTCTGCCTTTCCCTCACACGTGAATAAGGTCGAGTTGAGCTTCATTTCTGGTGGTGGAGCAGCTTCAATCGACGCTCCACCATGTCAGCCATCTGACCGATCATCATTCCACCTGAGCCAGCCACTCGACGCGGTTCACCTTCACAACACTGTTGGACCCCTCAACAGCTTCATCGGAACTGTGGATCATCCTCTACACTCGGGCGAAGTTCACCAAGCACATGTTCTTCCAGCCACTTCTACAACAGCTTGATTTGGAGTTGCCTCCCCAAATTTGATCCAAGCCCTTCGTTTGCATCTCATCTTGACGCTTGGATCAGATCTGCGCCCCTTGTCTAAGCCGCCCAACAAGCAGCTTTACAGACCATTAGATTAGATCTGATGTAGCAGATTTGACCGCATGTCACTGATAAACTCTGACCCGTCAGATCTCTTTGCGGAATACCATCAGGTCTGTTAGAGCCCCCATGCGTACCTTACGTGCCCACTTGGTATATTTACTTGGTACCCCTGTATGTTTTCTTATTTCACTTTAGTCCAGTTAATAAAATATGTAGTTAAGAGTTTTTGTAGAAGGACCCTTGTATTTTCGTATTTGCATTTTAGTCCAGCTAAGTCTGAATCACGTGAATGTGCACGAGTATTTTGCGATATTTGCATTCTATGGTCTGAACTTTTTAACTATTATGGAATGAAGTTTATTTTGTGAGTATTTGCATCTATGCCCCTGTTTGACTGACTCACATGCTGCGCATGCTTGACCTGGCAAAATCGTATAGTCGACCTCTCAAGTTCTACTACGTGTTACTCTTAGGCCCCAAAATTAAAAATATTTGCAACCGTTTAAATTGTTTTTAACTAATATATTTTATTTTATGGAATAAGTATTAAATTGACTTCAAAATGCATTTATAAATTACCTTTGGCTCTTGATAGCATGTATTCTTTGTGGTAATTTTTGGGTGTTGATTTGCATGCATTTTGTATTATTAAAAAGTCAAAAACCCCTAAAAAGTGTCCTGTTCGTCTTAAAAAATTTATAAAAATTTGAAAAATCACTTAAAATTCCACAAAAATTCCTGTAGTTGTATTTCATTGTCTTTTATCTCCAATATAAATTTTGTTTCAAAAAAATTTATAAAAACGATAAAAATTGCAAAACACTCAAAAAATTTAAAATAATTATACAAAATTGTAGAAAAATCTAAATATAGTGGTTTCAGTCTCTGTTTGTAGACTTTTACTTCTTTTTTATCATGAAAATATCATCTAGAGTTTTGGGCACTTTAACTCATTTTAATTTGCAAATCACTCCTGGCTGTGCACTGTTCGTTATTTTTATCATTGTTTGATTTTTAGAAAATCACAAAAAAATTAAAAATTCCATAAATATTACCAAAAATAATATAAAACTTATAAAAATCAAAAATAATTTTATTACAATTTTCTGAGTTTTTTTTGGCATATTAGAAAATTACAAAAAGAGTGTGTGTGAGTATTTTTATTCCTTATGCTTATTGCCTTTATTCCAAAAATTATGAATTTGAAAAATTAAAAACCACTAAAAAGATTTTTATTCTCGAAATCTGACTATTAAGTTTTTAAATAGTGCTCCTTGTGTTCGACACCGGTCGCTATACCAGTTAAATAAAATAGCGAAGCCGCTTACATTGATTGCCTTATCTTAGAGTGGTTTGATTTTCTTGTTGATCGATTTAATTGTTTGAGGACAACGACACAATTCTTTTCCACCTTAGTTGATCCTGAAATTGTGACACCATAATGGCAGCGTTGCCGGGGAGCACGTCTTAGTAGTTTGATTTCAGCTTTTGCCTATTTTTGTATCTATCTATCTATTATAATTGTTTTATGACCATCTTCTATTTCGATGACCCGATTGGCATTGGAGGGGCCCGCATCTGAGGAGGAGCAAAGGAGCAAAGGAAATAGTTAGCATAGATGGATTTATTTTTGCAAATATTATTGTAATAATTTAGAGACTATTGGACACTCTTGGACACTCTTATTATTCGGGGTTTGTTTCGCCGAGTGTCGGTGCACTTGGGGGTACCTCACCGACTTTTTCGTCATTTTTCGCTGATTTTTTGCTTTTATTTCTATTTTATTCCCGGGGATTTGGCCCCTGGATTTAGGATCTTTATTTGCTTGAGCTCGGTAATTAGCTAAGGCTCAAACACCCTAATAGACTATCTATTCCTAGAGAACGTGCTTGGACTTGGTCAAATAAAAAGAAAAAGTTAATCTAATTTGTTAAGAGACCACGCACCGAGAGAGATCATATACAGCGCTTGCAGGACCCAGTGTGGTGGACACCGAACAACCTCTAAGACCGGACTAAATTCTATTTTCTGATTAATTAACTGCCAGTTCTTCTCGCTAATAGAAGTCGCTCATCTTAGGGATGATTTCTTCATGCATCATATAGATTAGCTTATTTAGGTATTTAAATTTATGCGTGGATCAACCTACATGTAGAGTGCTCGAGCAAGGTACACATTTCTATCCCTGCATGCACCATTGTGTTTGATCGTAAATCGGCTTTTCCGTCTTCCTCCCCAGTTTTCTTGAACTTAAATAAAAATGAAATCAGAAAATTTGTTAGGCGTTGCTTTTATTAAGAAAAATACCTAAATAGTGGTAACCAATAAAATCTGGGACTGCTAAAGGAAACTTGACCTAAAATCATACTTCACTAAAAAATCTTTGTTTTGGGTAGAGTAACCCCCTCACTGTCTAATTTATCTACAGAGAGAGAGATACCCACATACTAGGATAGAGCCATACCTGAACTCTCTTCAGACTACCGATTTTGATGATTAGCTATTCTCAAGTAAGGATATTACTGGGTAGCCGATAATCAGTTTGGACTTCCTTAGCAGACTAGGTAAGATCGGGTAGCCGGTAAACGGTCCTTATCCCATACTGGATTGAAATAACTAGTCATAAGAACTTGGGCCAGTCTCTTGAGAGAATCGGTATACTAAAAGCTCGTTTAACCGCTCTGATAGATTGGATGTTCCCCTAATAAAATTTGATAAGATAAATGACTCAGCCTTTACGATCATCACATTGCGTTGCATTAGTGAACCAGGTGTTTGATTTCTCATCATGATTGGGTCCCAGATCTACTCTTCATAAATTCCCGCATCACGATGATTAGAAGGAGGTATCTTAGGCTGCCTCTGGTAGCACCGCTTTCTAGCACTCCTTCCCGTTAATCTAAGGCGGCTTCAGAGAGCTCAGACCTACTCTCTGAACCCGAATTCACCTCCACCCTTTTCCCCCTCGACCATCCTTCTTCCACTTCTGAGATACAGCCAGACATACCAGCACAGCTCTTTGTTAACTTAACAACACCCGAGCTAGGGTCTTTTGCCTTTGCAGGAACATGAGAGATGGCCAGTAGCGAGAACAAAACTGGCGAGAAACCGTAGACCTCATCGTACATACTAGATCAGGCCGCCATCAACAATATATTGCTAGCTTCGCTGGAGACCATGCTTCAACAGATTTGGGATTAGGGAGTGTTCATGGCTGAGGTGAGGAGAGAGCTCACACATATGCGAGCGGGACAAGAGGAGCTGCAGAGAGTAGCACCTGGTGGAGAGATACCTAGAGCTGAGGGCAGAGACAGACGTCAGGATGATCTACAGGATCAAACCACATCACCATGCACCATGAGGAAGTTGCACAATCATGGTGCAACTCTCACCCACAGATGGATCCGGCTGCCGGAGATCCTTGGTGACTTTGATCCAATTACTGCCCAAGTTCCATGGGCTAGCCACTGAGGATCCCCATCTCCATATGCAGTAGTTCAAGATGATCTGCAACACCGTCCACGACAGACTAGTGGACGAAGATACCATCAAGCTGATTGCCTTTCCCTTTTCCTTGGCAGACAGAGCAGCCTACTGGCTGAAGCATCTGGGGAAGATCATCACCACTTGGGAGCAGCTCCGGACTGAGTACTTCAACAAGTACCACCCACTCGACCGGACCAACACAACAAGAGCTATGATCAACAACTTCACCATGATCCCGAATAAACAGTTAAATGAAGCCTGGGATCATTTTAGAGAGATCATCGACAGGTGTCCCCACCATGAGATCAACAAGCCCAACCTCATCCAGTGTTTCTTTTGTAGGCTGAGATGATCAAAGCGAGGGAGGAAGAACAGAGGAACGAGGAAAGAGAAAGGAAGAAGGAGAGAAGAGGAAGGGAAGAAGAGGGATAAAGACATAAGAGGTGTACCTGAGATGAGGATGTATATATTGATTGTGGAGTCGGCTAGGGCGAGAAGATAATGGTCGGATCATTACTCTACGTCGTGACATCGGCGGAGAAGGGCTGATCATGGATTGCACGAACAATAGAAGAGGTTTCTTGCCCCTCTAGATCACGCTTGCTCTTGTGGAGGGTTGTCGCTCGACTGGTGAGACCCTCAACTGTCACCTGAAACCTTGTGGGAGCTCTCTCTCTCTCTCTCTCGTGGACTCTAAAGGGGCAGATGAGCCAGACCGAGGCGGGAAGATGTGGTTATATAGAAGGATCAGGAGCTGGTCATTATGCGGAGGTGGTGGTGTAACAACGGGGGTCGTAATGGTCGGAGGATGTGGAGGACATGAGGGGGTTGAGCACTGTAGGAGGCGGAGGGAGAAGGGAGGAAGGGGAGGGGGCAGGTCACATGCACAGCTTGTGCCTGGAAAGGGAAAGCATGTTGCACACTCGCTAGGGGAGAGAGGGGTGAGGTGCTGGGTCACATGTAGAGCACGTGACCTAGGCCGTAGATAGAGGGAGAGAATTGGGAGGAAAGAGGAGGAAATGAAGAGAGAGAGAGATGAGAGAGGGAAATGAAATAAAAATGTAAAATTAATAAAATTTTAAAAATAAAAAGTAATAATAAAAAATAAATAATAATAATGAGTAAAATAAAAATATAAAAATTATACAAAAATAATTCAAATTAAAAGAAAAATAAAAAAGAGATAGTAAACGAAGTCAAATCAAAAAGTGGTCAACATAAAAATTTGTTCGTCTCGACCAGATCTACAACTTTCATGAAGGACCCAAAATTAAAAGAGGCCAATTGTATAAAAATATTTTTAGAGGTACTCTATAGGAAATAAAATAACACATTTTTGGATTTTGTGAATTTTTGTATTTTATTTAATGAACTAATTTACATACAATATATACATAATTCAACTAATTTTTATGGTTTTTTTACAGGTTAGAAAAAGGCAAAATAAAATCGACAAAGATAAAATATGCATAGAATATTTAATGTCATATTTTTGTAATTTCTCTTGATTTTCTGATTTTTATGGATTTTAATTCTTGAGGTTATGTTAGTTAATTAATCAAAGAATATATCTAATTAATTAATATTTATATATGTAAAATAATAGGTTCAAAATCGGCAAAAATAAGGATATTTATTTACAAAAGTTATAACCCTAATTTCATATTATTAGTGATCGTTAATTAATACAAATTAATGAGATTAATCAGTGAATTGTGAAGGGGGTTTTGCGAAAACAACCATATAGAGTAGATGAAATATGGATTCAACAGTCGACTAGTCATACTAGTCGTAAGGGGCAACATCAATTACAATTTTTCGACGAAAGCACATGACATGGGAACTATTCCATCACAGATAATTAAATAGAATTACCTCTTGAGGCGTGATTGTGATCCACATGTCTCTAAGAGAAGAGACCTCCTGTGTCAAGCCCAATACGACATAGAGAGCACTTACAGACATGTGGATGAGATGTGTGCTTCCCACAATCTGAAGTGACAATCCGAGCAAGGACCCTCCTGATTTTGCCTCACGAAATCTGGTGTCTCCTTCATGAGAAGAATGCATTGAAGAAAACAGAGATCCACGAAAAGTAAGTCCGGCACCACAACAGTAAAGCGACGATGATGGAGCTCTCAACAAAACCCTGGGTGGACTGCCACCAAGAGTTGAGAGAGAGAGAGTACACATGTAGAGAGAGAGAGAGTGTGTGTGTGCGTGTGTATGTTATTGCAACATTTGCTTCAACCTAATTGTCTAATGAAAAGATCTAATGTTAGCATTTCTTTTATATAAAATTAGATAGCTAGGATGCACTCTTAACACAATCATAATTGAATCGATGGCCAAGATTTTATTGTAATAATTTGCAATAGTATAAATAATTTTAAAATATAAAGTAAGTTGAAGTCATTCTTCAACAAATTTAATTCTGTTAAAATTAATCACATTCTCATGAAGAAAGAGAAAAAAGAGAGCAACATTTCGAGAACGAAGAAAGGAGATAGACTCCTTCCTCATTAGGAGACTGGACGTCCCCCTTGAATTGGAAAGAGATTTTCTCTATCAATCTCCTTTTAATGTAATATTACATTAAATATGTATTCATAGAATTATTTGTCAACAAAATATCATTGCAAGATATTTGTGACAATTCTAAACAAACCCGTGATTAATTATGAATCATACTCATCTATCCAAAATTAAATGTAAAATACATTTACATTTGATTGCTATGTGAATCCAATTCACACTACTATTTAAATTGCATATCTTATTTACAACTAATTCTCTCTATGATATTATGGATCACATTCATGATTATTTGGATAGTGCTTCCACATTGATATTATCTATGATAATTAAATTCAATTTAATTATCTCAGATACATCTCTACACTTGTCCAAATAATGTGAATCACATCCAATTGTTAATGATAAATAAATCCAATTTATTCATCTATTTTCCAATACTCATATAATGTTAATAATGGAATTATTCTTGAACTCTTTCTAGAATAATATGCATTCTCCGCGGATACTTGGAGACAAGAACATGGCAAATATATATTTTATGAATAGTGAGTTGGATACTGCGATCTAATCTCATATCCAAATCTAGAAGACCTCTCAGAGATGTCTGAATAAGTCAAACAATGTATTTAATCTTCTAATTACATCCGAGTCATATTCAGATCAATGTTCAATATTTGGATTAAGGTTAGGTAACTAATCTATTGAGTGGAGTCACTAAAATCCAAACATGTTTCATTACTCCCTCACAATTGAGGCGTCACAATTATACAATCGATTAAGATCACATCACCCTTGAGTATACCTAATACATGTACATCCTTCATATTTTAAGGCCTTGAATAAAACCCGAAGTTTTGATCATGTTTAGACTGTCTTCTTCATGGTTTCTATCATTAAGTTTCTCGTTTGATCATTGGGATTTGGTATTGATCATATGCATCTAAAGGCATATATCATACCTACAAATTATGTTATGCTTCCAAAACAAGATAACCATCGATGTAATTTGGTTGGTCCCAATGTATCATGAGTGAGCTCAAGTGAGCACATGTCTTCCGGTTCAGTAATGAGCCTGTACAATCTATTTGAGAGATCGTATTACTCATATGCCCTCATATGCACACCAGCTTGCTCGTGCATAGACCTTGATTAGGTCATCGACCTAGTGATCTTCCTAATGTACAAACTCAGACATATAGCAACACATATGTCTCTTGTTAAAGGATGCATGCATGTATCATGGTAGCATACGATATATGTCCTGCTTATCCCAATCACTTTAATTCAACTATTTGTCTTAACTTATTCGAGACCTCTGAATCTCTACTCCTATATAGAGGACCATCATCAAGAGGTCGGTTGGATATCATCCTTTGGAATAAGGATTAGTATCTCCTTCTAAGGTTGGAGATCCTTTCTCAATAACCATTCCACGTTGCTTATGTACCCTCAATCTAACTCTTTAGGTATCATCTCAACATCATCCTATATGATCCAACCATATGATTAGTAGCTATATGATCATCAAGATGGACATGGTACATAATCTAATTGTAGTAAGGGACCTTATAAGTGCATGCATGCATTAGTATGAGATAGGGAGTAAAAATCAATAACTTTTATTGCTATATAAAATATTCACTTATTGTAGAAAATGATTCGCTCTGGACTTACATGTCCAACAATCTCCCACTATCCCTCAAGACCATTAAAGGATTATTTTTGGATTTTTTAAATAGGTCAAACATACTTAGAAAAACTAAATAAAAATAATTTTTGGTTTTTCAAATTTTATAGTTTTTATAAAGATTTTTGATTAATTTTTCAAATGAGTTTATCATTTTTTAAAAATCAAAAAGTGAAAAGATAGACAAATAGTGCACAACCAGAAGTATTTTTGATTTAAAATATAAATAAACATCTAAAAACTCCTATAATTTTTTATTAAATACTATGAAGAAATATCTACAAACATGAACTTAAAATGCATTTTTTGGAATTTTTTTACTAATTTTATATGATTTTTATAAGTTTTAGAAAGTTTTGTAAATTTTAAGTTTTTATAAAATATTTTCAAGCAAAATTTATACAATAGCAAAAATAGGACAAAAGACAATTACTCTAAATTTTTGGTATTTTTAAAATATTTTTCAATTTTTTTAGATTTTCTAAAGCAAATAGGCATTTTTTATACTATTTTTGAATTTTTAATAATAGAAAATAGAAGAAAAATGACACACAAAAATTACCGTGTAAATATCAAGTTAACAGGGGCTACATGGTATTTTCATATAATTTTTAGCACTAAAATGCTATTTATTAAGATTAACAAAAGACACAAATTAAAAATAGTGCAATAAGAACCTATACACAAGTATTTCATGTCCTAGGGCCTAATGAATAAGAAGCAGAGAAAGTATATGGGCCTTGATGCAAAAATTCTAGACAAAGCACAAGCTGCACGTGATTTTGTACTCACAAGGGCATAAATGCAATTTATAAAAACTTAAGCTCATTCATTAACCAAAGAAAAGTTTAGTGTAAAGCATGCAAATATCCGACAAAACCATGGGTGGACGCACGTGGGTTCGACTCGACTGGACTAAAGTGCAAATATAAGAAATACGAGGTCCTTACTACAAATTTTCTTTAACTAATTATTACACTTATTGGACTGAAATGTAAATACAGTAAAGACGAGGGTGCAAGGAAATATACCCTCTTAGGTGGGAGGCGACACATGGTTGGATCTGACTTTTCTGGGGTATACATCAGCGTATGAGTCTGATCGAGTCTAGAAAGCATCTAACGGTGCAGGGAATGTTGGAAAACGTGCACTGCATATCCTTTGGAAAGCTAATCAGACCGTCATTCTTTGGGCTTGGCTCAACAGTCCTGATCAGGTCTGGGGTGAAGGCTGCTAAATCTGACGGCTCTAACGAAGGGTGGAAGAACAGGAAGATAGGCGAGCTTTGATCGAGATGATGTGATGATCCACAAGGTTGATCAGCTCTCTACAAGGTCTAGTACCTTCATGATGGTTCTCTGCATCGGCTGGAAGCCTCATATGGGAGGGAAGATGGTCAGATGTTCTAGACGAGGTCAAACAACCTAGAGGCGCTCTGCTTGAGCAACTGGGAGTCAAATAGAGCTCCGTGCGTGTTCCTGAACCTGCAAGGAGTACCGTGGCTCGAAGGCAAGGCTTAGGCCCGAGGTTATTGCTTTTGAGAGTGAAAGAAGATACATCGGGTGCTAGATTGGTCTCCGACGGAAGCAAAGGGAGGAGAGCATTCCTAATCTCTCTCTGATGAGCGAGATTGAGGGGGGATAAGGTGCGTGGGAAGATAAAGGGTGACGTGCGACATTGATCGGTGCGGATGGGTGAGTGGAACAGGGCTCCGATGCGGTGGTCGGAGCTAAAATGGCAGGCAGATGTGATGGAATGGAATCAAATCAAAAGGGGCGAGATGGAGTGGAGGAGTGATATCCGAGTGATCTACGAATATCAGCAAAGCGAGGTGGAGGTATATGCGAGGTTGTGGCCTCAACCAGGTGGTGGAAATCCTAGGATTCTTGTCATCGCAGATCTCCGGCCATGAAGTGATATACGAGCGCTCGACCAGCAAATCAGACTTTGGAGGATGCCAATAAGATCCTATCACAATGCTAGAGGGGTCAAGGTAGGAAAGGTGGCACGAGGGACGAGCCAGGAGTTGGGTGAGTAGAGGAGCATATTTATAGGGTGCCCTAAGGTTCCACAAAGATCGGAAGAATGTGCAAAACCCTAGGGAGATCCGAACCAATCTAGGATCCGCGAGAATCACAGCTCTATGAGGAATCCCGGGTCCAAATTTCAGCGAGATCCATGGTTGGAGTCGGACTGGGAAATATCGAGAAAAGGCTCCGGCGACGAGGATTCAAGTATGACCTGACTGGGAGGAGGGTTGACCCGGGTCAGCCAATCAGAAAATTCCATTCAATAAATCAAAGAATATTAAATAAAAAATATTAAATGAATTTAAAATAAAAATGAATAAAATAATTTTTTTGTTATTTTCAAGCTATTTTTCTGTGATTTTTTAATTATTTTTATATATTCAAATATACCGTATTTATAGTATAGTGTATTATGTACATTTATAGTATACCTATAAATTTAATTCTTTTATTTTTATTTTATTATTTTTACACCAATTCATTTTATTTTAGATATTATTTATTTACATCATATCTGAAGGAATATAAAAAAATGTTTATTTCATTTTTACAAGTTAAATAAGGATGTTAAATAAATAGGTCTTTTGTACAATATATACATGTGTGGCTATTTGTACAACAAAATTTTGATTTTATTTTAAATTTATTTTGTCCTTTATGATTTTTATTTAATTTTGTAATATTATTGGAAATATTCACAAGTATTTAAAAATAAAATATATACAAATTGTACAAAATAAATACATAAATAAATATGTATAGGTATATGTATAGTATAGCTATACAATACACTCAAAAAGCCAACTTTTTCATAGTGACTCCGAAAATTATAAAGTCGCCCTCATTTTAAAGATAATTTAATTTAGAGTACAATAAAAGTGAGTCTGGGAGAGTTTGAGTTCATTTGGATCTAGAGTTGATCTTTTAAGTTATATTTTGAGGCTTCTTTGTGAGTGGTATTATTTGCACTATGTACATCAATTAATTTTGCAAATATTTTTATTATTTAGAAACCATTTATATTTACAATTTTTTTAAGAAAATAATTTAATTTGAGGTCTTTTTATTGCTGAATAAAATAGAGGAAGATATGCACAAGGAATACATAGTGAAGAATATACAAGGACCCTATCTCCGCCTACTTTATTCCTTATCGATTAGCTCAATAATTGACCTTCTCTCGGGGTTCAGGTCAGTATGCACTTATTTCACAATTACAACCTTCTTCTCTTTTTCTTTTCTTCTTTATTCTTTTATTTTGAACAAAAAGGTGTTAATTACACAATATTAATAAATATATGTATAATGATAACTTATTGGATTTATACATATTTACATATATCTTTGCTAAAAGATTTGGCTAAAATAAAAGAATAAAATATGAGAATCATAGATTCATTAGTGTCCGACAACTTGGATCCGACAATCGAAGTATCGATCGCTCTCACAGTGTGTAGTACTCGAGCCAATCGATGTATCCGACAATCATTGTCTTCTACATTGAGGTACCTCAAGAGGCTTCAATTGTCGAATTTGGCTAAGGAGCTTCAGTCAAGCATTTAACCTATGAAGATCTCCCACTGTTGGAACACTGTAGACCCTAAGAGCTCTTCTTCAGACAACATTCTTCATCGCAAGATCACCCTAAAGGTGTTTAGACCTTCAGCCACTATGCAGGAGCAAGGAGGATGTAGTAGGGCTTCACCGGAGCTCCATTATAATGTTGCCATTCGCAACTGAGAGGGAAGAATCAGAAGAGCAACGTTTATCTGATTAGAGCTCCTTGCTTTGATCGAACGATTGAGATCTATTATGGAGCCAACGTGCATTGAATTTACCCGAGCCTATCCTGAAGCACAAGGAGGCGCCACTTGGACAACACCTGCCCAATCGCCCGAAGCAAGACATCACGTAAGCTGACTCCTGTGGATCGAAATATACTAGCTTTTATGACCAGCTTATGGATATTTGTATTCAGTTCCAACACGTGCGAGACACGTGCCGCTTGGAGAATTTCCAAGATAAGCCCACACACCTTAGTCTCACCCCTATATGGAGACTTTATCACATATTGTCCTAATGGCTTTTGTAATTATATTTCAATCCCTATTTTGGAATTAAATGAGAACTTTTGTTGCGTTTATTAAGTTTTATTTACATTTATGTCCCTTTATTAACATATTAATAACTCCCGCATGCCTTGTCCAAATTAGATGAAGTTAGTGCCATTTTAAAGGTCTTTTGATGCTTTGTAATATAACATGTTTATTTCCCAGATATAAGCAACCAACCTTAATAAATTAAAGATCAAAGAAACATAAATACCTTTGGATCTTAATTGAGTAGATTCATTTTGCATGTTTAATCTTATAGTGCATAATTAAGCCCCTGATTATTCTTAAATTCATCCCATTGAATCAAAAACTTTGCTTGAGCTATTTTAAATATTAAGCTCATGATTAGTCTTGTATAGGGAGTTACTTTGTGTTGAAAATGCTACTTCCTTGATTAAGTGATCCTTTAATGAAAAGAGATCAATTGGAGTTCTTAATTGATAAATTTGGATTATTTGATACTTAATTGATTTCAGAGTTAAATCATTAAATTAGAAGCCTATTTTGTGAGCGGGTCTTTATTTTTGTGCTTTGCATTATTTTGTGCATTCATTAGCATTTTGTTGCATGTAATCTATATGCATTAAAAAAATAAAACTCCATGCATCCATTGTGTCATTGTGCACTCTTGACCCAGTTAGCAAATAGAGTACCTTAATCATATATTTAGGTCCTCATTACAGGGATTAATCAATTGTTTTCCTATGTTTAGCCATGCATTGATTCAATAGATTTTAGCCTAAGTATTCCTAATGGAGATCTTAAGTTCGGTTTCGATACCTCGGTAAGCGGTCATTACGAAAACCTAACCTTATTAGATTAGCCATTTAACAACTTCAATATGTTGATACTAATAAAGTAAAGGAAACGAACATTAAAAAACTTGAAACCCTAGATCAATATAGACTCTCTTATCTCCTAATTGAACCCATCGAGGAGAGGAGCACACCGTCCTCTTTCTTCTCTTCTTCTCAGCAGTGCTTCGCTAGCGCTTCTTCCCTACCCCCTCCGCTTCTCTCAACCTCTCAACCCAGCTCCAAGGATGGTGATGGATGGAATGAAACCTGAAGAGAATAAATGGGGGTATTTATAGGCTCCCAACCCCTGTAAACAACGGTTTAGAATTCATGGGTTTGACCCAAACCATGGTTTCCTTCAATACAAAGGTTTCATAGCACATGGTTTTTGCCAATAATTCCATCTAAGCTTATCATAAAACCATGGATTCACTAATGAATCTTCACTAGTGCTAATTGTGATTAATTATCATAGATCGTGATTAATTATCACAGATCATGATTATTCATAACTTGATTATCATATAATAAATCATGATCAACATTCCTTTACCACGATCAGTAGCTTAATGAACATTTGAATTCTTAATCATAGTACTAATGATGCGGATTAAGAGACAATGACAACTTAACCGATGTCAATCTCTTTGCTTTCAAAATTCATAACTATTCGAAATAGTCTCCGATTAAGGAGAAACAAGTTCCTATGGATTCATCTCATCGCGAAAGATCTAATATCCATATACACAATAGTATGTGAAGAGGTTGATTCTCGGAGCTTTACATAATGAATGCCATCACTCTACTATTTCTACTAGAGTCCTTCATAATCTTCATAATTTCATGATATATGAATGGGATGAAGCAAGTATAAATATTGAAATACTCTCAGATTGAAGTCCTTGGACGACATGATCATTTAAAAAATCCTTTATTTTACAAAATACTTTTTTAAGGATCAGGTAAGCATAGTGGATTCTTGGGTCCTGAGCCCATAACAAGAAGAAGAAAAGTCAAAGATACGACTATAATTCTATGACTTCAAAATTTTTGACATCAAACTAGTTAGATGACTGCCAATTTTGCAACAAGCTGATACTAGAAATATGACTACCTAGACTATCTGTAATCCTTAGAGAAGGACTCGGGTAATACATCAGCATATCCTACATCTACAATTCTTTATTGAAACCGACTTACTTTTTGGATGAGGAGAATCTTGGATAGTTATGAAGGATATGGGATGATCCTTAAGCACATCACAGAAGCATGAGGGTCGCATCGTATGCGATTGGGAGTGACTAGTCGTACAAGTTGCTCGAGGCAACAGGATTTAAATTATTTAAACAATAAAACCACATGATCCAAGAATAATTCTCAGATCATTTCATCTAAACCACAAACAAGTATTAGGTTCACCTCTTGAAGCGTGGTTGTGATCGAGTCTCTAAATGAAGAGACCCCCTATCTCAAGTCTGATCCGACGGAAGAGACGCTTGCGAGCGCGTTGATGAAACACGTTCTCCTCGCAATCCATATTGATGATCCAAGAGGCAAATATCTTGTTCTCATCACGTGATATCCAACATCTCCTTCATAAGTGAGGCACATCGAAAGAGACGGAGATCCATGAGCATACAATCTGGCAGCATAATGACGATGCTGCGGGGATGTCGACTCTCTAGGGCTCCATTGTGGACGACCAGAATGAGAGGGAGAAAGAGAGGTTTAGCATGAAGAAAGAGAGAGAGAGGGAGAGAGTTTGATTCTGCTTGGGATTATGTGTGTTCTTCAAAGATAAAAGCTACCCATCCTTTTGTACTAGTTGGATGCACCTGTATCTGAATCTATGTGCTCTCTTAATATATGGTGTAGATTAACAGTTTATTAACCAATGACCATGATTTGTTGCTCCAAAAACAACAACAATTAGTTTAAAATAAATTAACTTTATCACTTTTCAAGATAAAAATTAATTCATTTTAAATTTAATTAATATACATAGATAATATAGAAGACGAAGTCTCTTTACTATAAATCAGGTGGCTGTCCTCCTCCTTAAACAAGTCAAGGTGGACAACCACCATTAAAGAGATAATGTATTCATTCTCTTTACTATAAATCGGGTGGCTGTCCTCCTCCTTGAACAAGTAAAGTTGGACAACCACCATTAAAGAGATAATGTATTCATTTATCTATATATGTACTAATTAATATACAATAACAATTGTTGCATTAAATTTCACAAAAAATAATTTCCAAAATTAATCTTATGGAAATTTCAATCATGCCATTGATTAATATGAATCATATTCATACATCCAACATAATATGTAAATTAGATTTACAATTAATTATTCATTGTGAATCCTATTCACACCATCATATAATTTGTAATTCTATTTACAATTAAATCTCTCCATCATATTATAAATCATATTTATAATATCCACGATTATTGTGGATAGTGATATCCACCTTAATCATATCCTCAATAGTTAAATCATAATTAATCATCTTAGATTTGTATTCTCATGTGCCCAAATAACATGAATCACATTAAAATTTTTGACATCTTTGATAATTAAATCACATTTAATCATCTTAGATGACTCTCCTTATATGGCAAAATATGAATCAAATTCATATTATTGATGATAAGTAAATCACATTTAATTATCAATATCTCAATGCTTACATACATAATATTAATAATGGAATTATTTTGAACCCTTTCAAGATAAATGCCCTTTCTCTTCGGATACTTGGAGAGAAGGATATGGCGATTGTACTGTTCCACGTATAGTTACTTGGATATTGAGATCACATCTCAAATCCAGATCTTACGGACCACTCATAGATGCTTGATTAAATCAAGACTGCAAATCTAATCTTCTCATTACATCTGGATCGCATTCGGATCAATGTCCAACATTTGGACCAAGATCATGTTCTACTCTACTGAGAGGAGTCACTAAAATCAAGACCTGTTTCATCACTCCCTAGGAATGGAAGCATCATGGTTATACAATCGTTTATGATCACATCACCCTTAGGTATTCCCAATACCCGTACATCCTGCTTACTGGAAGACCCAGACTAAATCTGAAGTTTTAAATCTCTTTTAGACCATCTCCATTAGGGTTTTATCATTAAGTTTCTAATTTTATCATTAGGAGTTGGTATCGATCATATCCTTTCCAAAAGCATATATCATACCTAGGTATTGATAATACTCTTTCTAAAAGCATATATCAAACCTACACATTCAGTCAAGCTTCCAAAGTGAGACGAGCGTGCACGGAATTTGATTCCTCCCAATATCTCATGACAGAGCTCATGTCTTCAGTTTCTATCCCTGTATGATCCCTTTGAGAGATCGTATTACTCATATGACCTTGTATGCACACTAGCGCACCCGTGTATAGAACTTGATCAGATCATGCATTTATCGGTCTGCCAAATGTACATACTCAAACATATAGTAACACATCTGTCTCTAGTCAAATGATGTGTGCCTATATCATGGCAACAAACGACATAGGTCTTTGGTTATCTCGATCTCGTTAAGTCAACTCTTTGATCTAACTTATCTAACACCTCCGAATCTCTATTCCTATGCAGCGGACCTACATCAAGAGGTCAGTTAGATATCTACCTTTAGAGAAAGGATTGGCATCTCCTTCTCAAGCTGGAGATCCTATCTTAAAAACCATTTGACGGTGCTTGATGAGTCCTCAATCTAACTCTTTAGATATTCATCCAAGCATTAGCCTCTATGATTCAACAATTGAATCAACATCTGTATAATCATTAAGATGGCCATGGTACATTACCCTAATTGTACTAAGAGACTTATTATGCAAATTAGTTATTCTTCATTTCAGATCAGGAATAATATTTGCAATAACATTTATTGCATAATGGCTCGCCATGGGCTCACATGCCCAGCAATCTCCCAATAGCCCAAAGAGCCATTAATGGGACAATCTTTAAACCCACACTTATGTGACAATCATAGGCTATTTGGAAAAATAGCTAGGTAAGCTTATCTGTCACTCTGTTCCCGAGAGACTACGCAAAGTTCTTTTTACGATACTTGCATATCTCCTAGTAACAATGCTCACATCAAATGTGAATGTTGCATCTTATGCTACCAATACTAAATATTGTCAGTTATAGTATCTTTGACACTATTGCTCAATAATTATTATAATAAGTATTTCCATTATCATTACTAGAATACCCTTATTCCTGAAGATCTCTATTTCCTAAGGTATATGGAGTTAAGACCTTTTAGATCACTATCACTAAAGTCTTAAATTCTTGAAGATAAGACTTTGAAATCACTGTCTCAAAATGTTTTGTCATCTTTGAAGATATTGCTATTACTGCAACTAAGTGTTTTATATCCATAGTAGGATTAGCAATAGTTACTACTCCCACTGCATGGCAGACATCTGGATTTCGTACATATCTATCATACACTAAGCTTCCCAAAGCTGATGCACTAGGGCATGTATCTTTTGTATTCACTTCCTCAACTCTTTGAGGTGTTATCCCTTTAGATAAGTTACTACCATATCTTGAGGGAAAGAAGCCTTTCTTGGAATTTTCCAGAAAATGAAAATGTCCAATATGTACCACTAATGTGACAATCCCAATACCCTCTTTTCTTTGCTTCTGAACAACTTCAGAACTAAGATCTAAGAGGTATCCTTGAGATCATATCTCAAGGTATGGAACAACCAGATTATAAAACACTTATTATTATCCTTATATCATTCCAAATGATTAGGATATCATCTACATTTGTCACGATGTACACAATGACACTCCCACTAAGCTTCGCATGGTTCATCAAGATTCTATCTGAAATCATAACCTTTATAATTTCATTAAATTTGATGTTCCAACTACAAGAAGCTTATTCGAGTCCATAGACGAAGTTCCTTTAGCTTGCACATCTTGCATTCCTCAACTATGAAACCCTAGGGCTACTTCATATAAATATCCTCGGAGAGGTATTTATAGAGGAATGCAATCTTGACTCATATCTTGAAGTTGTTATAGTCAAGTTGTGTAGCTATAGTTAGCAATATTCTGATGGGTTTAAGCATGGTCACAAGAAAGCAAGTCTCATCGCAAGCAATGTCTTCTTTCTGTGTGTATCTAGAGGATACGATCCATGATTTGTTTGAAGGTCCCTACCTTCTCATCAGGTTCCCTCTTTATCTTGAAGATCCATTTACACCTTAACGGGTCTTACCCATATCGGTTGATCCTCGAGGGTCCATATACAATACTTTTATATGAAGTCTGCTTTAGACTTTACTGCTAACATCCATCTTTCCATGTCATGATCTTCAGAAGCTTCCTCACATGAAGTAAGATTATTGTCAGACTTAACTATCAAATGGAATCCTTCCTCAAACTCATTTGAAGAGGTATGAGTGCTTCATCTTTAATTGTCCTTTTAGTTTTCGATTTCAGGAGCCTCATTATATTCTTAATATTAAATGAGTTCCTTCACTTCATTTTCATCTTTATTCTCAAGAGAGACATCCTCTAAGAATCATATCCTTAGAGATGAAATCTTTTAAGAATCTCAAGGTCATAAAGTAGGCATCCAATACCATCCTTTATTTTCCTAATGAAGAAGCCCTCTCTGGTGCTATTTTCCATCTTACTTGCATAAAACCTTATTAAGGATATATATTATAGTCTCTACAATATATATACTTGGAAACTAAGAGGTAATTATGCTAAGATTCATCATTCATCAAATCATGTCACACATGATCCAATTGCATCTCTCTACATCTTTATTGAGTTTAGGTGTACTAGGAGGAGTGAGATAGGAATGATATTCATATCTCCATAAGGTATTTCTTTGAATTCATCTAATAGATACAAGCTACCTAGGTTAGATCAAATTCATTTCATCTTCCTTCAAACTTTGGTTCTAAACCAAAATTCTGAAATCTTTGAATATTTCAAAGCTTTCTAAGGTGAAGGGAAGAAATCTCATATCACAAATAATCATCAATAGATATCACATATCATTAATATTTATTATGATATAGATGATCCACATACATCAATATGTATGAGATATTGAATACCTTGACATATTACACGATTCCCAGAGAAGGGTGCATTGGACATTTTTACTTTAAATATAATATTCACAAGCATGTAAGATTTGAAATTTCAAACATTCTAATGTTTCATCTCTTACTAGTCTATTGATCACATCAGCAGACATATGTCCAAGGCTTGATGTTAGATCATTGTTCAAATGATCTTCATCCTCCTATTGATCTTTTAAGGTTTAAATTGCCAGTATTTATATATGTTAATGAACCATTCATTAATATCCTAATTTAGTAGAATCCACTAAATATTAAATTACTATCTGAAATATATCTATCATAACTAAATATGATAGATCTATTCCAAAATTCATGTTTATTCCAACATTTAGAAATAAACAATGAGTGTATTCTAATATCTAGGTCATAAAGACATTCTCTAAGACTATGGGCTCTCCCATTGAAAATATTAAGTCTATCTATCCAATAGAGATTGTTGTAATAATTGCATCAATATCCTTGTGGATGACTATTAAACCTTATGATCAAATTTTCAAGTATTCTAAAACATATGCAACCAATTTCAAGTGTTAGCTCAAGAGTGAGACATATATTTAGACTTTGATCTTATTAAATAAGCAAGTCAATTTCAATGATTATATATAGATGTATAATATTCCTATGCTCTATCCGAGTCCTTCTCTAAAGATCTTAGATAGACTTGATAATCATATTACCAATACATCAGTTTTTTTGTAGTATTGGCATACATCCAACTCTTTGGATGTCATATGGAAGTCACAGAAGTACAGTCAACTCCTTTACTTTCCTTCTTACTTGGGTTAGACCCATGCTTCCACTACACTCCCTTCATCTATAAACAACCATTTCTTAAGACAAAGGATCTCTTATGTCAAATTCAAAAGATTTCAATATACGGGTACTTCAACATTTATACATGCTTCATTCAATTCATACAATATGAATATTATGAAGCTTCATGAATGACTTGAGTAGTGACGGTAGAATGATGACACTCATCGTATCTATATCCATCTAAATTCTAAAAGACTTTGGTTCAGGTAGGTACTCAAACATCTTGAGTACATCATCTCTTATCAAGCCACCATTCTGCATAATGTAGTGAACCATGTCATTCATGATTAAATGTCAAGAGCCATATGTATGCCAAAACATCTTTTTTGATTTTATAAGGATTATTTGACAATTATGATCATCATCGACTTATCACTTCCAAAGTACATCCGAGAGATCATGACCATAAAGATACAAAAACCCTAGGTTGTTGTCCTATTGTCTATTTAATTGCCATTCCTCATTATTATGAGGAAACTTGCACATTGCAACCACATACATTATGTGTCCAACTGCAAGTACAATATCTTGATCATGTATCCAATCCATGATATTTTACTACTTATCATTGAGTATAGTAATGAGTGGGTTTAATGATGATTATTTGAAATAAGAAATTTGCACATATATATATATACATATTTTACTCTGATTTAGGAATTTTAAGATCAAAGGTGTCTTGCCTTATCAACACTAAAAGTTCATTCCCTTAATCACTTTCAATCTAAGGGATATACTTACCATTACATCTCAAGCAAGATCTGGGATCTCCTTTCTTATCTTTGTTACGTCCCAATAATATGAGAACCTTTAACTCAGATAAAAAGAAGTAGGAACACATTCCTCCTTGCAAGTTCAACTTGCATTCCCAATTCGGTATTTAACACCTAGGCCGACCACCCCTAAGGTGATGCTGACCCGTCGTTAATTGAACCAATTGTCAACTGGATTAGAACTCGCTATGCACAATCCAATATTGCCTCAATAACATGAGGACCTGATAGTGGGGTCACTACGCATACGACCTTACTCTTTCGTGAAGCAAAGAGCCCGATCCAGATGCGCTTGTATGCAGGAGCTGTCACTTCGGACAAGCATCTCCTACATACAATCCCTGGCGATGGAACCCTTCTCCTTGACGAGAGACCATGGATGTCACTTATGTGATCCTCCATAACATGTTCAAATTCTAGTTAATTATTATGAATCATATTCATATTATTAATTCTTCCAAGAAATAACAACTCTATTCACAGTAGAGTGTTTTAATTTTAATTGGATTCCAATTAATCTAATCATATTTAATTAATGATCCAATTAATATCCAACAAACATTATTTATTGTTACTTGAAATATGGTATTATCTCAAATGTGTATTATTCGAATTTTAATAATTACAAAAATACATCATGAACCCTTCAAACATTATCCCTTCCTTGCCAGTTGTCATGGCCGGTTCCAACGAGAGTGGACATACCACTCACGGAGCAACCTGCTACCCCAATGCTCCCTGACTAGACACCATATTCGCATCACGTCATGACAATGCCAACTGATCACTTTGTACTTGAGATGATAATCATTATTTCAACCAAAGTCATACCATATGATATTAATCAAAATATCCTTAAGCACATCACAGAAGTGTGAGGATCGCATCGTATGCGATCGGGAGTGACTAATCGTACTAGTTGCTTAAGGCAACAAAATTTAATTTTTTTAAACGATGAAACCACATGGTCCAAGAACACTTTTATGAACGTTTCATGTAAACTACAAACAAGTATTAGGTTCACCTCTTGAAGCGTGGTTGCGATCGAGTCTCTAAACGAAGGGACCTCTTGTCTCAAGTCCGATCCGACAGAGGAGATGTTTGCGAGTGCGTTGATGAAATTCGTGCTCCTCGCAATCCATGTTGATAATCTAAGCAGAGAATCTCCTGATCTCGTCACATGATAACTGATTTCTCTTCACGAGCGAGGCACATCGAAGAAGACAGAGATCCATGAGCATATAATCCAACATCATAACAATGATGCTGACGGGATGGCGAATCTCTAGGGCTCCATGGTGGATGGCCACAATGAGAGAGAGAGAGTTGGCGTATAGAGAGAGAGGGAGAGGGGATACCCTGCCTTTTATACTAGTTGGATGCACATGGATCTCAATCCACGTGCTCTCATAAACTATGATGTAGATTAAAAGTTTATTAATCAATGACCATGATTTTTAAAAGTTTAATTTTTAAAATTAAATAACTTTATCCATTTTCAAGATAAAAATTAATTCATTTTAAAATTAATTTATATACATAGATGATATAGAAGATAAAGTCTCCTTACTATAAATACAGTGGCCGCCCCCTGAACAAGTCAAGGTGGATGACCACCATTAAAGAGATAATATCTTCATTTATCTATATATATCTTCATTTATCTATATATATATATATTAATTAATAAGCCATAAAAATTATTGTATCAAAATTCACAAAAAAATAATTTCCAAAATTAATCTTGTGAAAATTTCAATCATGCCATTGACTAATATGAGTCATATTCATACATACAATATAATATGCAAATTATATTTACAATTAATTATTCATTGTGAATCCTATTGACAAAATCATATAATTTGTAATTCTATTTTCAATTAAATCTCTCAATCATATTATAAATCATATTTATAATATCCATGATTATTTTGGATAGTGATATCCACATTAATCATATCCTCAATAATTAAATAATATTCAATCATCTTTGATCTCTATTCTCATGTACCCAAATAACATGGATCACATTCACATTATTCACATCTTTGATAATTAAATCACATTTAATCATCTTAGATGACCCTCCTTATATGGCCAAATATGAATCAAATTCATATTATTCGTGATAATTAAATCACATTTAATTATCAATATCTCAATGCTTGGATACATAATATCAACAATGGAATTATTCTTGAACCCTTTCAAGAACAATGCGCTTTCTCCACGGATACTTGGAGATAAAGATATGGTGATCTATTCCACGTATAGTGACTTGGATATCGATATTATATCTCAAATACAGATCTTGCGGGCTTCTCATAGATGCTTGATTAAATCAAGTCCGTAGATCTAATCTTCTTATTGCATCTGAATCACATTCTGATCAATATCCACATTTGTCTAAGATCAGATCAGTTCTCCACTGAGAGGAGTCACTAAAATTCATATCTGTTTCATCACTCCCTAGGAATGGAAGTGTCATGGTTATACAATCGTTTATGATTACATCACCCTCATATATTCCTAATACCCGTACATCCTGCATAGTGGAAGACCCAGAGTAAACCCGAAGTTTTAGACCTCTTTTAAACTGTCCCCTTCAAAGTTTTATCATTAAATTTCTCATTCGATCATTGGGAGTTAGTATCGATCATATACTTTACAAAAGCGTATATCATGCCAAGGTATTGACCATATACTTTCCAAAAGCATGCATCAAACCAACAAATTCAGTCAAGCTTCTAAACTGAGATGATCATGCATGGAATTTGATTATTCCGAATATCTCATGACTGATCTCATGTATTCCGATTCCGTAAATGAACATGTATGATCCCTTTGAGAGATTGTAATACTAACATGCCCTTGTATGCACCCTAGTGTGCCGGTGTATAGACCTTGATTAGGTCATCAAATAATTGGTCTATTAAATGTACATACTCAGACATATAGTAACACATATGTCTCTCGTTAGAGGATGTGTGCCTATATCGTGACTGCATACGACATAGGTCTTTGGTTGTCTCAATCTCGTTAAGTCAACTCTTTGACCTAACTTATCTAACACCTCCAAATCTCTATTCCTATGCAGAGGACCCGCATCAAGATGTCAGTTAGATATCAGCCTTTAGAAAAAGGATTGCCATATCCTTCTCAGGATGGAGATCCTCTCCTAACAATCATTTAACGATGCTTGATGAGTCCTCAATCTAACTCTTTAGATATTCATCCAAGCACCAACCTCTATGATTCAACAACTAAATCAACAATTGTATGATCATAAGATTGACATGGTACATTACCCTAATTGTACTAAGAGACCTATTATGCAAATTAGTTATTCTTCATTTTAGATCAAGGAATGATATTTGCAATAACATTTAACGCATAATGGCTCGCCTTGGGCTCGCTTGTCCAACAAGTTATACCTAGTCTTCGACTAACTCTTGCAATATGTAGCACATGTTTTAGAAGATTAGTGATCATGATCTATAGGTTGATAGTCATCCACATGGGACTCGATGTAATCGATCGTTTTTAGATAGATAGAATGCCATGTTTTAGTGGGAGATCCCTTAGTCTTAAAGAATGTTTGTATGACCGAGATATTAGAAAGGATTCACTGTTTATTTCTAGAATTGTTACAGATAGACATATAGACCTATCATAACGAATTGTGATGAATATATTTCAGATGGTAGTCTAACATCTAGAGGACTCTAGGAAATTAGAATATTAATGAATAGTTTATTGATATTTTTAATACTAGAATTTAAATATTAGAAGATCAAAAGGAAGATGAAGATCACTTGGCGATGACCGGGCATCAAGACTTGGACTTGAGTCTATTGGTAGAATCAATAGACTAGTAAGGGATGGACCTTTAGATCGTATTCATAGTAAAATGCTTAGGGCATACTTCTATGGTAATGGTGTAATATGCAGAGGTATTCAAGACCTCATACATATTAGTATTTGTGGACCCTCCATACCATAATGAACACTAATCATATGTGATATCTATTGATGATCATTTACGATATATTCTTTCTTCCTTACATATTAGATTCCTTTGAAACGTTCAAAAATTTCACAATTTTGGTTGAGAACAAAAGTTGGAATGAAGATAATGAGAAGTTAATCTAATTAAGGTATACTTACCTATCATATGAATTTAACTACGACCTTATAGAGAAAGGAATATTATTCCTATCTCACTCCTCGTGGAACACCACATCTCAGTGGAGTTGTAGGAAGATACAATAGGATCATGTTGGACGTGGTTGGATTAATACTGATTCATACAACAATTACCTCTTAATTTCCTGGGATATGTAGTGGAGGTTGTAGTAAATATCCTAAGCCAGATTCCATGAAAATATGCTGGAATCTCGCATTAGAGAATGCTTCTTCTTGGGGTATGTAAAGGATAATATTGGATTTCTACTTTATGACCCTGAGATTCTTAAAGCTATCATTTTTAAGGACATAACTATTAGAGTATTACTTACTTAAGAGTAAAGATAGTAACGAATTAAATGAATTCATATAATCCATAAAGGATTATGAGGTTCGTAAATAAAAAAAGGATAATTTAAGATGAAACACTCATATCTCTTCAAATTAGTGTGAGGTGCTGACACCACCTGGAAGGTATAGATTCCATGAGTTATAAGAATATGACAATGATATATCTTCAAATGATGAAGCATATGCGAATCATGACATTGATAGATAGAAGTTAGCAGTAAAGTTTAAACTAGTCTCCATGCACAAATGTTTTGTATGGACCCTCGTGGTTCTACCTAAAGCGGTTAAAGCCAATGGGAGTAAATGGATCTTCAAGAGAAAGAAGAAACCGATTGAGAAGGTAGAATTACTGCTCATGTCCTAGGGTTACTCACGAAGAGAAGACCTTACTTGCAATGATATTTATCCCCCATAACCATGCCTATATGCATCAGCATATTGCTAACTATAGATACACGACTTGACTATGATATCCAGAAGAATGGAGTCAAGATTTTATTCCTCAATGGATACCTCAATGAGGATATTCACACAGATTAGCACCAGGACTTCCTAGTTGAGGAAGGCAAAGTGTGTACGCTAAAGAACACCATATATGATCTCCAGTAAGATTCTTATAGTTGATACATCATATTTGATGAAATCATAAAGGTTATGATTTCATATAGAGTTTTGATAAACCATATGGAGCTTAGTGGAAGCGCTATTGTGTCCATCATGCTAAATGTAGGTGAAATGTGAATCATTCGGAATGATACAAGGACGAGGGAAAATGTTTGTATTCTTGTTATCACATACATCTTAGATGAAATGTCTCAAGGATGCTTTTTCGATATTTGTTTTGATATGCTTAGAAGCAAAGAAAAGAAGGAGTTGGGGCCATCACATCAAGGTTACACCTTGGATAGATCACACATGGGAAGTTCTAAGGAATGCTTCATTCTCTTAATGTATGGTATTGACCTATCTAAAGGTATATCACCTGGAAGTGTTGAGGATGTGGATGCGATCGATGCATGCCTTTGTGCATTAGCTACAAGAAGCATATCGTATGCCATGATATGTATAAAAGCTAGACATCTACCATGCATCAAGAGTGGTAAACTGTCACCAATCCTACCATTGAGATAAAACACTTGATTGCAATAATAAAAACATGTTCAAGGACACATGACTTTAAATATAGCGATATCATAGTTTTAAGGATCATAGTCTCAAGTCTATCTCTTAGTTTAAATAGATAAAAATATCTAAATATAAGGGTATTCTGATAAGGATAACATAAATCCCTTACTACTTATGTTAGATACTAAGTTGTAGTGCTAAAGACTACAATTAGCAAGATGCAATGCATTGTAACTACTTTAACAAGATAGAGAATCAATTGCATAAGTAATGAATATGTATTTCATCATCTTTATTCATTTATTTTAGCTTAAAATCCCTTCTTAAACACCTGTAAATTTTAATAAAACACTCTTTTTACAATTTCTTATTTTTTCTAAATATTGTATACAAATCATTCTTTTTAATATAACATAAATAAATAAAGGAAAATTAAATACTATAAATATATGCAATAAATACATGCAAACGCTAACCCCAAGAGAAGGTCAAGACTTGATCAAATAGATAAGGAAGAAAGTAGGGGGAGATAAGACCACTAGTAGAAAAATAAATAAAATCAAATTCCATTAATTCATTATTCATCCTCTTGTACAAAATTCATCATACACCACTATTTGTATATAAATTATTTATCTATTTCATTTATCACCAAATTCATTCTAAATAAAAATATTCTATTCGTGAAAGTTGTACATAAAAATAAGTTATAAATATTAAAAATAATTGCAAGAAGATTCATTATACATGATGTAACTAATGATATTATAAAAAACCGCAAAACTAAACTTCTCATATACATATCATCTCAACAAATGCTCAAAATAAAGCAAAATCATTATTTTTTACTCTAAATAAAATAAGCTTTAACATGAAAGTAGTTTCACTAAAATCGGAGTTAAGATACAAAAGTGGCTTTTCAGAGTGTAATGTACATTGTGACTATACTATATATTGTGTGAATATATATATATATATATATATATATATATAATGTACATATTTGTTCATATCATATTTTAAATATTGTAAATATTGTACTTACCAAATAAAAAAATATTACAAAAATAAAAATCATCAAAAATATATTCATTGTATATTGTACATGTATCACCATGTATATAATGCATATATATCTATTTATTTAACTTAATTATTTATTTCATAAAAATAAATTAAAAATATTTAAAATCTTTGTAAAATGTTGCAAATAAATAAAATATTAAATTATATAGTTATTTGTAAAAATAATTTATTAAAAATCAAGGTGTTATATATATTGGTATATATACCTATGAATAAAGGTCATTATTTATTTTATCTTAATTATTTAATTTAATAATTTTTTAAAAATCATCTGAATTACCTTCATTTAATTCTTAACATTTTTTATTTATATCATTTAGTTATTTAAATTTATTTACATATTTATTTTAATTTATTTCTCATATATATTATTATTATTATTATTTCATGTAGATTTTTCTGTCCTATTCCAAGTCTTCCCTAATTGGTGAACCCGGGTCCATTGACCCGAGGTCAGCCTCTCCATTCTTGGTCGCCCATTAATCCTCTTCATCGGAGCTTCTTTCCTTATTTTTCCTAATCGATGCCTTCATCGTTTACCCCCATTTCCTTCTTGGATGTAGATACCCGAATAACACTCTCAATCGCCCGATTATCCATTTCATAATTTTTGCCTTGATCCACGTGCATCTCTCTTCTCAAATATTGTCGGACCTACTGCTTTGTAAATAATCTCATATTTCCTTCTCCCCCCTAATTCGTTTTCCCATTTCTATCACCGGAGACCAAGCCCTGGAGTGTGAGGTGGTGACAACACCTCAGATCCACAATCAGAAGAGCGATTTGAGATAAGGAATGCACGATCCATTCGTCACAGGAGATTGTCGAAGGACAATCGAGCTTCTCTGACTAACACTGCAGATTGAGGCAAAGACCCTTCTCATCCATCCGTATCGTCTTAAGTGAAATTTCTTTTAATTTCATCTTTAATTCTACTTTTGATTTTCATTTTGGCACAAATATCCGTTCATCATCCCCGAGCTCCGATCTACAAGATCGTAGCACCTTGGTTATGCATTTTCATCCCCCATCACTGCAGTACACTCATCACACCATTCTTCATCTTTTCTCATAGTCTGCCCCTCCTAGATCACATCATATCTAGGTGTTGATCTCCCTTCCGACCACCCTGTTGGACATGTGAGCCCACGTCGAGCCATTATGCAATAAATGTTATTGCGAATATCATTCCTTGATCTAAAATGAAGAATAAATAATTTGCATAATAGGTCCCTCTGTACAATTAGGGTTATGTACCATGGCTATCTTAATGATTATACAGCTGTTGATTCAATTATTGAATCATAGAGGCTGGTGCTTGGATGAATATCTAAAGAGCTAGATTGAGGACTCATCAAGCACCGTCAAATAATTGTTAAGATGTGATCTCCAGCCTGAGTAGGAGATGGCAATCCTTTCTCACATAGGTTGATATCTGACCGACCTCTTGATGCAGGTCCTCTGCATAGGAATAGTGATTCGGAGGTGTCAGATTAGTTAGGTCAATGGGTTGACTTAACGAGATCGAGATAACCAAAGTCCTATATCGTATGCCGTCACGATACATGCACGCATCCTCTGACCGGAGACAGATGTGTTACTATATGTCTGAGTATGTACATTTGGCAGACCAATAGGTTGATGACCCAATCAAGGTCTATACACCGGCGCGCTAGTGTGCATATAAGGGCATATGAGTAATACGATCTCTCAAAGGGATCATACAGGTTCATTACTGAACCGGAAGACATGAGCTCACTCATGAGATATTGGGAAGAATCAAATTCCGTGCACGGTCGTCTCGCTTTGGAAGCTTGACTGAATTTGTAGGTTTGATATATACTTTTGGAAAGTATATGATTAAGACCTAAGTATGATATATGCTTTTGGAAAGTATATGATCGATACCAAATCCCAATGATCAAATGAGAACTTACTGATAAAACCCTGAAGTAGACAGTATAAAGTTGATCTAATACTTTGGGTTTTATTCCGGGTCTTCCAGTATGCAGGATGTATAGGTGTTGGGAATACCTGAGGGTGATGTGATCATAAACGATTGTATAACCATGACGCTTCCATTCCTAGGGAGTGGTGAAACGGGTCTGGATTTTAGTGACTCCTCTCAGTAGAGAAGTAATCTGATCTTGGTCCAAATGTTGGACATTGATCTGAATGTGATTCAGATGCAATGAGAAGATTAGATTTACGGTCTTGATTTAATCAAGCATCTATGAGAGGCCCATGATCTGGATTTGAGATGTGATCTCAATATCCAAGTCACTATACGTGGAACAATACAATCGCCCTGTCCTTATCTCCAAGTATCTGCGGAGAAAGCACATTATTCTTGAAGGAGTTCAAGAATAATTCCTAAGATGAATTTAGTATCCAGGCATTGTGAAAATGGATAATTAAATATGATTTAATTATCATGAATAATATGAATTTGATTCATATTATAAGAAGAGATATCTAAGATAGTTAAATGTGATTTAATTATCAAAGATATGAATAACGTGAATATGATTCATGTTATTTGGGCACATGAGAAAAGAGATCCAAGATGATTAAATGTGATTTAATTATCATGGATATGAATAATGTGGATAGCACTATCCATATTAATCATATATATTATAAATATGATTTATAATATATAAGAGAGAGAGAAATATTGTAAATAGCATTTGTTAATTATTAATATGTGAATTGGATTCACATTAAGTAATTAATTGGAAATGTAATTTACAAATTAGTTTGGGATGTGAATATGATTCACATTTTCTTCAATGGCATGATTGAAATATTCATAAATTAATTTGGAATAAATTTTTTAGATATTATTGCAATAATAGTTATTGCAATTAATTAAGAAATAATAAGATAAATAAAAAGGAGACAAAAATCACCACCAAAAACAAAGGTGGCGTCACCCATGACTTGGTCATAGGTGACGCCTCCTATGTTTTAGGAGATTTGTTGTCTTATCTTTTTTGTTATCATATTATCTCTTAATATATTAATTTATGTTAATTAAATTGTGTTGATAATAATTCAACATATATTTAATTTAATATAAATTAATTTTGTTGGTTTTAAGCCAACAACAATCATAGCCATTGATTTTACATAGACCAAGCATTGCCGTTGGATCTATGTATCCCATGGATTGAGATCCATTGGATCCTAAACTAATATATAAGGAGGGCTAGCCTAGCCTTTCAACACGACACAAGGAAGAGTTGTACACGCCTACAACTCTCTCTCTCTCATTCTCGCCTAGTCTCTCTCTTTCTCTATTCAAAGTGGTCGTCCACTTTGTGCATTGAGAAGGAGAGTCTCTCGCCTTCGCCTTCGACGACTTGAGGATCTCCTTCTTCTTTTGAATTGCTTACTCTAAAGGAAGACGACGGATTTCGCTTGACGAAATCAGGGGATCCATTGCTTGGATCTTCATCGAGGATTGCGGGAGGAACGCGACTCATCATCGTGCCCGCAAGTGCGTTCTTCGTGGATCGGACTTGAGACAGGAGGATCTCTTGTTTGGGATCTCGCGATCACAACCACACTTCAAGAGGTATTCCTTATACTTTGTGGTTTGATGAAACGATCCGAGAAGTGTTCTCGTGATCATGTGGTTTCATCGTTTGATTTAAAATTATTAAATTTCCACTGCATCTTGCGACTAGTGCGACTAGTCGCCCCGATCGTATGAGATACGATCGTCACGCTTCCGTGATGCGCTTGAGGATTCTCTATATCCTTCACACCCCTTCACTGGAGTTTCAACATTCCCCTCATCTGTTTTTCTTTTGTGTCTAATAAGTTGGTTGGATTGAGCCTCCGAGCAATAGCAGCACATTGTAGGTGTTAGGAGCATACTCAGACTCAATAATAGAGATATGGAGCTCATCTACGATAGATGAACACCTAGACTTCCATATCTTCAATCGTGTGTCATCGAGCCTTATCGCCATATCCATAAGACACACGACTGTTGCGTGGGCGTGAGGAGACCATCAAGAGGCTGATAAAGTGGAGATCGGCCAAGATCTGGCCGATCAAACCTCATTAGACTCTCCCTTCTTTGGCGTTCTTCCATCGCCTTCCAGTGCCGTCAGATCAAGAACAAGGAGCTCCAGATTACATCTCATCCATCAGTGTGCACCCAGTTATTAGTCGTCGATCATGCCGCCCGATCCCGGTCCATCCATCAAGAGTGCACATGACCTGCATGTTCTCGGTAAAGACTTTGCACTCTAACCCCTGGTTTTGTTTTTATTTGTAAATAAACCCTGATTGGACGCGTTCCGGTTTTTGGTAGCTTATTGATTTACATTATTTTCCCTTTCATTTATTTTTATTGCAATTAAGTCCTTTTAACTTGTATAAATATGCATAGCATGTGATTTGTGGTAAAATTACATTCTATATCCAATACTTTTTTGTTACTTTTCAACACCTCAAAATAATTTATTTCCCTCGAGGTCTGTGCCATCGCATCTCACGTACGCTAACACACCTCTTCTGGGAAAAATGCAAGTTACACCCATTCTTTTTTATTGTGTTGTATGATGGTCTATTAATAAAATAATTACATTTATTATTAATTTGTTTATTGTAATTTGTCTTAATAAATGCAAGTTACACCCATGTTATAGTGTATTTGTTTATTGTTAATTTGGCTTAATAAAATGCTAATCATCATTAGAAAAATCCCTAAAAATTATAATTAGCTCATGCTAAGTATCTATATCTCCAGTAATTTCAGGTTTAATGCTTCATTACTTCTAATATTTTTAATAAATCAAAATCACCCCAATTTGTCCATGTTTGTAGCATTAAATAAGTAAAAATTATAATATTGAAAATAATAGAAAAATTACGATTGCTTATTTTATTTGTTTTAACTTGTAAATAATTTTTACCTTTATATTCCTTGTAATAAGAAAAAGTACAAAACACTAAAAATACATAAAAATTCATATAAAATCATAGAAAATACAAATAAATATATAAAATGTAGTTTTGAAAAACATAAATATCTTTTGTTTCTGAATATATTTTACATATTTTCACTTTTGTTTTCTATTTTAAAACTCCAAAAACAATAGTTGCATTCTGTTTATTATTTTCCCTTTTTATTTTTTTGAAAATCTTTAAAAACTAAAAATTCTCTAAAAATCATAAAAATAGTAATAAATTATCAAAAACCAAAAAAATATTCTTATTTAAATCTTCTGTGCATTTTTCTATATTTTTAAAAACAAAAATTTACTTTCTTTACATTTTATTTATATTATTTTTTATTTGTTTTCAAAATTAAAAAGTCCAGAAACATTTAAAAAAATAAAAAACATTTAAAAATACAAAATCATAAAAGTATTAAAATTATAAAATTAGAAACCCATAAAAAATTAAAAAGACAAAAATTCACTAACAAACTAAGAATTGTAAAAAGGGATCTTTTTCTCTTCGTTGATTTTCTTTGATTTAAGAAATCCTCGAGATTATTGTAGCCTACTTGAGTTCAATCATGTATGCTATATAGGTAAATAAATAGAAAACTCGTTTTTCTTGATTACATCCTTTCTTTGTGTGTTGTCCTGAGAATAAAATAAAAAATAATTTTTTATTTGAGGAAGATTAGGGTTACATCAACAGTTCATTTCCTTTTAAAAATTAAATCCTTGATGTCTCATGTTCAACAAATGGTGCCGTTATCAAGAAGGCATGGCGAGGGTAGCTAGGTTCTCGTTTTATCATGCTATTCTTGGAGTTTTATATATTTGTTTCACTTTCTTTTGTCTTCTATTTCTGTCATTTGTTCTCGTATTTTCTTTCTCTTTTTCTGTCATTTATTTTTGTCTATATTTATGTTTATATTATTGTCGTGGATCTGCTTACTGTTAAGAAGTAAGCACTCAGAGAGAGTACCACGTGCCATGAGGGGCCTTGCAAAGTGCTTGAAGGATCTGATTTGTCAGACACCGAAATCCCCCCAAGACCGGACTTTGAGTATTCATCTGAGATCATTATTTCTTACTCTTCTAATTTTTCTTTTGATCCACACTTGTGTTTCCGTGTTTGTTTGTTCTTTATTTTCTATTTTTATTTTGTTCTTTTATTTTTTTCTCATATTTTTCATAACTGTGATCTGGCATATTTATTATTTCTCTCTTTCTTGCGAGGGCTCGACAAGCGAGGGAGGCATTCCTAGGAGCGTCAGCACACCCAAGCAAAGCGGAGGCAGCTCATTTCTTCACTGAGTAGCAGGAGAGCGTATGAGTGAAGTAGAAAATCTGGAGGACTATTGAGAGCATTTTATGTTTGCATGTATTTTTTATTTTATTTTAGTTTTTTATTTCTATTTTTGTAAACAATTTGTAATAATCCTTGTCACTTGTCCTTTTCTATTTTTATTTGGACATTCGACTTTGTTTTGTTTGCGGGTCTATTTCACTAAGTGTCGGTGTACTTGGGGGGCGTTATCAGATTTTATTTTCTTCACCTTTTATTTTTATTCATTTTCTTGTAGTTGTATGGGTTTGAGCCCTTAGAAGTAGGTTCTATTATCTTGGATGAGCCAGGTAACCGAGTAGGTCTACATCCCTAAAAAAGAATATATGTTCATATAGATTAGTTCTTAGGATTGGACTTAGTCGAATATTTTGTCCTTGCTTGCTAATAGAAGTTACTTCTTAGGACGCTTCTCGTGCATCATTTCGGTAGTTTATTTTTCTATCTTTATTTTTATGCGAGGATCATTTTACATGTAGATTGCTGGAGCAAGATATACATTTTTTTATCTCGTGCATGCATCATTTATTTTCGTCATATTGGCTTTTCCGACATCCTCTCGTCATTTTCTCACTAGGAAATAAAGGACTTGGAAAAATCATTAGATTGTTTCTTTGAAAAATCCAAAAAAAGTGATAAGCAGATAAAAAAAGGATGACTAAATCAACCTGACCTAAATAAAAATATAAAGGACACGTCATCATTATTTTGGGGAGAGTAACCCCCTTACTTTTTGTAGGTACTTACCTCCAGACAGAGTAGATGAGGACATAGCCCTAAGGTTATATCCCAAATCCCTGGACTTGTGCCCTTTGCTCCTGTGCATTACTCTTTTGTCTACGACGATTGAGATCCAAGCACTTGCCTAAGATGTTAGAAAATCATTTTGGTGTGCTCCGCCTCTTATCTCCCTTTGGGCCTGATATTGAACATGGCATCCCGAGAAGATGGTTCCAATGGTTGGAGAGATTTGAGGACATATGCTTGGCGATAGAGGCGACTCACCCTGTGTGTTTAGTGGCAAGCAAGTTTATATATATTCACTACACTAAAATTGAAAAGATAATTGACCAAACCTTCATGGTCTTCACCCTATGTGTTAGAGATCCCTCTACGCACTTCGTGCCTTCATTTCATTTTCTTCTTCATGTTTGAACTCATGTTCTTGCATCTTGCCTCTTGCTATCGAAGATGTTGGATTGGAGTAGTTTGTGCTCGGACTTTGCGAGATTATCTTTATACACTCCACATCATTCATTTTCATCGATTCGGGATGACTCTCTTCCAAAATTCACTCTTTTTATACATCTTCATTTCTATAGCCAATAAGTCCCTTGTTTGAGTTTGACCCTAATCTTAAACTATCATTTGAAACTCTTGATTTTCTGGAGACTGGTCTAGTGCCTTGCACTTTTACAGAGATCGATTCAGATTCTGAGAACTCAATGGCACCACCCAAGGGAAAGGGTCTAGTTATTGAGAAACATGAGATCAATAGTACATTGTTGGCATCCATTCAGGCATTTAGGCCCAGCTTACTGAGCAGGCCTAAATCCGAGCCGGTCTTCATGACATGATCTTGGAGTTGAGACATGATAGAGGAGAGAGGAGAGATGATGATGGACAGATTAGAGGAGTTGGAAATGGGGGAGTCGATCCTGAGCAGCCGAGAGTGGGGCTGAAGCCTATGCTGAGAGATGCCAATAACCCAGGAACATGACATGCAACGACATGGATACAGCTACATGTGGTTCATGGGCATTTCAAGCTGAAGCCCACCATACTTCCGTTGCTCTCTATATTCTACGGACATATTCATGAGGAGCCTTATATTCACCTCCAGCAGTTTGATCGCATTTGTAGCACTATCGACTACCTTAACATGTCGTTAGAGGTAGTGAAGATGACATCCTTCTCATTTAGTCTCATGGACTGGGTTCTCTATTGGATTAACCATTTGGGAAAGGTTGTCACAACTTGTGAAGAGTTGAGGTCTACTTTTCTTAGCAAGTATTATCTACTTGTATGCCTCAAATTGATGTGATCATTGATAGCTAACTTCTCCCCGTTTTCCCATGAGCCTATTTACGAGGCATGGGAAAGATTCAAAGATTTGAAGGAGAAGTGCCCTCATCATGATATTCCAAAGACTAGCCTAGTGTAGAACTTCTTTGGGGGGTTGAGCTTAGAGAACCAGAGTTTGGTGTATGCCGCTTGTGGGGGTTCACATTTCAACAAGGATGAGGATGTCTTATATCAAATTTTGAAGTAGATTACAGAGAGCTCTGCAGCTCTTTCTTCTTCACATGCTTTCCAGAAGCATCCTACTCCTTCTACTTCTTCAGTACCCCCACATATCATCAACATGATGACAGCTCATGATATGGATAGGGTTGACATCGTTGATCTAGCCATTATCGAGAACCACCTATTCAAAGTCGATATAATTGAGAAGCGATCACAAGAGCTAGACAAATTACAAATGACCGAATAGAGGATGAAGCAGCTGGATAAGGTGGATGAGATCACCTGCCATCTGGAGCTTTTCATTAGTACTATCAGCTCATACTAGAGCCAGAGTGTTGCATCCGATACGCCTGTAGTGGAGCAGCTGAGTTCTTCCACTGCCTCATCCAAGAAGAGTACCGGAGGTCCTTCTTTTACCGTCCAACATGTGTACAATGTTCAGAAGTCGGATCATGTCCAACAACAGTCTACTCCATCGTGCATTGTACCATACTACCTGGAGCATCAGTACATTCCTGAGCAGTTTTCTCTACCTCCACCTCACATCCAGGAGGTTAATGGCATTTGGTTTGACCGAGAGTGCAACCAAACCCGTCCATCAGGACAGGGTTAGTCGAGTACCCAGGCGAGTCAGAGGCCAGTTCACTATCATCATGGAGGTAGACCGTCACTCCATCACCAGCCTTCACAGCCTCAGCATTATCCATCTCCGCCTCAGTTCTAGATATAGAGACATGGATACAAGAAACCGATGCAGTCTGCGTACTCTTACCAAACATATCATCAGCATCCTGCATATTATGGTTTGTTTTACTCACATCCTCCTCCACCTTACTATCAACAGTAGTATTCTGGGTACCAGCCTCCACATTACTAGACTTGATAGCCCACTGTTGATCACCCTGAGACACCTTGTTGACCCTTGATCAACTTGCATTGTTATGAAGAACTTGACAGATCTAACTCATTGGCTCGATGACCTAACTACGATGAAGACACTTATACCGGCACAAGTCAAAGCTAATCCCAACAATTTTGGATGCAAAGAGTTGGTATCCCATGATCCATCCACCTTCGAGACAGGTATGGCCTTTGATTTTACAAGTTTATATGATGCCATTTCTCTCAGTAATCATAGAAGATTGCAACCACCCATCTTCTTGGGCTACATAGACACCATCTTCTTCACTAGATGAGCAACGATCTAGTGTTGCAATTCCAGAGCTTGGAGTATCATCATCTTCACTATATTCTCATCCTCCTCCTCCTCCACCACCACCTTCATTATTCGGAAAATCCCCAAAAGGGAATAAAGCGAGATGCTGTGCCAAGTCATCTTCGGGGAAGAGCAAACACATCACGGAGTCTTCTTAAGCACCATCAAATCGAGTAACCCATACCGTTCCCTTTTGTTACTATTTCATATACACATGTATTGGATGATACCGTATAACCTGTTTCTGATCATCCTATTATATATGTTGATTTTTAAATTAATAAGAGAAATGAGCAGTTTGATATTTCTTCATATTCTTTTCCATCTACATTGAAAAACAAAAAAATAAAAAAACCCTATCTAATCCTAGAGTGATAGAGATGTTAAAGAATATCTTTTTAGAGATGTTGCTCCTTAAGGCCATGGAGTACATGCCTATAGTTAAAACATGAATGAAGAAGCATGTACTAGGAAGCATCAACCAAATAAGAACAAATGCTAGAGAGCAGAGAAGCACATATTAGCCATGTCCATAGTTCACTCCATTGGCAACCTCGTGCCGAAAAAGAAAGATAAGGGAGCACCTCACATATGTTGTTTAATTTTTTTATCAAGAGTTCAATCGTACTCTTCTCGATGACGGATCCTCGATCAATCTTATGTCATCCTCGCTATTCAGTGAGTTTGGGTTGGGGCCTCTTAGATCGACCATGATGATCCTTCAGTTTGCTGATAGATCGATCAAGAAGCCGACATGCATTCTCGAGGATGTTATTGTAATGGTGTAAGGCATGAGTTTCCTAGTTTATTTTGTCATCATGGATATGGACACACTTGCATCATTACTCCATACCGTCATCATACTTGGTTGGTCGTTCTTTGAACAACCGATGCAGTAGTTCATTATGGTACTGGAGAGATCACCTTTCTATCTCACAATGACAAGGTAAAGATTGAGACGATCTCAGATCCGGTGCCATCACCATAACCAACAACAAATACGGGAGAGACATCACTAGGTTATGGGGATTGTGATTTTCTAGCTAAGATATGAGATATTTATCTATTCACTGATATTATAGACTTCTCAAGAGTTCCTTTCCCTGAAAGAACCCCTGCAAAGAACAATCACCTTTAGCTCCCTTGTTGATGATTCAGAGTTGTTAGCTGATGGATTATTTGAGTTGTATTCTGAGGATCAGCCTGGGTTACGTTAAGAGGTACTTTTTGAGATTCCTTATACACATTATGCTGATATTACTATTGAGATACCTCCTACTGAGATTTTTGCACCACATATTTATTTTTCTGAGATACTTTCTATTGACTTACTTTTTCTTGAGAATAGTGTTGAGATATATGAGCCTTTTATTGATGAGTTTACAGAGATCTTTGAGCGGCCTGATGATCCATCCTTATTTGAATAGAGAGCATTCATTGTTGATCTTTCTGATACATTACATGTGGAGCCTATAATAGCCACTGTGGAGACTTCACAGAGTGCAGATCCTTTACCATCTACTAATGCAGTTGCAGAGGTTGTTGTTGAGTCGATTTAGACACCACCCGAGTTCAAGTCTTACCTACATCTATAAAGTATTCCTTCCTTGCAGGTACCCCCCCCCCCAAATATTTCCAATCATCATCAGTTCGCAGTTGATCGATGACCAAGAATCTCTCTTACTAGAGGTTTTTGAGAGAAACCGTAAGACTATTGGCTGGAGTATTTCGGTTCTTCATGGGAATACTCCAGCATTGTGCTCGCATATATATACATAAAGGATGACAACATACCGACCCATGAGTTTCAACGTTGGTTGAATCCTTATCTCCAAGATGTTGTGATGAAAGAGATCAGGAAATGGTGTGGTGCTAGCTTTATTTATCTTATATTGGATTCTAAGTGGGTCCGTCTGTTACATTTGGTCCCAAAGAAATCCAAGATTACAATCATGATGAATGACCGTGGTGAGGAGATTCCTACTCGTATACCGACTTCATGGCGGGACTGCATAGATTACCAGAGCCTAAATTTAGCGAGCAAGAACGATCACTTTCCACTGCCATTTATTGATCAGATTATTGAGAGGTTGGTAGGGAGGAGTTCTTTTGTTTCGTGGATGGGTGCTCGAGAGATAACCAGGTTGCAATCGCTCTTGAGGATTAGGAAAAGACTACATTTACTTGTTTGTTTGTAACCTACGCCTTTAAATGGTTGTCCTTTGGATTGTGTAGAGCTCCCGCTACATTCCAAAGGTGTATGTTAGTTGTTCTTGCTGACATGGTAGGCAGTTTCCTCGAGATCTTCATGGATGATTTCTCAGTCTATGTGGATAATTTCGAGTTGTGTCTTACTAATTTAGACCACATACTTCAGAGATGATGCGAGGTAAACTTAGTGCTCTGATGAGACGCAAAATTGGCCCTTTAAAAGTGTGTAATTAGCACTTGTAATGTCATCGTAGTCGGGCCGAAATTGGGCTCATCAAATACCATCTGATTGATATATCAAATAAGAATGAGACGGTCATATTTATTTTTATTTTACTTGGCAAGAAACCAAGGTCGAACTCAGGGACACACGCCTCTCTCGTATTAATAAGATTTTTATTTATTTAACTAAGTGTTGATTGAGAGACAATATAGATCAAATCATGCATGAAGGACAAGGAGACACAATAATGCATTAAAGAATAAACATGCAAAATTTTTTTATTTTATTTTTATTATGCAGATAAATGCCATGAGATGCAATGAAACTATGCCCTAGAACAGAATAATGAGCCAACTAAATCACAAGTTAATTTCAGATTTAAACGAGATGACAAACACAATATGAACAAGGCACAGATTAAGTAACAAGTGGCACTTAGCTATCAAAATAATACATCAAAATTAGCGTGTCCATCATAAAAATGATCATGCCATTAGAAAGTTCATCAAACCAGCGTTAAAATGAAACTGAAATCAACTCGATCGGATATATATAGCTCAAGATATGCAATAAAGAAGCTAAGGGCATAACTGAAAGAAAACATGAAAACTAAATCACATATAGGTCCCTTGGAGGGACTAAAAAGTAAATATGAAAAAGTGTGAGGACCTCCCTGTAATTTACCCACACGCACAGGGGTATTTTTGCAATTTTGAAAACCCGCGAGGGTTTCAATCCAAATTTTCCCCTGAGCACGTGGTCTGCACGTGACAAGGACCTGTTTGCAAATTGGAAGCACGTGAAGGGCCTCTGTGAAAATAACCCAGAAAGCACGTGCAAGGCACACGCTATTCCAGGCTCGGAGGGCGGCTCGGGCTCGGCAGAGGCTCAGCGTTGCTTCGGCTTGGCTCACGGTACACGAGGCTCCAGGCTTGGTGTCGATGAGGCTTGGGGTAGTCTCGGGGACTGCCACGTGGTATCAGGACCTGGATGCAATATGCGGAAGGTGCGGGGGCACCGATGCAAAAAGCCCAAAACCCACGTACGGGAGGCACGTGAGCTCAGGCTCGGATGGGGGCGAGGTTCGACGCTGCTTCGGGTGGCCGTAGCAGGTGGCTCGGGCCACGTGGTGGCGTGAGGTTGCCTCGGGCGAGGCTCGGTCCCACCGAGCCTCCGTGCTCCGGGATGGTCGACGTGGCTGCTCCAGGGCCGTTGGATCTCCGCCGTGGGGCGAGATCCAACGGTACTGCTTCTCCTTCTTCCTCGAAGGTGGCGGCGCTAACGGAGCTCCGGCGTGAGGCCTGGAGCTCCTCCGTGCCTCACCGTGCTCGGTGAAGCTCGGGGAAGAACGCTGACGCTCTGGCGATGAAGGTCCGAGGTTGGAGAAGACGCAGGAGTTCCTGGGATGCTCTATCGACGCATGATCTTTGGAGGCAGAGCTCTAGAACCTAGCTCCGCCCGAGGTCCGGCCAATGACGAATGTTAACCTGCAAAAGGGGTTAGCGACGTGTGTGCGTGCGATGCGAGGTGAACGAAGGGCTTAGGGGGGCAGAGAAATGGAGCCCTTAGTGTGTTCTCCTCCGCCTCCAGCGGAGGTGAATGCCTGGGATGAGGGAGGTCGTGATGGAGGAGGGGGTGATCGGGGTAGCTAGCGAAGGTGAAGGATGTGGTGTGGAGCTCGTAGGATGATCAGGTTGTGGTGAAGGCAACTGGAATGACCTAATAAATTACGAGAAAGTCAAAGAAAAAAATATAGAAGAGATCAGAACCTTACCTGGCCGGAGATGGAGGTCGTGGCATAGGCTAGGCATCGGAGAAGAGGCCCGGGTCGTCGCACATACTGGCTGGTCGTGCCAGCGAGCTCGGGTGGGGCTTTGAGCCACCGCAACGCCGCCTGGAGGTCGGCAGGTCTCATCGGGGAAGAAGGTCGTTGTCGCTCGACCCGAGCTCCTCCCCCTGTCACATGGAGGAGCTGGAGAGCTGGGCCTCAGCCCCTTGGTTGATGGATCAGGTGGATCGATGGGGGAGGCGACGCTTTTAAAGGAAGGGGGTGGTGTTCCAGGTGGTGGGAGCCGAGAGTTTCAAGGAGATGTGGGACGACTGGAGAGGTTCTCGAGGGTAATGGGAGTATACGCGGAGATGAGGGATGACTGGGGTTCGTGGTGCGGCGGTTAGCGAGAGGAGAGGTGGAACAGGGCTATGGCTAAAAATGGAAGGGTGGAGGAAGTCTGCGAGGCGCGGGGCTCGGGCCGAGCTTGCGGGAGGAGGAAGACGAGGTCTGGACCATTGGATCGTGAGATCCAACGGTCCTGGTGAGGGCGCGTAGGGACGGTTTGGATCAGATCTGAAGGTGATGCAATCAGAGGCTGCTGGGTTGCCACGTGTTGAGCTCTGGCGATGGCGCTGGCGAGCAGCTTGGATGTGAAGAAGTTGTTGATCGAAGGGCTGAGGTTGAAGCGATCATGGACGACAGAGATTAAAACATCATGGGCATGATCGAAGAGTGCGCAATGCGACACGTGGCATGCTCTGCGTGAGGCGCGAACGTATGGCGAAGATGTGCTGCGGGGAATGATCACATGGATGGGATTTAAGGCAGTCGTGGAGAGCGTTTGGCCATTGGATTCAAGATGAAATCCAATGATCGAGAATGCGGGCGGAAAATACAAGGGAAGCGGGCTACGTGGCTCACCCAGAACGGACCACGTGGCCCAATCGGATTATTCAGAAGGAAAAATTGAAATATGAGGGTGATATTGGCCGATTTTGAAAAAACTCAAAACATAAAAGTTGTAGATCTCGACGAGATTTACAAGTTTCATGTTGACCAAAACTGGAGAAGAGATCAACTGTAGACACCAAATATTTTTGAAGGTATTTTTAAGGTTAAAAATACCAAGGATTTTAATTTTGCCATTTTTTGTGGTTTTTAATTTATTAAGGACTCTGATAATTACAGAACTTTAACGGGATTTTATTGACACTACTTTAAGCAAGGGGATTATTTATGGAAAATAAAGATGATGAAATTCGGTTTCATCACCCCCCTATACTTAAGCGATGCTCGTCCTCGAGCACTATGCTCGTCCTCGAGCACTATGCTCGTCCTCGAGCACCAAAGAATGAATAAGCTGGATTAAACCCCTTGTACATGTGAGTACAGGATCCGATCCGGTCAAGTCGACTCGACTTTAAAGGTTCAAAATCCTAGAGTTCAACCCAGCCTTAATCAAGAGGCATTCAATTCCTCTACTTCTCCAGACTCTCTTTGATGTACATATAATCTAAAGGATATGACATTTTAGTGTTGACTGTGATTCTTAGAGTAGAGTCAAATCGTCACCCGAAGTCTTGGTCCGAGAAAATCTCCTAAGGACCCAATCCTCAACACTAGGGAATAAATCAAATCTTGCATCCAGTCCACCATCTCTTTAGTTGTCAGACTTAGAAAATGTAGATGGCAGGCCAGTAATGGAGGACATGGGATTGTGTCATTCTTCTCTCCCTCTCATTGGAACAAGGATTCTCTCTAGTGCCTTTTACGCAACAAATTTTTTTGGTGTTGATCAGTGCGTCCGTCAAGAGAATTTGGAGCCGTCTGCACTTGTTTTCCTGGGAGTACACCGGGGTGTGTCTCTTTTGAGTACATATCGTACCTTCGACACCCAGACTTGTAGCATTTACGATGCATAGCCCTTTTTTGGTGCAAGCCCGACTCGCGGTCCTAATAGCGGTGGTCCAAGTGGACACTTTGAAAAGTTTGGGAGTGCTCGCCTTTGGTGGAAGCTCTTTGATATTTGACTTTGTGGAATGAGCTTTTCTTTGGAATTTCATTGACTTGTATAATTTGTGGCTAGCTCCACTGCTTTTACCAAGAGTTGGCGCACACTGATCAATATTTTTTTATTTATTCACACCCTGGCACTTAGGTCAATATCAAGAGATTAGTATAAGAACCAAGTTCTCATACTGGCTAATATTGCTGACACTCAGGTTTCATGAAGCCTCCAATAATTTTATCCCATCCTCGAGCATCATTAGATCAAATCCAAATTCGAATTCCTCATCCCAATTCCTCAAGTGAAAAATCAACTCATCTCATCGAAACCGCAGTCGTGCATGTGATATGCTGATCATATTTTTTATGTCTGAGACTAAGCATGGAATATAGCATGCAAATCTAGAAATCTAGGAAAATGTGGATGATTAAGTCTATGACCCTGATGGCTAAGGCTGGTTATCCTAAAATCTCAAAGACCTCAAAAAGCTAAGTCTCCTTGATCATTTCAGATCATGGGTGGAAGTGTAAGTGTAGCGGATTAATCCAACTTCTTCATTCAAAAAAAGATTTTTTTTGAACTTCAAGAGATATTAGAACTGCCTAAACTCAATTGAGCATCTGCAATTCAGCCAGTATGGATGTAAGTACAGGCCGAAGCCCGTTGCTTGAGGACGGGGCCTTACGCGATGTCCTCTAAACCATCCAATCTGCTAAGGGAGAACCCTCACTGAATAAGGCTTACTTAATTGGGTTTAGTAGTCACCAATGACTCTTAAAAGGTTTTGGGTTTTTCTCATTTTTATGGATTTTAATAAAGGTTAAAACACAAGTTAAACTCAACTTTCCTTGAAAAGAGATGGAGATCTTTCAAAACCATGTCACACAAATAAAAAGTTTTTCAAAATACTTTCAAAAGAATTTTTCAAAATAATGAAAAACCATTTTCAAAAATATTTTTTATTAAAAATAGTGTAACATAATATCGAAAAGCCGTGAAAAACATTTGAGTTCTATTAGTCCAAAGAATTTTACTTTAGCAAAAAAGTTTTAAATTTTTCAAAATTTTCAGATTATAGCTAAAGTAAGTATACGGTATATACGGTATACCTCCCTATACTTAAACTTTGATATGTCCTCATAGCACTAGATGTTACAAGTTCATAGGTCCATTTAAATATAAAGGAATATATGGGAGCTAAGAGGGGCTCCCCCTATACTTAGGTTAGAAATAACCTAAGTATAAAGGCAAGGAGAGGACAGTAGAGAAAATCACGGGGACTCGGGTCCCCCCTATACTTAGGTTGAGATTAGCCTAAGTATAAAGATGGAATTGATGTTGGGAGGGACCCAAGGTGAACGAAGAAGATGGTTGGATGTATAGATGAGCGGGTGAATCTGCGGAGATGGATGGAGTGACAAAGGTTTTGGGGGGTGTATCGAAGCAAACAAGGCTCAATCAAGCAAGCAAGACCCTCAAATTCACCAACTCATACATGAAACCAACTGAAGTTGGTTTATTATCTTGTCTGTTTTATTGGTGATAAAACATTTGATATTTTACGTGGAGAAAAATCTTAAGTGAAAACAATGTGTAAACGAGGGTGTTGCTCTCTCAAAACCAAAGTTTTACTCCATTTTGGTTTGACTTGCAATTAACAGTCCCAGTTGTTATTTGTGGTTGTCACTGAATTAAGGATAGCACATAAATCCAGAAATCATCGTCTATCGTTCATTCCCTTTTTCCATTAACCTAGGTAATCAAGCTAGGAGGGAGAAATCGAGAAAAAGTCGTGCGTTCGATAAAATCCGCGATCTAGGCTAAGCGAGAAAACATGCAGTGATTTGATGAGAAATACGTGAAAACTTGGGCTGATTTGAAAAAAAACTTATGTATGAAAGCCATCAGAAAGCCGCACCTAACATGCTTCTATTAGTGGGGAAAATTTTCTTTTAATTTGACTAAGAGAAGCGAGGCTACGTGCATCTTGAGTTAAGATGTGTCCTACCTATGAGCAAGCACATAAAAATACACAAATTAACTAAGCTCGAAGAGCCGCGTGCCTGGTCCTAGGTCGACACTCAAGTGGGGACGATCCCCACACAACCACATTCGTTCTATTACAATCGCGAGCCTTCGATCGAAGACCGATGTAATATACGAATTATTACATGTATGGAATGGAAATAAAAATGCGACACATTTTTTTCTTTCTTCTTTATGTGCTCCAAGCATGCTCCTGCGGTTCCTCGCAGCGGGAGGTACCATCTCCTCGCCTCCTTGATTGATCAAGGGCCCTGCCATAGAAACAAGGATTAGAGATCAAATAGAAAAGAAAAATTTTATAATGCAAAATATGTGAAGAAGTTGAACTATAAAATGAACACTAAATTAAATAAACAAAAATCCAAAAAATAAAAGAAATGAGCCGTGTCCCTGGAAACGGCGCCATTTGATGAGATGCAAAATCGACCCTTTAAAAGTGTGTAATTAGCACTTGGAATGTCATCGTAGTCGAGCCGAAATTGGGCTCATCAATGATTGATATATCAAATAAGAATGAGATGGTCATATTTATTTTTATATTACTTGGCAAGAAACCAAGGTCGAACTCACGGACATGCGCCTCTCTCGTATTAATCAGATTTTTATCTATTTAACTAAGTGTTGATTGAGAGACAATATAGATCAAATCATGCATGAAGGACAAGGAGACACAACAATGCATTAAAGAATAAACATGCAATTTTTTTATTTTATTTTTATTATGCAGATAAATGCCATGAGATGCAATGAAACTATCCCTTAGAATAGAATAATGAGACAACTAAATCACAAGTTAATTTCAGATTTAAACGCGATGACAAACGCAATATGAAAAGGCACATATTAAGTAACAAGTGACACTTAGCTATCAAAATAATACATCAAAATTAGTGTGTCCATCATAAAAAATGATCATGGCATTAGAAAGTTCATCAAACCAGCATTAAAATGAAACTGAAATCAACTCAATCGGATATATGTAGCTCAAGATATGCAATAAAGAAGATAAGGGCATAACTGAAAGAAAACATGAAAACTAAATTACATATAGGTCCATGGGAGGGACTAAAAACTAAATATGAAAAAGTACAAGGACCTCCTTGTAATTTACCCACACGGACAGGGGTATTTTTGTATTTTTGAAAACACGCGAGGGTTTCAATGCAAATTTCCCCCTGAGTGCGTGGTCTACACGTGACGAGGACCTTTTTGCAAATTGGAAGCACGTGAAGGGCCTCTGTGAAAATAACCCAGAAAGCACGTGCAAGGCACGCGCTATTCTAGGCTCGGAGGGCGGCTCGGGCTCGGCAGAGGCTCGACGTTGCTTCAGCTAGGCTCGGGGTACACGAGCCTCCAGGCTTGGTGTCGATGAGGCTCGGGGTAGTCTTGGGGACTGCTATGTGGTATCAGGACCTGGATGCAATATGTGGAAGGTACGAGGGCACCGATGCAAAAAGCCCAAAACCCACGTGCAGGAGGCACGTGAGCTCAGGCTCCGATGGGGGCGAGGTTCGGCGCTGCTTCGGTTGGCCATAGCAGGTGGCTCGGTCCACGTGGTGGCTCGAGGTTTTCTCGGGCGAGGCTCGGTCCCACCGAGCCTCCGCACTCCGGGATGGTCGACGTGGCTGCTCCAGGGTCGTTGGATCTCCGCCATTAGGCGAGATCCAACGGTAGCTGCTTCTCCTTCTTCCTCGAAGGTGGCGGCGCTAACGGAGCACCGGCGTGAGGCCTGGAGCTCCTCCGCACCTCGCCGTGCTCGGTGAAGCTCGGGGAAAAACGCTGACGCTATGGCGATGAAGGTCCGAGGTTGGAGAAGACGCGGTAGTGCCTGGGATGCTCTATCGACGCCTGATCGCCGGAGGCAGAGCTCTAGAACCTAGCTCCACCTGAGGTCCGGCCAATGACGAATGTTAACCTGCAAAAGGGGTTAGCGACGTGTGTGCGTGTGATACGAGTTGAACGAAGGGCTTAGGGGGGGCGGAGAAATGGAGATCTTAGTGTGTTCTCCTCCGCCTCCGGCGGAGGAGAATGCCTGGGATGAGGGAGGTCGTGACGGAGGAGGGGGGTGATTGGGGTAGCTGGCGAAGGTGAAGGATGTGCTGTGGAGCTTGTAGGATAATCAGGGTGTGGTGAAGGCGACTGGAACGACCTAATAAATTACGAGAAAGTCAAAGAAAGAAAATACAGAAGAGATCAGAACCTTACCTGGCCGGAGATGGAGGTCGTGGCCTGGGCTGGGCATCGGAGAAGAGGCCCTGGTCGTTGCACATATTGGCCGTCCTTGCCAGCGAGCTCGGGCGGGGCTTTGAGCCACCGCAACGCCGCCTGGAGGTCGGCGGGTCTCATCGGGGAAGAAGGTCGTTGTCGCTCGATCCGAGCTCCTCCCCTTGTCACAGGGAGGAGCTGGAGGGCTGGGCCTCAGCCCCTTGGTTGATGGATCAGGTGGATCGATGGGGGAGGCGACGCTTTTAAAGGAAGAGGGTGGTGTTCCAAGTGGTGGGAGCTAAGAGTTTCAAGGAGATGTGGGACGACTAAAGAGGTTCTCGGGGATAATGGGAGTATACGCGGAGATGAGGGATGACGGGGGTTCGTGGTGCGGCGGTTAGCGAGAGGAGAGGTGGAACAGGGCTATGGCTAAAAATGGAAGGGTGGAGGAAGTCTGCGAGGCGCGGGGCTCGGGCGGAGCTTGCGGGAGGAGGAAGACGAGGTCCGGACCATTGGATCGTGAGATCCAACGGTCCTGGTGAGGGCGCGTAGGGACGGTTTGGATCAGATCTGAAGGCGATGCGATCATAGGCTGCTGGGTTGCCACGTGTTGAGCTCTGGCGATGGCGCTGGCGAGCGGCTTGGATGTTAAGAAGTTGTTGATCGAAGGGATGAGGTTGAAGCGATCATGGACGGTAGAGATTAAAACATCATGGGCGTGATCGAAGAGCGCGCAATGCGACACGTGGCATGCTCTGCGTGAGGCGCGAACGGATGGCGAAGATGTGTTGCGGGGAATGATCAAAAGGCTGGGATTTAAGGCAGTCGTGGAGAGCGTTTGGCCGTTGGATTCAATACGAAATCCAACGGTCGAGAATGCGGGCGGAAAAGACAAGGGAAGCGGGCCACGTGGCTCACCCAGAACGGGCCACGTGACCCAATCTGATTATTTGGAAGGAAAAATTGAAATATGAGGGTGATATTGGCCGATTTTGAAAAAAACTCAAAACATGAAAGTTGTAGATCTCGACGAGATCTACAAGTTTCATGTTGACCAAAACTGGAGAAGAGATCATCTGTAGACACCAAATATTTTTGAAGGTATTTTTAAGGTTAAAATTACCAAGGATTTTAATTTTGCCATTTTTTATGGTTTTTAATTTATTAAGGACTCTGATAATTACAGGACTTTAACGGGATTTTATTGACACAACTTTAAGCAAGGGGGTTAATTATGAAAAATAAAGATGATGAAATTGGGTTTCATCATGCTCTCATGGGAGAAGAGTCACTTTATCGTGACTAATGGGATTGTATTGGGCCATGTCATATCCAAACATGGTATGGAAGTTAACCCGGTTAAGATTGATGTGATCTCCAAGCTTGAGCTACCATAGAATTTGAAGCAGTTGAGATCTGTTCTTGATCACATTGGATTCTATAGGCGATTCACTAAGAACTTAAAGAAGATTGTATTGCCTTTGACTGAGCATCTGTGCAAGGAGAGTGAGTTATTGTTGATGAAAAAGTCCTCCTTGTATTTCATCAGATGAAAGATATGGTTACTAGCGCTCATGTCCTTCAGCCACCGGATTGGTCTCTTCCCTTTGAGATCATGAGAACACATCAAATTTTGCAGTTGGAGCTGTTTTAGGGCAAAGACGGCATGGTGTACCATTTTTTGTACACTATGCTAGCAAGACTCTAGATAAGGCACATCGTAATTACACAGTTACAGAGAAGGATATGTTAGCAATAGTGTTTTCTTTAGAGAAGTTCCGCTCTTATCTTCTGGGATGTAGACTCATTGTTTACACGGAACGTACTACCGTACGGTATTTACAGGCTAAGAAGGGCGCCAAACCACATCTTATCAGATGGATCCTTCTAGGAGTTTGATTAATAGATTAGAGACACGTCTGGGGTGAAAAATGTTGCGGCAGATCACCTTTCTCAGATATCAGATGTAGAGTCCCCTGAGCAATTACTACTTCTCATATCAGAGATCTTTCCTGATGAGACTATCTTGTATGTTGCCTCATTCCCATTGTACATTGATATTGTGAACTATCTTGTCTCCAAGAAAGTTCCATAAGATTGGCCTAAGCTTAAGGTAGACAGATTTCTATCATAGATCCATTTTTACCAGTGAGGGATCCGTACCTATTTCATTAGGGTGCAGATTGTATCTGGAGGAGGTGCATTCCTCAGGAGGAATACACTAGTGTGCTGGAGCATTGGCACATATTAGAGGCCGGGGGCATCATTCGAGGAATCACATGACAACGAAGGTACTTAAATGTGGCCTATGGTGGCCAACTCTGTTCAATGATGCTAAATATTATGTTTGAGGTTGTAATGATTGCCAGAGAATGGAAGGAACCATCAGTTCCAAAGATACCATGCCCATGTGATATATCCAGATTTCAGATGTTTTTTATGCTTGGGGCACAGACTTCATGGGACCATTCCCTGTCAGTCAAGGATTTCAGTACATCCTACTTGCCTTGGATAATGTTAGTCATTGGGGGGAGAAAATCCACACCCGAGCAGCTGATACTCATACAGATTGTCCTTTCTCAAGGACAACATTATTGCACAATTTGAGATACCCAAGATACTCATTTCAGATGGGGGAAGCCATTTCATCAATAAAGATGTCAGAAGGCTTGTGAAGGAGTACGACAGTGAGCATAGAGTTGTGTTTCCTTACCACCCACAGACTAACGGCTTGATGTGATTTCAAATAGGGAGATCGAGATGATACTTCAGAAACTTGTTCGTCTAGATAGAAAAAACCAGTCCCAGATGCTTGACTCTGTTTAGTGGGCTTATCGGACGACATACAAGTCTCCATTGGGCATGCCTCCCTATAGTTTGGTTTATGGAAAGCATCGCCACTTGCCAATTGAGATGATTGACAAATCCTTATGGGCACTTCGTGCATGCAATTTGTATTATGAGAGAGCAAGCCAGAGAAGAAAAGTGGATTTGAACAAATTGCTGGAGTTCCAAGATTTCGTCTACGACAACTCATTCTTGTATAAGGCAAAAGTCAAACGTTGCCATGATTGACATATTAGGATAAAGACTTTTGTCCCTAATCAGAAAGTATGGTTGTTTCATGGGAAATTGAAGTTGTTTCCCGACAAACACAAAAGGAAATGGTCAAGACCGTTCATTGTGAAAGTTGTGTGTGACAATGATAATATTGTCATATCTGGGTTGTCATATGATGCACAACCATTTGTTGTGAACGGACAGTTGCTGAAGCCATATCTAGAACATGATACATTCTGTCCATGGTTGATTCCATCTATTTGTCATCAGAAATGATTTTTTGACATCTTCTATGTCTGATACTTGAGCGATATTCTTTTGTATATATCTTTTCTTTCCATTCGTTCTTCTTCTGTTTTTACCATTCACCTCTTTCCCATGTGTGTATGTGTGCTATACTTAGTATGTGCTCTATCGTAAGTATAGGGGAAGTGAATGACTTGCGTTGGTTTTGTTTCATGACTCTTGTCTTTTCCTATACTAAGGGATCCCTTACCATAAGTATAGGGGGAGTGATGTCGTTCATTTCGTTCTTCTTTCGCATTATTATTTCTTCTTATTTCTTTTGTTTCCTCTCTTATCCTTCAACTTGTTGATATTCTTTTTCTATACTTAGGTATCTTTGACCCTAAGTATAGGGGAGGACAAGTCGACTCGTTGAGTTTGTACATTATTTTCCTTGGTCTTCCCCTTTTGTACAGTTTCTATACTTAGGATTATTTGATCCTAAGTATAGGGGAGATCACTGACTTCTATTCTTTTTATTCTTTGAGTCATTGTTTTATGTTTTCTTTTCACTTTTCTATACTTAGCACGAGTTTTGTCTTCCTTTATCGCTTCTTTGTCACCATGAGGACAAATTGTATATATTGTATATATACTTTAGCCGTAACTCGTACTTTTTTGTTAATAATATGGCTAAGAAATTGGAATAAAAATTATTTGTAGAAGGTTTGTAATAATTCTTTGAAAATTCTTTTGATGGTTTTGTAAAATATTTGTAACTTGTATAAATGCTTTGTAAAATATTTGTAAAAATTCTTTGTAAAATTGTTGTAAAAACCTTTTTAAAAGTATGTTGTAAAAATTGTTGTAAAATTGTTTTTTTATAAAATCTTTGTAAATTATGTTGTATCAAAATTATTTACATTGTAAGAATGTTTATAAATAATATCTTTGTAAAAACGATTTGTGAAATTTTGTAAACTAGTTTGGAAAACCTTTCTATAAATTATTTGTAAAAAAATTGTAAACTTTTTTAAATTGTTTGTAAAACTTTTTGTAAATATTTGTAAAATTATTTGTGAATTATCTTGTCATTGTATATAAATAACTTGTTTGTACGTATTGTTTGTATATATGAGTGTGCAAAATGTTAGTAAATAGAACTTTTAATCACCTTGTAAATATGTTAATTAAATTCTTTTGTATGTAAAATTCTTTTAATAAAATCCTTTGTATAGAACTTATACAAAGTGTATATAAAATTCTTTATTAAAATTGGTAAATAAAATTCTCTATAGATAAAATCCATCTTGTAAAAAGTGCACATAAAACTTGTAAATATTATTTTTGTAAAATCTTGTACAAATTGTGTATAATCTTGTATATATGCTTTGTATAAATTTCTTTGTAAATCTTGTATAAATCCTTGTAAGTTCTTATAAATATGTATAATCACTCTATTAAAATTCTGTAAAATGAAAAATTAAAAGCCATAAAAAATTGCAAAACTCTTTGAAAAACCCTTCAAAAATATTTGTCTTTTCTTTTATTTATATTTCTTTTATTTTCTTTGAATAAAGTACTTTGTACATATTCTTGCATTTGCATTTGCATTTATCAGAATGATATTGATGCTTAAACTAGTACGGATTAAAATCGAAGAGTGGAGCTTGGTTAAGACCTTAATCCACTTAATCTTAAAGGAACTTTATAGGAACTTGAGTTGAAACTTTTCAGGTCAAGTGATTTAATTCTCTGAGTCCACAAGACTATGTTCACATATCATCTTGATTGATCTAAGTAGAATATTTCGTATACACGCATGGTTCGTTTAGAAAGTGACCTAACTTGGACAAGCACTTTACACGTAGCTCTTCACTGATGAGGTGGTGAGGATTAAAATCGTTTGGAAAGAGACACACATGAATGGAAACCTAGACAGTCACCTTGAATGGCCAGTGCACCCCAACCTAGTCTAGTGGCATGGATGTCTAACGACAGGAACTGTGGGTTAAAATAAAGCTTCGAAAGAGGGATGGTTTGCTAGCATAATTTTTCTAATATCCAAAAACATGTGTGGAAAAAGAGACTCTATATCCGTAAGGGAACAATAACAATCTATGCAGTGTAACAATTCTTTCCACCAAAAAGAAGCATTATGTATCCAATAAAAAACCATTCATGTATATATTTGACTGCATTGGTCCTGCTTCAGAGAGACTACAGATCTTAGTGGAGACCTGCCTACACTGACCAACTTCACAAGGAGATGTGGTAACACTCACCATACTCCAGTTCTCTTCCTATTCTTCTATTTCCCCCCCTTAGATTGTGGATGTAGCATTTACATGAACTTGAAAGTTAATGAATCTCCATTTCTTAACATTTATTCTTTCATTTTGACCTTTAATCCCTAGTCAAATGCTTGTAAATATCATTATTTTGCATGAATTAACATTCATTATTTATTGGATAAATATTGTATAAAATGCATTGTTTAAAACCAAAATAAAAGAATAAAGAAAAGAAAAGGAAATAAAGTACCAAATGTATTTTATGACCCTAAAACCCAAGACCTAGGCATCATGATGGCTGGATCGACAAGGAATAAAGTAGGGGGAGATAAGGGCCAATAAATAAAGAAAATCCTAATTCATAAAAGTATAATAATGCATTTTGGGGACCAATTTTATTCTTTATTATTTATACCTAGAATAAAGAAAGTTTTTACATGAAAGTTGTAGATAAAAAGACATAGAAAAATACAAAATTTATTTCATACAAAAATAATACAAATTGTACATTCTACACGTAAAATAAAATGGCAAAACTCAAACTTCTCAGACCCATATCTTCTCCATATGAACTCAAAATACATCAAAGTCTCCTTTTATTAGTTATTTAATGAAGGAGATTTCATTTAATTTTGTGTTAAGATGCAAATGCTAGGTTTTGGACCCTTATCATGCAGTAGACCTAATTAAAATATTGTTTTTATTTATTCTTTATATTTTCATTATTTAACATTTTTATAATTGTGTAAATATTATTCATAGTGCTTGTACATAATTAGAATAAAATAAAACCATAAAATACACTAAAATAAAATAGTATATACAAATACCTAGATGAATATACTATACATATACCTATATAGTGTATACATGTATTTAGTCAAGTATACAAACTTAGAAAAATACAATAAAAATATATTTGTGTATGTATAGATAAGTTATAATTACATAAATTATGTGTATAACATAACATAATAAAATCTAAAATATAAAATAAAAATAAAATACAAAATAGATAGGTAAATACCTCTAAATGGACATCCATAATGTAACTCACAATAAATTGACTCATTAAAATAAATAAAATCATAATAAAATAATATGCAAAATAATTTTATGTTTTAATCAAAAATTAAATAAGTCATTTATCATTTTATTTTGAATTTATTTTGAAATTCTAGCTGAATTTGTCCTGTTGCGCCACGTGGACCAATCAGAGGTGGACCTCGGTTGACCCGCCGGTCAACTTGCCCCCTCTGACCCTAGGTCTCGTAGCCTAATATGGCTGGCCTATTTCCTCCATTTTTTCATCCATATATTACATATTTTTGGATTGAATCCTTATGTGAAATTGCTCCTTGATCATCCTTCCTTCACGCCCACATCTCTTATCGATCTGAGGAGCCTCGATGATTGAGCTCTCGGTGGCCCCTGTATAAAGTATCTCATCCACCTGCCTTCGCCCCTTGATCCCTTGTCCACCGAGAAAACCCTAATCTTGGACTCTATCGAATCTCTTGGTGATAGTAGGAGAATTCTCCAGGGTTAGGCACACCTTTTTGGTATCGATTTGAGGTAGATCCGAGCTTGGTCGATCAGCTCCGTCGCAAGCTCTGCTTCCAAGTCCTCCTAGGTCTCGTGAGACTCTTTTTGAGCATCATTTGATTCCTTTAGCTTAGAAGTAGAGTAGGGTAGGAGACAGTTTTGTTTGAATTCATGTTTTATTTGAGAAATTAAAAAAATTGAAGTTCGCCAGTGCAGAGCTCCATCGAACCTCCTTACTGTGCTTGACCGTGCCCCACCCAATTTCTCGCACCCATTTCATTCATCAACATACTCTCCATGCTCCACACACCCCCATTCACCCTACATCAATCAAGATTAGGAGATCCACGTCTCCTCCTCGGCCGCTTTCCAGAGACGTCCACGACACCTCACCTTCGCTCTCCCCGACCTTCAAGACACACATATCCTACATTTTTGCGTACGTAATCTTCCGACAGGTTTTGGAGGGCCAAAGGACCCATGGTGGATTGATTTTAACTGAAGAGAAGACTCTTGGAGCTCCCTTGTTTCCCTGACCTCATTAAACCTTGTTGGAGCTCCACGGACCCTTCTAAGACTGCCAACTGATGTGGAGCAGTGACATCTTCATTTTGTACCAGTGATGAATCCACATTTCATCATCTTTATTCAATCATTTTGGCCTCAAAAACCCTAGCAAATGCCTGTAAATAACATTAAATAGAGCATATTAGCATTCATGCATGTACCTGTAAATAGTGTATAAAATACTGTAATTAAAGCCAAAATTATAGAATAAATAAAAGAAAAGAAAAATAATAAAATATTGTAAATATTTTATGACCCGAAACCCCGAGACCTAGGCATCTTGATGAGTAGGTCGACAAGGAATAAAGTAGGGGGAGATAAGGGCTAAATACAACAAAAATACCTATTCTTTATATTCATTCTTTACTCATTTTTTGGACCTATTTCTGGTTCCACTTTTTATACATCAAATAAAGAAACTTTGTACAAGAAAGTTGTAGATAATTTTATAAAGAAAAATACAAAATTGATTTCACTCAAAAATAATGTATAGATAAAAAGTTATGGTCTGAATAAAAATCCAAAATTCCAACTTCCGAGACCCATATCTCACAAATGAAAACTCCAAATACAGCAAACTCACCTTTAGTTGTATATAGAATAAAATAAGCTATTTAATGGCGGTGGTTTCGCATTTGGCGGAGCTACGGTTTGAAAGTTGAGTTTTGGACCCTCATTGTATAATTGTACAGATTAAAATATTCATTTTAATATTTATTCTTTATTTTTGTATTTTTATATTTTTTTAATTTTGTAAATATTACTTATAATATATATGTATATTAAAATCAGAATAAAGATACAAATAAAACTCAAAATAAAAATATATGTATATTTACTACATAGGGAAACTACCTATACTTACACCTGTATAATATCCACTTTTATTTTATTTAATATACAAAACACATCAGAAAAATAAAACAAAAATATACTTGTGTGTATAAAAGTATTGTATGATTTTATAAAATAATAAATAAAAAAAAATTAAAAGCACAAAATAAAAAAAAAGTAATAAAATACATAGGTATATGTACCTATATAGGGCTAAAAAGACAACTTGTAAAAATACACCTCATAAAAATCAATAAAAATCACTATAAAATACTTCATAACAAATAAACATTTTTATTTTATAATTAAAAATTAATAAAATCATTTTCGATTTTTAACTGAATTTTCAAATCTTTTTTAGGACCTTTTTCCTGGTTGGTCCACGTGGACCAACCAGGGGGCAGTCGTAGTTGACCTCAATCAACTGTCTGCCCTAGGTCCTGTAGCTTCTGTCAGACCTTGGTTTGACTCCCTCTTTGTCGATTTTTCCAGCCTCCATCTTGCACTTTTTGAGATCGAGTCCTTCATGACTTTTGTCTCTCGATTCTTGGTCTATCACGCCTATGCATTTTTTTTGGGGACAGAGCCATCGATTCGCCAGATATTGCTCGGTCTTTGGAGCGCCTTGGTCATCCGGTCAAACAACATATATGGAGCCCCGACCTTTCGATTTGAATTCGAACCCTATTCTTGGTCCCTCTCGTGCCCCTTGTGATCTCAAGTGATTCCTGGAGGTTACAGCTCCAGGATTAGCTCGTCAAGGAGGCGGAGCAGCACAGATCTGGGTGTTCCATCGACCTCCGGCCATCCCCCATCGAGGTACTTTAACCTCGGGCCCCAGGACCTTGAGGTGGTTATTTTCCCTTAGTTTTTCTTGCATTCTTCTAGCCATAATCTTAGAATAAAAAACCCTCAAGAAAACCTCGCTTCCATCGATCAATTTGTCCAATCCATTCATCTCGCCGGAGCGCACCTCCGACCGAGTTCTACCCTATCGATTCGCGCCTCTTTTCCATCTTCCACGTAGTCCAGGCATCTTGCCCTGGGCTCTATCACCTTTTTCTTGCAGGTACGAGCACTTGAGCGACATCTGGGAGCATTTTTTGGGCTTGCAGGAGGTACCTGGAGGTCCCGAGCTCCACCGCCGTCGTAGGCGAGAACCAGCACCTCTCTGGCCATTTTGAAGCTCCCCAGACCTGGAGAACGCCTGCAGGAAGAGATATGGGCCCTTTTGAGCTCTGAACGCCAACGAAGGAGGGGGGGGGGGGAGGTCGCGGAAGTTCGCCGTTGCTGGCCTTCTTCCGCGTTCTTCCTCCAGGCCTTTCAGCCGTCCGATCAAGGGAGGCCGCAGATCCATCATCCACCGTTCGATTCGCGCAACCACGACCGCCCATCATCGACCAGATCTTCTAATCACGGCCGTTGGAGCGTGAAGCGGTATCGTTCGAGGAGATCGCGTCACACATCAAGTGAACGGCCCACAGCCTTTCGATCTCTCCCGCCAGCTGACCGTCGGATCTCAGCCACGCGTCGCCAGAATCCATCCGCCGTCAGATCTCCTTTGCATGGGAATTTTGCAAGTATATCCCCCGCCTTTTGTAATTTTCTTTTAGTCCATAATCTTTAAATGGTAGTTTAAATTTTTGTAAAATTTACAATTAGGCCCTCGGACTTTAAGTATATGCAACTAGGTCCTCTGCCACGTCACCTCGCGTGACATGTTCACGTGAGGCGCGGGCTTTTTGCAGAGAGGCCCCCGGCCTTTTGTGAATTTCGTTTCAATACCTAAACTTTGGATTATAGTGTAAAAATTTTGGAAATATTGCAAGTGAGCCCCCGGAGGATTTTGATATTACGAACAGGTCCCTGCCAGGCGCGTACTAGTCGCGCACCCTGGTGGGTTATTTGTAGAAAGACCCTCCCAGGTCTGGGTATTTGGGATTAGTCCATTAAATTAAATATTCAGTGTATTATTTTGTGGAAAAATTACATACGTACCCCTGGATGTTTTGATATTTGCACTTATACCCCTGTCAGGATGTGAATTTTTGTGTGCTTGCTCTATTTATTTAAGGCATCATTTTAATTCGAAAAATTACCAAAAATTCAACTTAAGCTCCTGTCCACTTGCACTCCCACGCCATATTTTTGCATTTCATGTTTATTTCATTTTTATATTTATTAAAAATCAAAAACATGCATTTTAGCCAATATATAGCTTAGAAAATACCAAAAAAATATTAAAACACCTAGAAAAATTCCAAAAAAAATTACCTACTGTCTATTTTATCCTATTTTAGTGTCAATCCAAAAATCACTAAAAATTGCAAAAGAAAAACTTAAAAAGTTGAAAATACCTTAAAGCTTCAAAAAATCTATAAAATCGTAGAAAAAACAGAAAAATACAAATTCAAGTTCTGTAGATTCCCTATTTTATTTCCTTTATTTTAAAATTAGTTTGGAAAAATTTTGTGGCAGTTTGATATTTTTAATTCCTGTTTTACATTCAACCAGTAGCTTATTCCATGTTTTCCTTTATTTTGCCTTTTAAAAATATCAAAAACTCATGAAAAATACCCAAAAATCACAAAAATAGTAAAAAATCATAAAAAGACCAAAAATATTTTATTTCTGAATTTTTGAGAATTTTTGCATATTTTTATAAATATTTTATCACCTCTTTTAGCACATAGTTTATATATTCTAATATTGAAAAAGAAAATATAAAATATAAAATATAAAATTTAAAAAAAAAACAGTAATTAATAATAAAAATACAAAATTAACAATTAAATAAAAAAATTAAAAATTTAAAATCCATAAAAATATTTGCATTTGCATAGTTTAGACAACACATCACTTTCATACACACACCTGTTTGATCTACCCTGCCTTGCTCCCTGTGTTCGAACTCTCTGCATACTTGCTTCTATACACCTTGTTTGTAGAGTTAAAAATAAATTTTAGCTCCACCATTTGCTTGCCATTTCTTGACATCTATTGTGTGGGTTAATTGATGATTAAATCCAGATTTTGAGTGGTCAACACTTCGACTGTGTTCCCGCCTTGTGTGGAATACACGACCATTCGATTTTTGGGTTTATCAAATGGCGCCGTTGCCGGGGAGCAACAACGAGTAGATCACCATTTTTGTTTGATTGTGTTTGTTTGTCTACCATTGCTTCATTTTATCTCTCCTGCATTTTTGATAGATATTGTTGAGCTTTTCTGACCATCTCTTTTTGTCTTCTTGCGAGGGACCGCGGAGCGAGGCGGATCGCCTAGGGGATCCGGAGCAACCACGTGAAGTGGAGCCAGCTTTTCTTAAGCCAAGCCGGCAGGAGAGAGCAGGAGGAGTGAGAGAGTGATTAGATCAGTTTGCATTTTATTTTGTGAGAGATTGATTATTAATTTGTAATAATACAGGACTTGAACACTTGAAATTCCGGGCCTAATTTCGGGGTGTTTGTTCACCCGGGGGCTCACCGCAGATTTTGTCGTGTTTTCTGCAGTCATTTTCCGATTTTGTTTTCATTTTCCATTTCTTTTGTGGATTGAGCCCTTAGTTCTAGCCATTGCTTGACCGATTAGATTAGGTCCAAACACCTTAACAACAATTGCATGTACCTATAGCTCGTGCTTGGACTTAGTTTAATGAAACACTTGATTCACTCTTCTTTGATCCGTCGCGTCACGAGCTCATCCCGCCAAGCGCTTCTTCTGAACTCGATGTGTCGAGAGGAGGAGGGGTGAGCCTAGACCGGACCTTAGGATTGGAGATTGGTGGTTGACTTGTGGTTCTTAACGCTAGAAATTGCCTGCTTAGGACGATTTCCGCCTGCATATCGTCATGTAGTTTAGGTTTATAAATTTCTGCTTTGCATCCCGCATGGAGAGAGCTGGGATTCACTGTAAGTCCTCTATCTTTGCATCCATCATTTAGGCACAAAGGTGAGATTTCCATCTTGGTGCCGACTTGCATTGGCTTTTACGACTCTTTTCTCCCTCTGTTTTTGGACAAAGTAGGAATCAAGAAAATACAAAAATCATTAGGCGCTTGTTTGAATTAACATAAAAGAAGCGATAACACCAAAAAAATTAAAAAAGGGACTGCTAAGAAAACTTTGACCTAAATAAAATTGGTAATTGGACTCATTGATTGGGGAGAGTAACACCCTCACTTGTTTTCAGGTAGCATGGGAAGGTCTCCTTCCAAGTGAGTTGAGTGCTTCGTAAGGATTAGAGCCAAAAACCCAGCTTGTGGCTGCCTTGTGTATCGCCTGGATTTCCAAAGTATTGGCGCTACTATCGTACGTAGGCGAGTAGGGCTTGGTCGCCATTGGTGACTCACTATTGTGTGAGCATCGACCTTGTCCGAAGTACCGAGCATAGGCCATGCCTTCACGGGTGTGTCTATCTCACCGTCTGCGTCCGAGTAGGATCTTGCACGCTCATGGGTGATTCCGTTGCGAGCGAGATCCAAAGTATCGGTTTTGCCTATCGGCTTCCTCCCTCTTCTTCTTTGGCTAAGTAGGGATCTAGGAAGGGTTACAAGGACCTCAAAAAGCGCAAGCTACAGGTTACACAGGAGGAGGACAAGTACGGGAATACTTTTCCGGCAGTACTCTCTCTCCTTTAGGCGTAGCGCTCTAAGGACTCGTGATAAGATAAATTCCTGAATTCAAGATTAAAACTGACAAGATAAAAGCCGAACCTTCACGGCTTCATGTGTTGAGTTGGTGAACTCACCCTGTTTTGTGTTTGATTGCTAGTTATATTTAGGTCAAGATCAAAAACACAGCACAATTGTGCGCGATTTTGCTTCTTCCTTCTTCTTCTGCATTCACCTTGCTCGTCTCGAATAATCAAGATGATGGGACGGAGGTTTCTTAGGCCGACTTTGTCGGCACTGCTATCCAGCACTCCTCCTCATTCATCTAGGACGACCTCGGAGAGTCCACTCTCCGAGCCTGAGTTCACTTCCACCCTGTTCCCCCTCGACCACCCTTCTCATTCCCCTTCCATCAGTTCAAGAGTCTCAGAATTCAGTGCATCGCAGAGCTCAAAACATTTGATGGCACCTGAGATGGGTTCTTTTGCTATTTCAGAGAACCCAGACATGGCGGACAGAGGAGACCACCCAGATGACCATGATCACCCTCCTTTCTTATTTGATCAAGCCGCCATCAACAATTCACTTCTTACATCCCTGGAGACCATATAGAGGCAGATCCGCAACCGGGGAATATTCATGGGTGATCTCATGAGAGAAATAGTGCAGATGCGAGAAAACAAACCTGGGGGCAGTGGCGGTGGCGGTGGAGGAGATATTCCAGTTGTAGAGAACCAGTGAGGAGATCCCAACGCTGAGAGACCGCCACAGACTATCATGAGGGAATTGCACAATCCTGCAGCATCCCTCACTCGTCGTTGGATCCGACTCCCGCCCATCCATGGAGATTTCGAGCTTTGGCCACACACTATTCATCTTCTGCCCAAATTCCATGGGTTGCCGACCGAAGAGCCACATCTCCACCTCCAAGAATTTGAAATGATCTGCAACACAATTCATGATAGGATGATGACTGAGGACACTATCAAGATGATCGCCTTCCGCTTATCCTTGGTTGACAGAGCTGCGTACTGGCTCAAACATTTGGGGCGATTCATCGACACTTAGGTAGATCTCCGGACTGCATATTTGAAGAAGTGCTACCCTCTCGGTCGGACTAATACAGCTAGAGCGATGATCAGCAACTTTGTCATGATCCCTAACGAATAATTTCTTGAAGCCTGGGATCGATTTAGAGAGCTCACTGACCGGTGTTCACACCATGATATCTCTAAGCCCAACTTAGTTCAAAGTTTCTTCTGTGGGCTGACACCGGAGCTGCAGGGGCTTGTCAATGCCTCTTGCGGTGGGTCCTATTTTTCGAAGGGTGAAGACAATGTTTGGTCCATCTACGAAGGCATGGCAGAAAACTCAACCGTCATGGCTCAAGCCCGTGTTTACACACAGTAGAAGCCCCCGCAAGGAGCGGGATCATTCCAGAGGATTGCCCGCATCGATGCTGGTCCTCACACTTCATCGGCAGCCGCAGCCCAAGCAGAATCAGCCGCAGCTGACATGGGCATAATTAGTGAGAAGTTGTATCGTCTCGAGATCCTTGAGAAAAAGCAGATGCAAGGCATGGCCCAGATGGACCAGATTGCCAAGACGATGAGTGATATGAAGACGCGGATTCTTTGCGCCCAAGAGGCACAGACTTCTTCCCAGCAGCCCCCCAGGTCACATGCTGATCCGAGTAGTAGCAACTCATCCCAACCCTGTGCCTCGTACCGCCAGGTTAACCACATCCAGGCAGAGCCGGTTCCGTTGCTACAATACTACCCAGCGCGGCCGCCATCTCAGGACATTCAGATGGTGGTCTACCAGCCGGAGCAGCCACTGGCAGTTCTTCCTCCACCATTCTTTGAGCAGGAGCCATTGATGGAAGTCAATGGGATTTGGTACGACCGGTACCCTCATCCCGGGATTCGTCGCGATCACCCCGGATTCCGTTGGGGCAACAGTGGCTCCTCATCTCAGCAGCAGAATCCAGCTCAAGGACTGCAGAACAGCCAGCCGCAGCAGCAGTCCCAGTATTCCCAACAGCAACAATATCATAATGGTCCCCGTCCCGCCTATCAGGGACAGTAGTGGAGGCAGCGTCAGCAGCCTCATCAGTCTTATCCCCATCCTCCCCAGTATCAGCAGCAACAACCTCATTTCTAGCAGGGAAACCCGTCCGGTTCTCAGGCCCCCGCTTTTGAGAACCCAGCTTTAGACGATCTTGCCCGCTTACTTTCCGAACAGCGAGCATCCTTCCGGCAAGAAATGGATGAGTTCCGGCAGGAGATGAGGGAGATCATCAAGGGTAAGGTCGCCATACCAGCTCAGATTGAACCTAACCCGAACAATCTGAAACGGAAGTCTGAGCAGATAGAGTTTACAGAGGATACCTCTCCTAGTGACTATTTGAGTGACATGTCTCTTTCTTTGTATGATGCTGATTTTGTGACTACTAGGAGCGGTAGGATGCCAGCCGGCGGTGCCTCTTCTGAGCGACAACCACATGCAGAAACAGGAGCGCCAGAGGAGCAGAGTAGCGGTGCTGATGCCGCTAGTGATGATGTTGAAGACGGTGGTGCTGAAGCCACCAATGATGGAGATCCAGACGACGGTACTGAAGCCGTCGTGAGACCAGATGCAGACGGTGGTGCTGATGCCACCATTTTGGATGCAGAACCAGAGCGCGGTGCTGATGCCGTGAAGACAGGTGTCGGTGGTGGTACTGAGGCCACCACATCCACTTTTGTTGAGCGTCCTTCTGTGGTGTTACCACCTTTTGTATCTATGGACTGTGGTAACAAGAAAAACAAAAATATGAATAAAGGAAAGGTTTCTGTTCACATTACGGATCCATATGTGTTGAATGATGATGATTGTATGGATTCTATTCCTTCACAGGCACAGGGACCTATTCCTAGTCCTCCATCTGAGGAGGCCCCTACTATCCCCTTCCCTGAGGCACTCCGCCGGGCGAAGGGGAACAAAAGAGAAAATCCCAAAAAAGATCAACAGGTAGAGTTCAGCAATCAGATGATAGACAGATTTCACATTCAGCTGACTCTACAGGAAGCACTTGAGCACATCACCCCCTTCAAAAAGAACTTGAAGGAGAAAACTATCATCCACAGGAAGAGGAGGAACCACAGAGATCAAATCCATGTGCTCACTCATTCCACTTGCTGCACTATTCAGAACAAACTGCCAGCCAAGCGACCAGATGTAGGAGCACCCTATGTTAGATTCGAGATTCAAGAGCAGCAGTTTGATCGTACTCTGTTAGACAGTGGCTCTTCAATTAACCTTCTTCCGACAGCCTTACTCGACCGATTTGAGTTTGGTCCTCTTCTTAGGAGAGGACAGTCCTTCAGTTTGCTGATAGGTCGACTAAGAGGCCGACGGGGTTATTGAAAGACGTGGTTGTTACCATTCAGGGCCTGAAATTCCCCGTGGACTTCGTTGTGTTGGACATGGAGATCCCTGAGTCTGTAACCGATGCCCTCATCATACTCGGACGTCCATTCTTGGCCACAGCCAAGGCGGTGACTGACCATGATAGTGGGAAGATATGCTTTCGCGTAGAGGGAGAAACCATACAAATAGAGACGATCGAGGAAACCAGAGCCAGAGAACTAGAATGCTCAGAGAAGTCCAGCGAAGCTGTGCAGATGACAGAGGAAGAGCTAGACATCCACCAGGAGTGTGATTTTGTGATGATAGATGATGAATCCAACTGGACAGATCCTGTAGCACTAACCCTCGCCTTGCCTACAGATTCACTATATCTAAAGCTTATGGCAGTCGAGAGCCTGGAGAGCACACCCCTAGACGAGGATACACTTGAGGCTGACAGTGTTGGGACGAGTGGTGCTGATGATTTCCAATCTTGTTCATCTTCTTCTGATCCCTCGGATTCAGACATTGATTGGGATGATTTTGATGACTATTTGCCTTGTCTGATTCTTTCTGAGCCAACAACCATGACAGAGTGCAAGCCAGTGCAGTTTATTGACGATTCAGCAGGCCTCCCTTCATCAGAGATTCATGCAGAGCGAGAGTTCTCCCATGCAGACGTGGTCGCCTTCACACAGACATATCAGAAGCTAGATCTGCCACCTCCCAGTTGTCCAGAACTAAAACATTTGCCGCAGTCGCTGAAGTATAGATTCCTTGCGGGTGAGCCAGACATGCACCCAGTCATTATCTCAGCAGGTTTGACTTGAGAACAAGAATCTCGTCTGATGGAGGTTCTTGGAAGAAACTGCACGGCGATAGGATGGAGTATAACTGATCTCCAGGGGATTAGTCTGGCTCTGTGCTCTCACCACATCTATCTCGAGGATGACGCTAGGCCATCGCGTGAGTTCCAGTGACGGCTGAACCCGAATATTCGAGATGTAGTCATGAAAGAAATTTCGAAGTGGTGGAGCACCGATTTTATCTACCCCATCTCCGACTCCAAATGGGTTAGTCTGTTACATATGGTACCCAAGAAGACGGGTATCACTACAGTTGTGAATGAGTCTGGAGAGGAGATCGCTACCCGAGTACCCACTTCTTGGAGGGTCTGTGTGGACTACAGACGATTGAATGAGGCCACCAAGAAGGATCATGTCCCACTGCCATTCATTGATCAGATTATCGAGAGGTTAGCTGGGAAGAGTCATTACTGCTTTCTTGATGGGTACTCCGGATATAATCATGTGGCCATTGCGCCCGAAGACCAGGAGAAAACGACATTCACCTGTCCGTTTGGGACATATGCTTTCAGACGGATGCCCTTTGGTCTATGTAACGCTCCGGCGACATTCCAAAGGTGCTTGTTGTACATTTTCTAGGACATGGTGGGTGACTGTTTAGAGGTCTTCATGGATGACTTCTCGGTCTATGGCGATGGGTTCGATGCTTGTCTTGACTGCCTAGACTGTGTGCTTCAGCGCTGCATAGAGGTCAACCTCGTATTGTCTTGGGAGAAGAGTCACTTCATGATGACTCAAGGGATGGTTCTTGGTCATATCATCTCCAACAGGGGCATGGAGGTCGATCCGACCAAGGTGGATATCATTAGAAAACTCAATCCACCATCTAATTTACGTCAATTACGGTCTTTTCTGGGGCATGTCGGTTTCTACCGACGGTTTATTCAAGACATCAGTCGAATTACCCGACCGCTTACTGATCTGCTGACAAAAGACACCGAGTTCATTGTTAATGATAAGTGTCTTGCGTCTTTTGAGACTCTCAAAGGTATGGTTGTTTTGGCTCCTGTCCTTCAGCCACCCGATTGGTCTCTCCCATTCGAGATCATGACGGATGCTTCAGATTTTGCCGTTGGGGCTGTGTTTGGACAGAGGAGGGATGGATTGCCGTTTGCCATTCACTACGCCAGCCGGACTTTAGATGCCGCTCAGCAGAATTACACTGTGACTGAGAAAGAGATGCTGGCCGTAGTACTTGATTTGGATAAGTATCGATCTTATATTCTCGGATCTAGAGTGACAATCTACACAGATCACACCGCCATCCGGTACTTAATGGCCAAGAAGGATGCTAAAGCACGTCTTACCAGATGGATCCTTCTACTCTAGGAGTTTGATATTGAGATTAAGGATAAGCTTGGAGTCAAGAATGTGGTGGCGGATCATCTCTCCCGTTTGGAGAACCTTGAGGAATCTGAGCCCAGCGCACCTATCACCGAGACGTTTCCAGATAAGGCGATCTTGGCTATCACCTCGCTCCCATGGTACACCGACATTGTGAACTATCTTATCGCCAAGACGGTCCCACAAGGTTGGCCCAGGCAGAAGCTCGAGAACTTCCTGGCGAAGGCCAAGCTTTACCATTGGGAGGATCCCGTCCTTTATCATGAAGGAGGGGACAACATCTGGAGAAGGTGCATTCCTCAAGAAGAGCAGCATAGCGCCCTCACATACTGCCACAAGCTTGAGGCAGAAGGACATCATTCTGGAAAAAGGACAGCACAGAAGGTTCTTCAATCCGGCCTATGGTGGCCTACTCTCTTCAAGGACTTTGATGAGTTCGTGAAGAGATGTACTGACTGTCAGAAAATGAGAACCTCCAGACAGAGAGACATGATGCCCATGCAACACATTCACTGTTGTGAGGTTTTTGATGCATGGGGGATTGATTTCATGGGCCCATTTCCTAAGAGTCAGGGATTCGAGCATATTTTGCTCGCTGTAGATTATGTCAGCCGATGGGTTGAGGCCATCCCTGCCTGAGCCGCAGATGCTAAAATCGTGTGCAAATTTTTGAGGAAAAATATCATTTCATGGTTCGGGGTACCTAGAGTCTTGATTTCAGACGGAGGTCTCATTTCATCAATGACAAGGTTAGGGCCCTTGCAGACGAGTCCGACATTGACCATCGGGTTGCCATACCGTATCACCCTCAGACTAATGGTCTTGCCGAAGTATCGAACCGGGAGATAAAAACTATCTTGCAGAAGGTTGTCCGCCCAGACCGAAAGGATTGGTCACAGCTTTTGGACTCGGTCTTGTGGGCCTATCGGACTTCCTTCAAGAATCCATTGGGAACATCTCCCTTTCGTCTCGTCTATGGCAAGCCGTGCCATTTGCCAGTGGAAATCAAGCATAAATCCTTTTGGGCAGTCACTGAGTTACTGTTAGATCCCGAGAGTATAGGATATCAGCGAAGAGCAGAGTTGACAGCCCTGGAAGAACTGAGAGACACAGCCTTTTCTAGCAGCCTATAGTACAAGGAGAAAGTGAAAACATTGCACGATTCCCACATCAGCCATAAACAGTTTAAGCCAGATCAGAGAGTATGGTTGTTTGATTCCAGGCTGAAATTATTCCCAGGGAAATTACAGAGCAAGTGGAAAGGTCCATATCTGGTCAGGAAGGTACATGAGAATGGCAGTATTGACATATCCAAACCATCATCTTCCTCTACCTTCCATATCAATGGTCAACGCCTGAAACTATATCTAGATCATGATCTGCCGACCATTGACGTTGCCCCCATTCTTCTGGTATGAGATGTGTTCTTTGACTCATATCATCTGCATCTCATACATGGTGATCACTTTCGTCTTCCGCTGTACAGATCATCTATCTATATCATGCTTTCATCTGTTAATCTATTTTCTTCTTTTCTTCTTTTCTTTTGTTCCACTTCTATTTTCTTCATCTATCAAAAAGGTGCCTCCCTTGTAGATAGTTTTCCATACTTAGGACGTACTTTGTCCTAAGTATAGGGGGGTGTGCACCCCGAGTTTCTTCTATTCTTTTCGACCCTCTCCATTGTCTCCTCTTCTTAGCTATACTTAGGGATATTTGACCCTAAGTATAGGGGGAGACAATCTGAGTATGATCTGTTCATTCCCACCCTTGACCCTCCCTATGTTGTGAACAGTCTGCTATACTTAGGATTATTTGATCCTAAGTATAGGGGGGACGGTCAACTTCTTATTGGTTCATTCTTTAGACTTGCCTAAACTTAGTACGAGTTATGTCTTCTCTTTTCTCTCCGATCTATGAGGACATAGCTCAAGCTAAGTATAGGGGGGTCGTATATACTGTGTATATACTTTAGCCATAACTCGTACTTTCGTATTTTCTTAATAATATGGCTAATAATTCTTTAAAATTCATTAAAGATCTTTAATAAAAAGGTGTTTTGTTCCTCAAATTCTTTTTGTATTTACTGATTAATAAATCAGGTGAAAATGTTTTTTACAAAATGTTTGAAAAATAGTTTGAAAATCTTTGTGAACATCTATTGAAAACTATTTTGAAAATATTTTGTTACATGTTTTCAACCTGTGTAAAAATGTGTGATTTGTAAAAAAAATATTTTCTTTGTGTAAAATAAAATGTCTGAAAAATGATTTGCAAATGGTTTGAAAAATGGTTGCAAAAATGTTTTGAAAAATCTATATATACTGTTTTGAAAAACCTTTGCAAAATGATTTTAAATGTGTGTACATATTTGTAAAAATGTTTGTAAAAATTATTTTGGACTATAGTTTTCGAAAATTGTGTGAAAAGCTTGTGTCTAATAAGTTTGAGGAATACATACATCTCACCCAAATCTACTTTATATATATGTATAAAATTGATCACTCACCCTGTAAATTCGTAAAATCCACTCCTTGTATATATAAGAAGCACTCCCGTTTACATAGTTTTCACCTTGTTTTAAGCCAAAATCTTTTTGTTTTCAAAAATCCCAAAAACATTTGCAAAATTAAAATCCAAAAACATGTGAAAAATCTTTTTGAAGAAAATACAAAAGATGTATATGCATCAGCATCATCTTTTCAAAAATCCATAAAAATTTCAAAATCTTTGAAAATTGCATCACAAAAATATTTCTACATTCTGCATTTGCATAGCATGAGCTTTTTTCAGATTGAGTTTGATAGTTGAACAAGTCTAAGTAAAATCCGGAGATTGGAGCTTGATTGAACCTTAAAATCTACCTAATAACAGGAACCTTATAGGAACTGGGTTTGAGGTACTTCAGGTCTAGTTGACTTAATTCTTTGAGGATCACGAGACTTGGTTCAATGGATTCTTGACTGCCTAAGTAGAGTATTTCGGAGCACACACACGACTCTTGTTGATAATGACCTAACTTGGACATCTGCACCTTTCACATGGCTCAACTCAGTTGGAGTGGTGAGGAGATAGGATTTTCCGGTATGAGACGCACACAAGTGGAAACATTTGTCCTCCTCTAGGGAGGGAAGTGCACCCCAACCCGTCCAGTGATTAGGAAGTCTAAAGACAGGAGGCTGTGGGTTTCGATAAAGCTTCAAAAGAGGGATAGTCTACTGGCTCAAGAGGAAAAACTCCTTATGTAAATGCTGTTGTGAATAGTATTAAAAAAAAAGGTTCAGGCATGTACAAAAATAAAAAGCCTGCAAAGTATGTACAAATATTGTAAAGTCAATAAGCAAGCTTGAGTTCTAGAGTCAAATATGTGAGCATGCAGTAGGATGACTTGACTACACTGGTCTTGCATCCCAGGATAGGTAGCTACACTGGCTACCGTCCATTCTTCTCTTCACCCCCTCCTCTTGAGCTGGCTGTCACTTTAACTTAGAAGGGAATACCCCGCTCCTCGAGGATGGAGTTATTGGATTGGGGAATCATTGGGTTGTCATACTGGAGAAGCCAGTTTCTTTGTCATTCTAGTTGGGGAGAGCCACCATCACTTACACTGTACGAGTCAGACTCATAGTCGTATGAGTTTGCGTATGAATTGAGATATTTCTGACCTGGCTATTGAGGAGACTTGAGCAGAGTTTTGGGATTCTCAAGGACTGTTGGATTTCAAATTCGGTTCTCATTAAGGTTCCGCCCGCACTAAAATTCCAAAGGTCTGACTTAAGCTCCAAACTTTGATTTTGTGAAGACAAGTTTGATGATCAAATAAAATCCAAGTTCTTCTTTTTCTTTTCTTTGTTTTTCTTTTTGCACTTATTGCACAAGTGTTTGCTAGGGGACTAGCAAAGGTAAAGTATAGGGGGATGATGAATCCACATTTCATCATCTTTATTCTCTCATTTTGGCCTCAAAAACACTAGCAAATGCCTGTAAAGAGCATTAAATAGAGCATATTAGCATTCATGCATGTACTTGTAAATAGTGTGTAAAATATTGTAATTAAAGCCAAAATTATAGAATAAATAAAAGAAAATAAAAATTATAAAATATTGTAAATATTTTATGACCCAAAACCTCGAGACCTATGCATCTTGATGAATAGGTCGACAAGGAATAAAGTAGGGGGAGATAAGGGCCAAATACAGCAAAAATACCTATTCTTTTTATTCATTCTTTACTCATTTTGGGATCTATTTTTGGTTCCACTTTATACATCAAATAAAGAAACTTTATACATGAAAGTTGTAGATAATTTTATAAAGAAAAATACAAAATTGATTACACTCAAAAATAATATACAGATAAAAAGTTATGGTCTGAATAAAAATCCAAAATCCCAACTTCCCATACCCGTATCTCACAAATGAAAACTCCAAATGCAGCAAACTCACCTTTAATTGTATATAGAATAATATAAGCAATTTAATGGCTGTGGTTTCGCATTTAGCGGAGCTACGGTTTGAAAGTTGAGTTTTGGACCCTCATTTTATAATTGTACATATTAAAATATTCATTTTAATATTTATTCATTATTTTTGTATTTTTATATTTTTACAATTTTGTAAATATTACTTATAATATATATGTATATTAAAATCAGAATAAAAACCCAAATAAAACTCAAAATAAAAATACATGTATATTTACTACATATGTATACTACCTATACTTATACCTGTATAATATCTACTTTTATTTTATTTAATATACAAAACACATCAGAAAAATAAAACAAAAATATATTTGTGTGTATAAAAGTATTATATGATTTTATAAAATAATAAATTAAAATAAATAAATTAAAAGCACAAAATAAAAATAAAGTAATAAAATACATAAGTATTTGTACCTATATAGGGGTAAAAGGATAACTTGTAAAAATACACCTCATGAAAATAAATAAAAATCACTATAAAATACTTCATAAAAAATAAACATTTTTCATTTTATAAATAAAAATTAATAAAATCATTTTCGATTTTTAACTGAATTTTCAAATCTTTTTTAGGACCTTTTTCCTGGTTGGTCCACGTGGACCAACCAGGGCAGTCGCAGTTGACCTCGGTCAACTGTCTGCCCTAGGTACTGTAGCTTCTGTCAGACCTTGGTTTGACCCCCTCTTTGTTGATTTTTCCAGCCTCCATCTTGCATTTTTGAGATCGAGTCCTTCATGACTTTTGTCTCTCGATTCTTGGTCTATCACACCCTTGCGTTTTTTTGGGGGACAGAGCCATCGATTCGCCAGATATTGCTCGGTCTTTGGAGCGCCTTGGTCATCCGGTCAAACCACATATATGGAGCCCCGACCTTTCGATTTGAATTCGAACCCTATTCTTGGTCCCTCTCGTGCCCCTTGTGATCTCAAGCGATTCCTGGAGGTGACAGCTCCAGGATTAGCTCGTCAAGGAGGTGGAGCTGCACGGATCTGGGTGTTCCATCGACCTCCGGCCAACCCCCGTCAAGGTACTTTAACCTCGGGCCCCCAGGCCCTTGAGGTGGTTATTTTCCCTTAGTTTTTATTGCATTCTTCTAGCCATAATCTTAGAATAAAAAACCCTCAAGAAAACCTCGCTTCCATCGATCAATTTGTCCAATCCATTCATCTCGCCGGAGCGCACCTCCGGCTGAGCACCACCACTACAGGCGGGTGGCTCTAAGGGGACGGTCAAGTACCGTCCTCTTTGTCCATATAACCATCCCTCTTGATCATCGGGGACGGTCTCACAACCGTCCCTTCTGCCACCGTCTCATTTACTTAGATGGGACGGTTCTCACAAACGTCTCTTCTAATCAACCATTGGGGACGGTGGAAACCGTCCCCTTACAGATTCCATTGGGGACGGTTACGACCGTCCCTAGTACCGCATCTAGTCGTGACGGTTATAATCGTCCCCATCTATGAAGCACGGGGGACGGTTGTAACCGTCCCTAATGGTGTGCAACCATTCAGCGACAGGCACATAAGCCTATTCGCGACGGTTTTAACCGTCTCCTTTAGTCCCTCTGGCCGCTAAAATGGGACAGAGAGTGTTTAACAATCTAAAAGGGGGAATAAAACCGTCCCCCTTGATATACAGAGGGGACGGACAACCGTCCCCTCTGTTTTTAGAGCTAAAGGGGACGGCCACAGAAGCCTATTCGCAACGATTTGGACCGTCCCCTTAGGTCCCTCTGGCCGCTAAAATGGGACAGAGGGTGTTTAACAATCTGAAGGGATGGATAAAACCGTCCCCCTTGATTTGCAGAGGGAAAGGTTACAACCGTCCCCTCAGTTGCATCGAACTAAAGGGGACGGCCACAGAAGCCTATTCGCGACGGTTTTGACCGTCCCCTTAGGTCCCTCTGGCCGCTAAAATGGGACAGAAGGTGTTTAACATTCGGAAGGGACGGATTGAACCTTCGCTATTGTCTATTAAAGGGGACGGTCTCAACCGTCCCATCTGCTTTGGTTGTCAATGGCGACGCCAACAGAAACGTATAGGGGACGGTTGTAACCGTCCCCATTAGTCTTTAAAATGCAAAATTGCGTCCCGTGAGCTATCCTCAACAGGAGGGACGTTTCTGTAGCACCTTTGGGGATGGTTATAACCGTCCCCAATAACCCCTGGCTGGGAAAAAATACTAGATTCATTGTGTTTTGTTCATGCTCCCTCTGCAAAATCAAATATCACAATCCATATAATCAAAATGCAAGATGCAAATACGGCACTTTATAGCTATAAAAAAATTGTTGGTCAATTCAACATAGTCTTAGTACTAATAGAAATATTACAATAAAATGTACTAGAAATTAAAAACTAAAATTACTACAAGCATTGTTATCTACTCGGATCCTTGACTCTCGTCGCTCTCCTCCTCACTCTCCTCCTCACTCTCCTCATCGTTGTCGAGATGTGTTAGTTGTACAGGTGACGTGGCTTGACTTTGAAGACGGCTTATAAAGGACATGACATTCGCCATTTCCGCACGCATCTTCGCCATTTCTTCGTCTTGTGCAGACATCTTTGCCTTTACCTCCCGCAGCTCCCTCTCCATCTCTCTTTCTCTCTGGCTCCCTTGCGAGGATGAGTGCGACCAATTTGCACCACCCATTCCGTACCATGTACGGATCGTTTCTCTACGTCCTCCGCAACGGATGCGTTCACTGTGTTCCGGACCAGTGGCTTGACTGCATCATCGGCTGACAACGGGGGAGTGCTCGTCCCCGTGCTGTCTAGCGAGGAGGTGGTAGAGAGCCTAATCATTTTTATCTGCATGTATAAAAATTATAAATATTGTCAATATATATAATAACTTAAGTCATTAAATAAAGTAAAAGTAAATATTACTTACATGAATTGGTGTGTTGGCATCATCAACCCACTGCACTTCTCCACCTAAATCCCGACTCTTTGAATCAGCAAAAACCTCTATACGGGTCATTTCTCGTTCATTTTCCCTCAACTAAAAATACATTAAAGAAGGTTTTAAAATCATTTCTGCACTCAAACTTAATAATTCCAGAAATTTTTTAAATACTTACAAAGTCATCCTTCAACTGGTTAGTGTTCTTCCTTCCCATCTTATGGGTGGACCGGAAGCCTTTGGATCGATTCGCCATATTTTTCGTAGAAATCGACTGTAATTAAACAACGTTAGTACAAGCATAAAACAAGTATAAAGTAAACATTGTACAGACCACGAATTCCTCACTGGATCAAAAATTAATCAACTCCCTCCATTGTTTCGGTGTAACACCAGGTGGGAGGTTTTGTACAAGCTGCTCATATGGAATCTGGGGGTTGTAATACTAAAGATGTAAAAATAAATATCATTAATCTTAAATCTTACGAATTAAAAATAAAAAATTCTCCGTACCTTCGCCTTTATGCATCTCTTGTATCGATGCAACATCTCAGCAGCATGGGAGAGAATCTGGGAATCGAAATGGGCATTTCGTTCCCATGTAAAGACGGTCTTATACAACAAATATAATAAATATTAGTATAAAAACTTAAAAAAATGGTTGTTTGATTTTAAAATACCTCCAAATCAGATCGTATGGCAGCCTTGACAGCATAAGGAAGCTGTCGAAAGTCGTGGGTAGTGATGGGGACGTGCGCACGAGAAACCTGGCCAAGGTAGCTCTGAAACTCCATAGAGTTCTCCCCAACCGCATCTCCACCAACAATACGCACATGCAACGTCTGCCCGGGTGCAAGACGATCCAAAAATCTACATTGAGACGGTCCACGTCGTCTCGGGGTACCTCCACTACCTGCATCAGACGAACCTGCCTGTGGCTGCTAAGGAGGTTCGAGAACCTCCCGAATACGTCTCGGTCTAGGAGCCATCTCTGAAATTTAAAAATAGTTATTTCAAAAAAATACATTTAGATAGATGACAATAAATTCAATTAATTGAAATTGAAAATAAAAAAATATTACCTGATATTGCTAGTTCCAACGTCGTTGTCTAATACTTCATGGAAAAAATCATTGGAGTTATTTTGGTATGCAACATCATTGTCTAGTGCATCTTCCTCTTTGTTTACATCGAAGAAATCTCTCGGTGTTGTTCTAATGGGTATTATCCATCCACTAACTGAGTTATCTGAAACATAAAAGACCTGTTCGACCTGACTGGAAAGCGTATACGGTTCATTGGTTTGTAACCAACCTGTTTGCTTTGAAGAAAGAACCCCATTTCTATCATTCTTGTAACCTAATCCAACTCGACCCACATCGAACTAGATGCAATGAAATAGAACACACCTTGCATCATGTGTAAAACTGATTTCTAGTATATCAATAATCTCGCCATAGTATCCGTCAATTTCCGCATTGAGATCAACCTTCACTATTACTCCTGAAAGTTGTGATGCTTTATTTTCATCAATTGACTTCTTTCGAAATCTAAATCCATTAACGATATAGCCGGAATGTGATATTATTAATGAGTATGGACTCCTGTGATTATATCAAGATTTGTGCTCCACCGTTCATCTTTGGTAACTTTTAATAGTTCAATTTTATCCCCGAACCATTTCAGAAAGTCTGATTTGCTGGTGGTTGTTGATTGAAATTCTTCGAAGAAAGAATCAACCTCGTCTACTTGCATCAAAATATAATAATAAATAAGGTCTCTTTCATTGTCTGAAATACTACAACAGGTACTCTTTAGGATAGCTCGTCCATTTTGTTGAAAAATCCAATGTTTATTTGGATCTTCTATCCACAACTCACCATCATTATTTCGTTCGAACCGATCGAATCTAATACTCTTTCCATCACCCATATACATGTCACAAAATGTGATACAATCTTCACATAAATATCCCTCGGTAATGCAACCTTCAGGTGCAGCTTTGTTAAATACCATATTCTTTAATTTTCGTAGGTATCTTTCAATTGGATACATCCATCGATACTGCACAAGACCACATATCCAGGCTTCGCTAGGAAGTTGAATAATTAGATGAACCATTATATTAAAAAATGTAGGTGGAAAGAGCTGCTCCAGTTTACATAAAGTTATAACAATATCTGTCTCTCGTCTGAACAATACTTCCGGATCTAAAGCCTTCGAACACGGAACTTTAAAAAACTGAATGAGTTCAATTAGTGGCTGCAAAACATCAGCATGTACAACTCCTATGATTAACAACGGGAAATGAACTTGCATAAGTATATGGCAATCATGATTTTTTAATGACGATATCTTTCTTTCTGTCATATTTATGCATCTGCTAATTTGAGAGGAGAATCCATCAGATACTCTAATTGATTTAATAAAATTGAGTATCTTATCTTTGTCAGCACTGGATAAAGTATACATTGCTTCGGGAATTATTACTTTGGAATTGTCTGACTCAATCGGATGTAATTCGGGTCGGATACCCAATTGTATTAGATCACGTCTGGCTCGCAAACTATCTTTGACAGTACTAGAGATATTCAAAATTGAAAGAATATTTTCCATAACATCTTCTCTATATGCATCACGTCCAAGTTATGACGGACCTGTAAAGTATGCCAGTAGGGTAGCTCCTGAAAGAATATACTTTGTTTTCGCCATCCACCGGTTGCCTTCCTCTTAGATAATCGGCCTAGAGAGTAGTTGCCCAAATTTTTTTGTTCCATCCACATTGTGCTTCCTGATCGGCGATTCAAACTTAAACAACGTCCAAACGATTGTCCATCAAACTTGTAATTATTTTCACTTCTTAGCCATCTATGACTTACCGGTAAGAAACGACGATGTCCCAAATAACAATGTTTCATACTCGCACTTAACCATGTCGAATGTGTTTTATCCTTACAAATCGGACATGTGAGTTTACCTTTCTTACTCCATCCTGATAAATTGGCATATGCTGGAAAGTCATTAATTGTCCACAATAAAGAAGCACGCATTGTAAAGAATTCTTTCTTTACCGTGTCATACGTACTCACTCCAGAATTCCACAGAATCTTTAGTTCGTCAATCAACGGTTGCATATATGTATCTATTGCATTACCTGACCCCTTAGGACCAGGTATCAATAACGACATCATCATAAAGGAAGATGCCATTGACATCCATGGTGGCAGATTATATGTAACGAGTATCACAGGCCAAATAGAGTAACTCGTACTCATATTTCCGAATGGATTAAAGCCGTCAGAAGCAAGACCCAATCGTATGTTTCTTACTTCTTCAGAAAATGATGGATACATTTCATCAAATTTGCTCCATTCCTCTGTATCTAATGGATGTCGAATAACACCGGTTACATCTTTCTTTTTGATATTACTGTGCCATATCATCATTCTAGCTGTTCTTTTGTATGAATATAATCGTTGTAATCGGGGAATCAAAGGAAAGAACCATAAAATCTTCTCCGGTTTTTTCCTCTTCGAATCATTATCAATATTCTTATATCTGCTACTTTTGTAGTCAGGACATGTATCTAAGTTTGAATAATCCTTCCAATATAAAATGCAGTCGTTCGGACATGCGCAATTTTCTCGTAGTTCAGTCCAAGTGCACGAAATCTAGACTTAGCGTCCTTCCAGTCCTTCGGAAAGTTTTCTGGATTATTTAATAATGTCCTAATCAACTGTAAGACATCTGTCATCGTAACCGCTGTACACTGATTCTTCACTTTTATCTTAAACATCTCCAGAAGAAAACATAATCGAGACATTTTGACTCCTGAGCATAATGGCTTCTCTGCATCTTGTATTTTTTCAAGTAACGTATCCGGAAGCGAATCCATCATTTTATCGGTGTCATGTCCTCGAATGTTATCTACCATCTCAAATATAGCATCACGGTCTTGTGTTTCAGAGACATCTCTTTCAGTATCACCGTGGACATTACTATCTTCTTCTAAAATAACTCCTTCACCATGATATGTCCAATTCGTATAATGAAGCCAAAACCCATTTAATATCAAATTCTCGTAAACTATGGCTCGATTTAGTGTTTTTTCATCTTATGCAAGGACAATGTATCTTATCTCCTTCACCTCCTACAATTTGATAGTACGATCATATTGAAAAGCCCAGTCTAAGAATCCGATAACTCCTTTGTTATATGTCCGATAGTCATCGAATCTTTTGTTCATCCAACTTTTGTCCATTTCCTAAAGGTAAGATCCAAAGTTAATTTCAAAAATGTTTGGTAATTTTCAAAGTTGTATATTGGTTATATATTTTTGATCCTCTAAACTAAACTATTAAGCAACTATTTAAGCATTAGAAACTATATATGCATATATGATTATACTTTACAACATCTACTTTACAATCATTAAGCAACTAATTTGGGAGAATTAGTTAAAGAACTCTAATTAAAAAAATCATAAGCAAGCATTCATAATACAATCACAAGCAACTCTACTTTACTCTACATAATACAATCATAAGCAAGCATAATATATTAATAAATTACCAAAAACTTAAAAAAACTTGCATCCAAATAAGATGATGAAATCAAGGCGGAGGGAGGTGGGCGACCGGGCGGAGGACGATGGACGGACGGAGATGGGCGACGGTCGAGGCTTGAGGAGGAGGGCGAGACGACGATGGGGCTGAGTGGGCGAGACGACGGAGCGTAGGGTGGAAAAGGAGGGCAAAGGGGCGAGATGGCGTGAGCGGCAGCGGAGGGCGGAGGGAGAGGGCAAGGGAGCGGAGGCGGATGGTGGAGGAGGAGGGCAAGGGGCGAGAGGCCGGAGGCCGGAGGGCGGAGTAGGAGGCTGGAGGGCGGAGGACGGTGCTATGAGGGCGGAGGATGACGCTATGGGTCGATTGGAGGAATGAGGGAGATGGATTCGCTGGGGATGGGTATATGACCATTTGGGACGGTCGTTCAATCGTCCCTTTTAATAATAATCGGGGACGGTTATGAGTGGACCGTCCCCTCTGGTTCGTTTTAGGGACGGTTATTAAACCGTCCTCGAAAAGCTACTTTAGGGGACGGTTGTAGCCGTCCCTTATAATAATAATCAGGGACGGTTATAAGTGGACCATCCCCTATGGTTGCAGAAATTTTCCCCAATGCGCCAATTAGGGTTGTTTTAGGGACGGTTATGCAACCGTCCCATCAAATTAACTATAAGGGACGGTTGTAACCATCCCCTATAGTTTTCTTATAAGCGACGACCGCAGTGAAGTAACGGGGATGGTTATGACCGTCCCCTAAAGGCCCAAGCAGGGGACGATCATAAAACCATCCCTAAATGTCATGTTAAAGGCGACGGTCATAATTGACCGTCGCTAAAACTATACAGAGGTGACGGTCAGCAAACAACCGTCTCCTGAAATAGTATAGGGGATGGTTGCTAAATGACCGTCCCCGAAAACCGTCCCCAAAGGCCGTCCAGTTTGTAGTGCACCCTATCGATTCACGCCTCTTTTCCATCTTCCATGGAGTCCAGGCATCTTGCCCTGGGCCCTATCACCTTTTTCTTGCAGGTACGAGTACTTGAGCGACATCTGGGAGCATTTTTTGGGCTCGCCGGAGGTACTTGGAGGTCCCGAGCACCACCGCCGTCGTAGGCGAGAACCAGCACCCCTCCGGCCATTTTGAAGCTCCCTGGACTTGGAGAACGCTTGCAGGAAGAGATCTGGGCCCTTTTGAGCTCTGAACGCCGACGAAGGAGGGCAGGGGAGGTCGCGGAAGTTCGCCGTCACCGGCCTTCTTCCGCGTTCTTCCTCCAGGCCTTTCAACCATCCGATCAAGGGAGGCCCCAGATCCATCGTCCACCGTTCGATTCGCGCAACCACAACCGCCCATCATCCACCAGATCTTCTAATCGCGGCCGTTGGAGCGCAAAGCGGTATCATTCGAGGAGATCGCGCCACGCGTCAAGTGAACGGCCCACAACCGTTCGATCTCGCCCGCCAGCTGACCGTCGGATCTCAGCCATGCGTCGTCAGAATCCATCCGCCGTCAGATCTCCTTTGCGTGGGAATTTTGCAAGTATATCCCCCGGCTTTTTGTAATTTTCTTTTAGTCCATAAACTTTTAATGGTAGTTTAAAACTTTTGTAAAATTTGCAACTAGGCCCTCGGACTTTAAGTATTTGCAACTAGGTCCTCTACCACGTCACCTCACGTGACCTGTTCACATGAGGCGCGGGCTTTTTGCAGAGAGGCCCCCGACCTTTTATGAATTTCGTTTCAGTACCTAAACTTTGTATTATAGTGTAAAAATTTTGGAAATATTGCAAGTGAGCCCCCGGAGGTTTTTGATATTACGAACAGGTCCCTGCCAAGCGCATGCCAGTCACGTGCCCTGGTGGGTTATTTGCAGAAAGACACTCCCGGGTCTGGTTATTTGGGATTAGTCCATTAAATTAAATATTTAGTGTATTATTTTGTGGAAAAATTGCATGCGTGCCCCTGGATGTTTTAATATTTGCACTTATACCCCTGCCAAGCTATGAATTTTTGTGTGCTTGCTCTATTTATTTAAGGTATCATTTTAATTCGAAAAATTACCAGAAATTCAACTTAAGCTCCTGTCCACTTGCACTCCCACGCCTCATTTTTGCATTTCATGTTATTGCATTTTTATATTTATTAAAAATCAAAAACATGCATTTTATCCAGTGTCTAGCTTAGAAAATACCAAATAAATATTAAAACACCTAGAAAATTTCCAAAAAATTTACCTACTGTCTATTTTATCCTATTTTAGTGTCAATCCAAAAATCACTAAAAATTGCAAAAGAAAAACCTTAAAAATTTGAAAATACCTTAAAACTTCAAAAAAATCTATAAAATCGTAAGTGGGTGTATTTTGCAACTTCAACCCTGCCTTTTGTATTTTTTAGTACACAAACTTTCATTCGTAGTGTACTATTTTTGTAATATTTGCAACTAGGCCTTTGTACTTTATGTATTTGCATTTAGGTCCAATCCACGTCACCTCATGTGCCCGTATGTGTGAGGGAACTGGGCATTTTGCACCTAAACCCTTGGGTTTAATTTATTTATTTTTGTCATTATTTTTGAATAATAATGTAATATTTTTTGGAAAAATTGCATTTGTCCCCCGAATTTTGTTGTAATTATAGAAATAACCCCCTAGTATTGTTTACTGGATATATTTCAGAAAATTGTTATTTTTGGTCCCATAGTCCTCTAATTTGTTCGACTAGGGTCTAGAAACTTTAACTTTTTACTTAATTACCCCTACTAGAGTGCATTTTCTTTTTGTAGATTTTATTTTGTTAAAAATAGCTCCAAGCCTCTAAAATTCCTAGAAAATATCATAAATGCCTGACAAATATATCCAACACATATAATTTTGATTAAGTATTTATGATTTTTTTCTATTTATTAAAAACCAAAAAGAGAGCTTTTATTCCCTATTTAATTATTAAAATTCAAAAAAAAACATTTTGAAAAATTCAAACAATAGATTTTAGATATTACTATATTTTTAGCATACAGTCCAAAAATCACTAAAAATAAAAAAATTAAAACATTAAAAATTAAAAAGCTCTAAAATCCTTATAAAAATTAAAAAAATTCTAGAAAACTCCAAAATATTTATTTCTATTTCTTAAATTTATGTTCAATATATAATATATATTAAAAATAGTTTTAGAAAATTTTAAAGCTTTTAGCTATTTTTAGTTTCCAAAATAATTAGGTCCATTTATCTTAGCTATTGTTTTTCCTTATTAATTCAATTTAAAATTAAAAAAATAAAATTATAAGAAAAATACCAAAAATATAAAAAAAACTCAAAAATATTTTTTTGTGATTTTTGAGTATATGTAACTACTTTTATAAATAAAAAAGCGATCTATACTTATATATCTACATATACTTTTATTAGTATTAATTAATTATTATAAAATTTAAAAAACCAGAAAATCTAAAAAAAGAAAATAAACATTATAAAATAAAAAATCTAAAAAAAATATAAAAACAAATTTTCAAAAAATTAAATAATAAAAACTTACAAAAATTAAAAATACCCTAAAAAGCCCAAAAAGCATTTATTGTCTTCTGTTAGCTAATTTGGTTGTCTATCCCACGTTCTCCTTGCGTTCAACCGCTATTGTAGTTATCCACTATACATTTTTTGTAGGGTATAATAAATTTTGATCCACACTACTTGCATTGATTTTTATAAATTATATGGGTTAATTGTTAATCGACCTCGACTTTCGTGAGCGGTCGCCTCAATGACAATTTATCTTCACTTCTTGTGAGGATATTTTTAGACCCACGTCAAAGTTGTGTCATCAAATGGTGTTGTTGCTGGGGAGCAATACACAGGATAGAATTTTGGGTCGTTTTTATTTCATTATTCTTCTTTATTCATTTTCTCTCGTCTTTGATATAATTATTTATTGTGCTAATATTCATCTCTTCTATTTTTCTTGCGAGGGACTTTGAGACGATGATGACTGCCTAGGTAGTTGAGGCACCTGAATCGAGAAGACTTGGTCCTTCTACTTATGGACCAAGAGGAGAGAGAAAGAGATAGAAGAATTTAGCCTAGGATATTATTTTTTTTGTGAGAAAGTGTCACCTATTTCCGCTATTTAATTTATAACAATACATGTATTTTGGACTTTGATACTCAGGCCTAATTTCCAAGTATTTGTTCACTTGGGGGCTCACCAGATTTTTTTCATGTTTTCATCGCCTTTATTTTCTTTATTTTTCACTTTTTTTGCTTTCTGGCCTATTTTTATTTATTTTGTGGAATGATCCCTTAGCATTAAATGTTGGATATTTAGACTTGAGACTGTGTGCCATGAGAGGTCTTCATACAACGCTTGCAGGACCTACTGTGGTATCGAGGAGCCTCCAAGACCATACTCTAAGTTTCTTTCTAAGTATCTAGCATTTGGTTATTCACAACATTAGCAATTAATTACATAGGACAATTTCCGCTTGCATCTTGTACATATTGATTAGGTTTAAAAATTATTTGTTTTGCATCATGCATCGAGAGAGCTGGGAAGCATTGTAAGTCTTCTATCTTTCATGCATCATTTGATACGAGGATAGATTTCCATCTTCGTGTCCACTTGCATTGTTTGCCACTATCTCCCTCTGTTTTTGGATCTAGGAATTAAAGAAAATACAAAAAATTGTTAGGTAGTTGCTATTAAAAAATACTAAAAAAAGAAAATCCAAATTTTAAAAAAGGGACTGCTAATCTCACTTTGACACTGATTAAAATCCGTAACGAGCATCATTGTTTGGGGCTCACAAAGCCCTTATTGATTTCAAGTACATTCCGGACAGAGAGAAGCACAACCCTTAAGGAGTAGAGCTAAAAACCCGATCCGTGGTTGCCTCAACTATCACCTAGACCAGTGAAGTATTGGTACTTCTATCATACGTGGACATGTAGGGCCTTGTCAATTACAGTGTTCCCACCTTGTGTGGAACACTAACTTGGTCTGAAGTACTGAGCTTAAGAGACAACCTTCACAGACGTGTTTGCCTCATCATCTTGTGTCCGATTAGGAGCTTGCACGCCGACGAGTGATTCCATTGTGAGCTTGGTCTGAAGTAGTGGTTTCACCTATGAGATTACTCTCTCTTTTCTTTAGCTGAGTAACCACCCAGGCATGAGGTTGAGGACCTTAAAAAGCACAGATCACAGGATAGAAAGGAGGTGGAACAAGTACGGGGAGACTCTTCCTAATAGTACATGCTCTCCTCTAGGGCTAGTCACTTAAGGACTCGTGAAAACTTTTTGCTTGAATCAATAGCCCTAAAATCGAAAAGATAAAAATAGCCGAAATCGTACAGCTTCACATTGGGTTGAGTTGGTGAATCCATTTTGTTTGGTGTTTGTTTCTTTAGAGTAGGATCAAAGTCCTGCGCTCCCGCACATTTCTACCATCCTTCTTTTCTCACTTCCTCCTTGACCCCTGCTCATTGTGAGCCTTCTACTATTTTATAATCCATTTGTTTCTACTTCATCACCTTATATTTCCTCCAACTCGATCTTCCCTCTTGTCTCAAGATGATGACTCAATGATGACTTATTTGGGACTCCGTCGATACCCACATCGACTCCTCAAGAACGGCATCTCCAATAATTCGAGGCGATTTCCATTAACATGGTTCAGACTCCATGAACCACCTTTGGATTTCTTGCTTCTTCTTCCTCACTCAAACCGGGAAAACTCTCTTCTAGAGTTATGCCCTTTTTTGATGGAGAATGATTTCACTCCATACTCCTCTCCATCCCTAATAAGACTTGGAATTGATCCTAATTCTGAATTATTTTATCCATATGGTGCTTGCATACAGACTTATAAAGTTGTATTTCCCATTGCAGATCTAGACCCCAATCTTTAGCCAATTCATCCATAGTCCACATCATATATGGGAAAGGGACCTCGGTAGCAGAATACTGGGCAGGGAACTGGTCCCAATCAGAATGAATCAACATCTAGATCTTGGCCTTATCTAGGCCATCCAACGACAACTCACTGACCAAGCTCTAGCTCGGTTTGCTTTCCAAGAAATGTTGAATGATCTAAGGAGGAGATCCGAAGAGAGGGAGATACCTCAAGGAGGAGGTGTCTATGAGGAAAGAGATGATCGATTTGTATGTGGACCTCTTGGATGCAGGGATGATAGAGAGAGAGAGAGGCCAACCCAAGCCAACACTCAAGCAAGCATACAACCCTGGGGCTTACCTCATCAATGAGTGGATCCAAATCCCACTGATCCACAAACATTTTGAACTAAAACAACAACTAATGTCTCTCCACCCTAGCTTCCATGATAATTCAAATGAGGAATCCAAAATCCATTTACAACAGTTTGGTCGCATCTTTAGCACCACTCAATATCCCAACATCACTTAGGGCGTAGTCAAGATGATTGCCTTCCCATTTAGCCTTTAGGGAAAATCTCTCTACTAGATAAACCATATGGGAAGGTGGTGCCGACTTGGGAGGAGTTGAAGTCAGCATTACTTTACAAATACTATCCTCTCGGACATCTCAATCTCATGCGGTCAAAGATCGCTAGCATCTCTCAGGGACACCAAGAATCATTCTGTGAAACCTGGGAGAGGTTTAGTGATTTGATCGAGAAGTGCCCCCACCATGACATTCCGAAAACCAGCTTGGTCCAACACTTCTTTGGGGGTTTGACAGAAGCAAGTCAATATCTGGTTGACACTACTTACGAAGGATCTCACTTTAACAAGGATGAGAATGCAGTTTGGCTAATCTTTGATGAGATGGTTGAAGGAGAGGTCGTGTTTTCCTCATCTCATACCTTTCAGATCCAACCACTACCACGATAGGTTCTCTGTAAGAATGTGAATATGGAAGAGACAAGAGAAGTCTAAAGGTGTGGCAATTCTGACCTAATCATCATTGGAAACCAAATGTCGAAGGTAGACATCATTGAGAAGAGGTCTCAGTACCTAGAGAAGCTCGTCGGGATCGAGCAAAGAATGAAGATCTTAGACAAGATAGATATCATCACCAAGCAGCTGGAGCTACTGGTGAACACTATCAGTGCCTGGAATGTAGTGACCACAGCTATTGAGCCTCCAGCTAAGAAGAAGGAGTAGACACAGCCACAACCGCCTCAGCTAAGTCCCAGCTAACTTGCGGTCCAACGTGTATACTTATGCAGGCCCTGGAGCAGCAGCAGCTATAGATGTAGACTTCGATGGTTCTCTACCAGCAACCTAAATACCAGCATCAGTACATTGAACCTTGTTCTCCAACTCCCCTGCTCATTCAAGAGGTGAGTGTCATCTGGGGTAATTACCAGCGACTGACCCATCCTCAGGGACAATAGCATGGTAATGACCTGGCCAACAAGCCATATCACCAATCACAAGGAGGGTGAAACTTTTAGCCCAATCCAGCCCACCACTAGCAACCTCCGTAACATGGTTACAAGTAGAGGGAGAGCAACTATCAGAAGTGTCCTGATACTGCCGGCACCACTATAAGCAACCGACTACTCCATATCATCACTAGTACTCCTCACAGTACCAACTATACCCGTTCATCCTCCACCTCATTGTACTTAGGGTTACCCACAACAACCTCCTTCATACTAGCAGAATTAACAATCTCATCATGCTGAATCTTCTGAGGTTGGCCCAGTCAACCCAGCTCTTGACTGTCCGGACCAGCTCATCAAGAACATGGCTGTGATGAGCCAAAGATCGAATACCTGATGGTCACAAAGACTGTCATTCCAGCCCAAGTCGAGGAGAACCCGAACAACTTCTATCGCAAGGAGCAGGTATCTTGCAGTGCCCAACCCAATTCATGTGAAAATAATGTCTTTTTATCTAATGTTATATATCCTAGAAGCGGTAGGATGCTCCAATCATATGCGACAGCGAAGGGGAAGAAAAAGGCATCCGATGGTGAGTCTTCAGCCAAACTAGCTGATGGGGCCAAATAATTTTTTGGATAGCACCACTTACACCGAAAATACAATAAAAATGCATAAAATACCAAAATACAAAAAGAAACAACGACCAAGGTAAACAAGTGCCCGAGAAGGAAAAGCCAGCTGCAACAACAACAGCTGACTCAGATCCTGCCAAAGGAGCCAAGACCGCACCATTTTTGATCAATAGCTTGTAGATGATGTTGATTCTGTTTGCCATATACATGTACACACTTATATGGACAAACATTTACAACATATAGTTCATTCTGATGTAAATATACCGTTTCTTTATACAATTAAATCAAAAATAGTAAAAAAATTAAAAAAATACTTTGTTTAATCCTGACGTCATTGAAATATTGCAAAACATTATGTTTGAGATGCCTTTTCTGAAATCCATGGAATACATGCCTCATGTGAAGAAAGGACTTAAGGATACATGTACAACAAAGCATCAACCCCATGGATACTGACACAAGACTTCCAATTCTGAGAAGCATATTCTCACCATGGTGACAACAAATGCCATCAGCAACCACCCTCCTAAGAAGAAAGACAAGGGAGCACCTTTGATCAGATGCGCAATGTTCAACAAGGAGTTTGAGCGCACATTGCTCAATAGTGGGTCATCTATCAATCTATTTCCATCATCACTACTCACAGAATTTGGGTTAGGACCACTTAAACTACTAAGATAATCCTACAATTCATCGTACAAGTCAGTCAAGCATCCTCCATGCACGTTGGAAGAAGTGGTTGTCATTGTCGGAGGGATGCAATTCCCTGTTGATTTTGTCGACTTGGACTTGGACACCTCGAAGCCTCTACTCCACACCCCTATCATTATTAGATGGTCGTTGCTTCAAATAGTCGAATCAATAGTTGACTACAACACTGGAGAAATCACATTCCACTCTAGTAGTGACAAAGTGCAGATAGAGACTGTTCCCGAACCAAAGCTCGTAGAAGCGTGTCAGAGTTAAAGGTACTTGAATCTCAATGTTTTGAGGACTTTGATTTTGTAGCAGAGATCAGAGACATAAATCTATTTATGGATGATCGAGAAATCCTATAATTCCTCTCCCCTGAGGAAGAACAGGAAAGCACAATTCAATTGATTGATGTCTTTGAAGATGAGGTTTTTGTTGATGTGCCATTAGAATAAGAAGAACAATCCATCTCGTATGAACAAGAAGATTTCATTGCAGATATGTGTGTTATCCTGAATGACAAAACCGGAATACCAGCGGTGTACCAGCAATAGTTGAAAGAGCTTACACCTGCAGTTGTCGCTGAAGTAACCATCGAAGTCGCAACCACTCCACCAGAGCTCAAGCCACTACCCTCCAATATGATGCATGCCTTCTTTGTTGGAGAACCGAACATGTACCCGATCATCATCAATGCTTATTTGACCGAAGACCAAGAATCTCGTCTGATGGAGGTTCTTGAACGCAACCGCAAGGCAATAGGTTGGAAGTTATTAGATCTCGATGGGATTAGTCTATCCTTGTGCTCGGATCATATCTCCCTTGAAGAAGATAGCAAGCTCTCCCACGAATTCCCGAGAAGAATGAAACCAAACCTCTGGGAGGTGGTTATGGAAGAAATTTTGAAATGGTGTGATGCAAGATTTATCTATTCAATCTCAAGTGGGTGAGCCCCCTACATGTTCTGTCAAAGAAATCTGGGATCACCATTGTTACTAATTTCAACGGAGAGGAGATTCCAACTAGAATACAAACCTCTTGCCGTGTCTGTCTTGATTACAGACGTATGAACCACACCACCAGGAAGAACCATCTCCCATTGCCCTTCATCGACTAGATTCTCGAGAGACTGGCCACGAAGAAATATTTCTGCTTCTTGGACATGTATCCTGGATATAATCAAGTTGCAATTGCTCTTGAAGACCAATAGAAGACTACGTTCACATGTCCTTTTGGGACGTATGCTTTCTGAAGGATGTCATTCAGAATGTGTAACACCCCCGCTACATTTCAACGATGTATGGTAGAAGTATTCACAAACAGGTGGGCAGTTTTCGTGACGTGTTCATGGACGATTTCTGGATCTATGATGACTCATTCAATCAATGTCTTGATTTAGACCGTGTTTTGTGGAGGTGTTATGAAGTGAACCTTGTGCTCTCGTGGGATAAGAGCAACTCCTTGGTGATGGAACAGATTGTGTTGGGTCACGTTGTATCAAAACATGGTATGGAAGTTGACCAGCCAAGGTGGAAGTGATTTCAAAGCTAGAGCCACCTACAAATCTGAAACAAGTCTGGTTATTCCTGGGGCATGTCGATTTCTACCGATGATTCATCAATGACTTCAACAATATGGCCTGACCGTTCACTGAATTGCTCAGCAATGAGACTGATTTTGTTGTGGATGACCATGTTCTCCACGCCTTCAATGAGCTGAAAAGCTTGATCACACATGCTCCTGTCCTGCAGCAACCAGATTGGTCCCTACCATTTGAGATCATGATGGTCACATCCAACTATGCAATTGATGCTTACTTAGGGCAAAGATGAGAGAATGTCCCCTTCACAATTCATTACGCAAGTGGAACACTTGACGAGGCCCAGAGAAACTATACTATGATAGAGAAAGAGCTGCTAGATGTAGTTGCATTGGAAAAGTTCAGATCACATCTTCTGGATCCAAAGTGATTTTCCAAGAAGGATGACAAACCTCGTCTGATCATATAGATACTTCTCTTCCAAGAATTCGACCTCGAAATCAGCGACAAACCTAGAGTCAAAAATGTGGTTGCCGATCACCTTTTCATAATCATTAAGACAGAATCCCTTGAGAAAGCCATCATTCCTATCACAAAAACCTTTCTAGATGAAGCTATCTATTATGTTACCTCTCTCCCATGGTATGACAACATCGTGAATTACCTCATCTCCAAGAAGACTCTAACAAATCGGCTAAAGATAAAGAAAGACAGGTTCTTGCCAGATATTCACTCCACCAATGCCAAGAACCATACTTATTCTGTGAGGAAGTATACTACATCTGGACTCTTGAGGAAATAACAAGTGTCCTAGACCACTGCCATAAGCTTGAAGCCAGTGGACCCCATTCTGAAAAGAGAATGCCAACAAATGTTCTTCAATGTGGCCTATGGTGGCCAACCTTGTTCAAGGATGTTGTTGATTACGTTAAGAGTTGTATTGACTGTAAGAGAATGGGTAGAAACATTAGCTCTAGAGATACGATGCCTCTGAAATACATTCATATATCAAATATCTTTGACGATTGGGTCATCGATTTCATGGGCTCATTCCCTAATAGTCAGGGCTGTAAGCATGTCTTATTATTTGTTGATTATGTTAGTAGATGGGTTGAAGCTATCCCTGCCCAAACCACCCTAATAAAACATTGTGCAAGTTCCTCTGGGAAAACATCATTTCGCGTTTCGGAATTTCAAAAATCCTGATATCAGACATGAATGACCATTTCATAAACATAGAGGTCAATAAGTTGACTAAAGAATGCAACATCGAACACCGTATCGCGACACTATACCGCCAGCAGTCAAATGGCTTAGCTAAATGTTCAAATAGGTAGGTCAAGACTATTCTGTAGAAGCTTATACGACCAGACAAAAAGAATTGGTCCCAACTCTTGGGCTTGGTTCTTTGGGCGTAGTGCACAACGTACAAGTCTCCACTTAGCATGTCTCCCTACTGCCTTGTTTATGGAAAGATGTCACCTGCCTGTGGAATCAGTTCACAAATCTTTATGGGCATTGAACTTATGTAATTTGGATTCCGAAAAAGCAGGTGAACACAGAAAAATTGATATGAACTAGTTGCTTGAATTCAGAGACCATGCGTATGACAATATCCCCGTGTACAAGAAGAAAGTAAAGAAATGGCATTATAAACACATCCAAAGGAAGACTTTCGAGCTTGGATAAAAGGTGTGGTTATTTGATGTGTGGTTAAATTTTTTTTCCTGGAAAACTGACGAGCAAGTGGACATGGCCTTATCTCATCCACACCGTGCAAGACAATAGAAGTATCTTGACATCATAATCATGATATGATGCACAACCCTTCATGGTAATAGGACAGTTGCTAAAGCCACACATAGAGCCAGATACATTCTTGTTTGTTGTTGATTCTATTCACGTGATAGCTTAAGATGAGATACCCGAAATTGATGTATCAGACACTTAAAGCATAAAAATCGCTAAAATATCTTTTGTTTTCTTATTTTCTTCTTTTATTCTTTTCGTTTTCATTTTTCTTCTTTCTTTAGAAAAGGTATTCACCCCTTTCATAACTGCTATACATAGGACATACTTTGTCCTAAGTATATGGGGGGGGGGAGGTGAGCACCCCAATTTGTTCATTCTTTGATCCCTCACCTATCCCCTCAACTCTCGATATTCTATCTATACGTAGGAGTTGCCCGACTGATGTATCAAACACTTAAAGCACAAAAATCGTAAAAATATCTTTTGTTTTCTTATTTTCTTCTTTTATTCTTTCTGTTTTCATTTTTTCTTTCTACTAAAAAGTTATTCACCCCTTTGATAACGGTTATACTAAGGACGTACTTTTTCCTAAGTATGAGGGATGAGCACTGCAATTTGTTCATTCTTTGATCCCTCACCTATCCTATCAACTCTCGATATTTTATCTATATTTAGGTATACTTTTCCCTAAGCATGGGGAGGGTGGGACAGGTCGAGCCAATGATTTGATATTCCCTCCCTTGACCCTCCCTGTCTTGTGTACGACCTTCTATGCTCTGTATTATTTCATCCTAAGTATAGGGGGGATGATTGACTTCTTATTTGTCATTCTTTCATTATTCTTCAGTTGCTGTAGTATAGACTATCATATACTTAGTACGAGTTATGTCTTCCTTTTTTGACATAGCTCAATCTAAGTATAGTGGGGTCTTATATACGTTGTATACACTCTAGCCATAACTCATACTTTCGTATTTTCAATAATATGTCTAATTAATAAAAACTAAAACACATATTCAAAATTCTTTGTATATTGATTAATAAATCAGGTAAAAAATGCTTTGCAAAATGTTTCAAAAATGGTTTGAAAATCTTTTTGAAAAATCTTTTGAAAACTGTTTAGAAAATGTTTTGTAAAATATTTTCAACCTTGGTAAAATTGTTTTGGTTGTGAAATTTTTTTTCCTTTGTTTGAATAAAATATTTTGAAAATCTATTTGCAAATGATTTAGAAAATGGTTGCAAAAAATATTTTGAAAAATCTATATATACTGACTGAAAAATCTTTACAAAACGATTTTCAAATTTTGTAAATGTTTGCAAAAATTATTTGTCAATTTTTTTTCAAAATAAAGTTTACAAAATGTTCGTAGAAATCATTTCAAATTATTTTGAGAACTATGTACATAATACAAACAAAGAAAAGGTTTACAAACCTTGTATATAAAACTTGTAAATTCTTCACCAAAACTCTTTTACATAATAAAATACACTCACGTCTAAATATCTACATATAAGTATTTGACAAAACTCTTTTTAAAAAAACCCTAAAATTTGCAAAATTAAAAATCCCAAAAACATTCACAACATCTTTTCAAAAAATTTGCATAAAATGTTTTCAAAAATCCATAAAAAAATTCAAAATAGAAAATTACATCACAAAAATATTTTCCTTGCATTGTACATAGCATTGCATTTTTCGATTGATATTGATAATTCAAATAGTCTAAATAAAATCTAAAGATTGGAGCTTGGTTTGACTGAATAAGTAGAATATTTTGGAACACATGCACGACTCTTGTTGATTATGACCTAGCTTGCACACCCGTACTTCGCTTACCTTAGTTGAAGTGGTAGAGGGTTGGATTTGCTGGCATGAGACACAAGCTGCTCGAAATATCAGAAGTCACACATTTGTGGCCATTGTACCCTACCTGATCTAGGGGCCATGAGGTCTAATGACATAAGTTGTGGGTTACAATAATGCTTCAAAAGAGGGATAGTCTGCTGGATCGAGAGGAAAAAGTTCATGTATAAATGTTGTTGTATATTGTACTAAAAAATGGAAAAATAAAAAACTCCAAAAAGAAAAGACGAGCAATAATCAAGAAAAATCAATTCCCATTAGAGCATGTATATATCCAATAAGCAAGCTCAAGCTTCAAAGATGTATGTATGTGAGCTTGCAATCAGATGACTTGGTTGCATTGGTCAAGCTTCCTAGGATAGGTAGCTACACTGGCTATCATCCATTCTTCTCTCCACCTCCTCTTCTAGAGCTAGTTGTACTTGAACTTAAACGGGAATACCCCGCTTCTCGAGGAAAGAGTTGTTGGATTGGGGAATTAGGATCACCATGTTGGAGAAGACTGACTTTTACCACTTGAACCAAGGAGAGCTACATACCAAACTCACTATCCAAGATAGATACGTAGTTATAAGGGTTTATGTATGAGTTGTCTTATTCTGACCTGGCTATTAAGGAGACTAGGGCAGAGTCTAATGGATCTTAGAGGCCGTTGTGTTTTAAATCCAATTCCCGATAAGGTTCCGGCCAAACTAACAATCCAAAGGTCTGACTAAGCTCCAAACTTAGCTTTTGCGAAGACAAGTTTGAAAGTTAAAATCAATCCAAGTACTTGCTTTTTCTTTTCTATTCTTTATTTCTTTTCTGCACTTACATGAATAAGTGTTTGTTAGGGACTAGCAAAGTCAAGTACGGGGGTGATGAATCTCCATTTCATCACCTTTATTCTTTCATTTTGACCTTTAATCCTTAGTCAAATGCATGTAAATAACGTTATTTTATATGAATTAACATTCATGATTTATTGTATAAATATTGTATAAAATATACTGTTTAAAGATAAAATAAAAGAAGAAAGAAAAAAGAAATAAAATGCCAAAGGTATTTTATGACTCTAAAGCCTGAGACCTAGGCATCACGATGACTGGGTCGACAAGGAATAAAGTAGGGGGAGATAAGGGCCAATAAATAAAGAAAACCTAATTCATAAATGTCCATTAATGCATTTTTGGGACATATTTTATTCTTTATTATTTATACCTCGAATAAAGAAACTTTGTATATGAAATTGTAGATAAAAATACATAGAAAAATACAAAATTATTTCACACAAAAATAATGCAAATTCTACATTCGACACTCAAAATAAAAAGTCAAAATCCAAACTTCCCAGACCCATATCTTCTCAATATGAACTCAAACTGCATCAAACTCACCTTTAATTATATATAACTTTTATTAACTATTTATTGAAGGTGGTTTACTTTAATTTGGAGTTTAGATACAAAAGTTAAGTTTTGGACCCTTATTGTATGGTCGGCCTGAATAAAATATCCATTTTATTTATTCTTTAAAATTTTCATGATTTTACATTTTTATAATTTTGAAAATATTATTAATAGTACATGTACATAATTAGAATAAAATAAAAACATTAAAAATACACTAAAATAAAATAGTATACACAAATACCTATATGAATATACTATACATATACCTATATAATTTATACCTATCTTTAATTAAGTATACAAATAGACTCAGGAAAATACAATAAAAATAGAATTGTGTATGTCTAAATAAATTATAATTATATAATTATGTTTATAACATAATAAATCTAAAATACAAAATAAAATACAAAATATATAGGTAAATACCTATAAATGAACCTCCAAAAACTTACTCATAATAAATCGACTCATAAAAATAAGTAAAAATCATAATAAAATACTAAGAAAAATAATAATTATTTTCATGTTTTAACCAAAATTAAATAACTCATTTATCATTTTATATCAAATTTCTTGCTGAATTTGTCCCATTGCGCCACGTGGACAAATCAGAGGCGGTCCTTGGTTGAACCGTCGGTTAACTAGCCCCTTTTGACCCCTAGGTCCTGCAGCCTAGCACGACTGGTCGGTTTCCTCGATTTTTCCCATTTGTATCTTGCATCTTTTTGGAACAAATCCTCATTTGGAATTTCTCCTCGATCATCCTTCTTTCACGCACACGTCGCTTATCAATCTTAGGAGCCTTGATTATTGAGCTCTCATCGATCAAAGGGGCCCATGTACAAAGTATCTCTTCCACCTTCCTTCGCCCCTTGATCCCTCGTCCACCGAGAAAACCCTAATCCTAGCCTCTTATGAATCTCTTGGTTATAGTTGGAGGATTCTCCTTGATATGGCGGATCTTTTTGGTGTTGATTTGAGGTAGATCCAAGCTTCGCCAGCTAGCTCCTCGCAAGATCTGCTTCATGGTCCTCCTAAAACCAGTGAGCATGTTTTCTAGCATTTTTTGATTCCTTAGCTTAGTAGTAGCGTAGGGTAGGAGCTAGTTAGTTTGATTTCATGTTTTATTCCAAAATTTTAAAAATTCAAAGATCAGCGAAGAAGAGCTCCAACGAACCTCCACATTGTGCTTGACCGTGCTCCATCATCTTTCTCTCACCCATTTTGTTCCTCGACGCACTCTCCACGCTCCACGCACACCCAATCACTCTGCATCACTCCAGATTAGGAGATCAACATCTCCTCCTCCACCGCTCATCAGAGACGTCCGCCACACCTCACCTTCGCCACCCCGACCTAAGATGTCCCCCAGATCCTTTATTTTTGCATGTGTAATCTTCATGCAGTTCTTGGAAGGCCAAATGACCCTAGGTGGGTCGATTTTTACTGAAGAGAAGACTCATGGAGCCCCCTTGCTTCTCCAACCTCTTCAGACCTTGTCGGAGCTCTAGTGGTCCTTATGAGGCTGCCACCTGACATGAAGGAGTGAGAGCTCCATTTTGCACCAACCTCGAGCCTCCCAAGTAGGTGGAGGTGAGAGGAAGAGCTGATCGAAGCTTGGCAACCCCGAGTTCTTACATGTTATTCCACCCTTCTTCTCCACCGTATGATCAAGAGTCCGTGCCCAAGTGCACAATAGCCGTTGGATGAGCCGAAGCTCCGACCTTTGATCCCCATCTGAGATCTAATCTCTACCATCCAGTAGTGAAGCATCATCGGCCATTGTAATGGAGACACATGGATAAGTGAGAAGATCCGATCGTGGACTACGCACGTGGGGGTATATTGCAACTTCATCCCCCGTCTTTTGTATTTTATTTTCAGTATACAAATTTTCATCTGTAGTGTAATATTTTTTGTAATATTTGCGACCATGTACTTTACGTATTTGCATTTAGGTCCAATTCGTGTCACCTCACGCACCTAGGCGCGTGAGGGGATTAAGTATTTTTCACATCAACCCTACGTTTTAGTTATTTCGTTAGCCATTATTTTTGAATTAATAGTTTAATATTTTCTTGACAAATTGCATCTTCCCCCTGAAATTTTTCGTAGTGGTATAAATAACCCTCCGAGTATTGTTTATAGGATATATTTTGGAAATATTCCATTTTCGATACCATAGTCCTTTGAGGTGTTTGGCTAGGGTCCATAAACTTTAAATATTACTTAAATAGATCTCCTTTATTTTGTTAAAAATATCTCCAAGTGTCTAAAAAATCCTAAAATATATTATAAATACCTGACATATATATCCATCACATATAATTTTGGTTAGGTATTTAAGCTTTATTTTATATTTATTAAAAATAAAAATAGAGCTTTTATTCCTTGATTGACTATTAAAATTCCAAAAAAATTAAAAATATTTTGAAAAAATCCAAAAAAATCAATTTTAATTATTATTGTATTTTGAGCCTACAATCCAAAAATCACTAAAATAAAAAAAGTAAAAACATTAAAAATTTAAATAAATACTTATAAAAATTATAAAAAAATCTGGAAAAATCTTAAAAATGTTTATTTCTATTTCTGAATTCTATCTACTACATTTACTATATATTAAAAATAGTTTTGGAAAATTTTGAAGGTTTTAGCTATTTTTAACTTCCGAAACAATTTGTTCCATTTATCTTATCTACTGTTTTATCATATTAATTCAATAAAAAATACAAAAAATAGGAAAAATTATGCGAAAAATACAAAAAATAGAGAAAAATATAAGAAGTCAAAAATATTCTATTTTTTGATTTTTTGAGTATTTATATCTAATTTTATAAATATAAAAGTGATACATACTTATATATCTACATATACTTTTATTATTAATAATAATTTTTATTAAATTATAAATAGTAGAACATTTAAAAAATGAAATAAAATTGTAAAATCTAAATAAAAAATATTAAAACAAAAATTCAAAAAAAGTAAATAATTAAAAGCCCACAAAATTTAAAAAATACCCTAAAAAGCTCAAAATCATTTATTATCTTCTTTTAGCTAATTTTGATTGTCTATCCCCCATTCTCCCTATGTTCGACCCCTATTGTACTTGTCGACTATAAAATTTATTCTAGGATATACTAAATTTTGACTCACACATGCTTGCATTGATTTTTCTATACATTGTGTGGGTTAATTGTTGATAGACCTTGACTTTCGTGAGTGGTCATCTCAGCGACAATTTATCTTCACTTCTTATGAGGATACTTTTAGACTCTCGCCAAAGTCGTCTCATCAGAAGGAAATACCTTGCTCCTTAAGGAAAGAGTAGCTAGACAAGGGAATTAGGTTACCTTTCTAAGAGAAGGTAGGTCTTTGTCATTTCTGATGTGGAGAACTATAATTCACATACACAGTACAAGTAGATTCATAGTCATCAAAATTTGTGTACGAGGACTTATTCTAATATAACTATTGAGACGATCTGAGTAGGAGTCTTGTGGAACTTAGAGTCTGTTAGGTTTTAACTCCATTTTTCAATAAGGTTCCTCCAAACTAATAATCCAAAGGTTTGATCGAGCTCCATACATTGATTTTGTGATGATTATTTTAAAAATCAAAATCATTTTAAGTTCTTTATTTTCCCTTTCTTCTTTTTTATTTTTAGTCTCTTATTCTTCTAATAAGTGTTTGCTATGGGACTAGCAGAGATAAAATATAGGGGGATGATGAGTATGCATTTCATCATCTTTATTCAATTATTTTAGCTTAAAATCCCTTCTTAAGCACCTGTAAATATTAATAAAAAACTATTTTTGTTTCTTATTCTTTTGTAAATTATGTATAGAAATCAATATTTTTAACCTTAAATAAATAAATAAAGTAAAAATAAAGAAAAATAAAGACTATATATACACAATAAATACAGGATGACTCTAACCCCGAAAGTAGGGGGAGATAATGACACTAGTATAAAATAAATAAAATCAAATTCCATTAATTCAGTTTTCATCATCTTGTATAAAATTCATCATACACCACTATTTGTATATATTTTATTTGTCAACCAATTCATTTTCAAATAAAAATGTTCCCTTCTTGAAAGTTGCACGTAAAAATAAGTTGCAAATATTAAATATAATTGCAAAAAGATTCATTGTATATCATGTAAATAATGACACTTGGAAAAAGCCACAAAACCAAACTTCCCAGACTCATATCTTCTCCATAAAAACTCAAACTCATGTTTATTTTATTCTAAATAAAATAAGCTTTAAAATGAAAGTGGTTTTTCTAAAATCAAAGTTAAGATGCAAAATGTGGCTTTTAGAGTGTATTGTACATTGAGTGTATACTATATATGCGTGAATATATATTATATATGTATATGTATATGTATATGTATATAATATTTCATATAGTATTTTAAAATAATTGTAAATATTGTATTTATCAAAGAAGAATAAAAATAAAATAAAAAATAAATAAAAATCACCAAAAATAAATTCATTGTATGTTGTACATATATCACCATGTATATAATGTAAATATACCTATTTATTCAACCTAATTATTTATTTCATAAAAATAAATAAAATATATATTTAAAATCCTTATAAAATGTCATAAATAATTAAAATAATAAAAATCAAGGTGTTTTATATATAGGTATATATAGCTATGAATAAAGGTCATTATTTATGTGAACTTAATTATTTATTTTATTAAAATCACCTAAACTAACTTTATTTATTTCTTAACTTTTATTATTTATATCATTTATTATTTGAATTTTTTTGCCTATTTATTTTAATTTATTTCTAATTTGTATTACTATTTTATCATGTAGTTGTTTTTGTCTTATTCCAGGTCTTCCCTGATTGGTGGATCCATTTCCGTTGACCTGGGGCAACCTCTCCATTTCCAGGCACGCCCGTTAATCCACTTTGCCGGAGCTTCTTTACTTCTTTTTCCTGGTCAATCCCTTCATCATTTGACCCCATTTCCTTCTTGGATTTAGATACCTGAATAACACCATCAATCGCCTGATTATCCATTTCATAATAAGAGCTTTGATCCGTGCGCATCTCTCTTCTCAAAACCCTCCAGACCTCCTGCACTATAAATAATCTCAGATTGCCTCCTTCCACCCTTGATCCATTTTTTCCCTAATTCTATCACCTGAGATCGAGTCCTGAAGTGTGAGGTAGTGACAATTCATCAGATCCATGATCGGGAGAGCGATTTGAACTAAGGAAGTGCTTGATCCATTCTTCACTGGAGATCGTCGGAGGACGATCGAGCTTCTCTGATTGACGCCACAGATAGAGGCAAAGACCCTTCTCATACATCTGTAGGTAGTCCAGGAAATTTTTCTTCTAATTTCATCGTTAATTCTGCTTTAGATTTCCATTTTAGCATAAATTTCTATTCATCATCCCCGAGCTCCGATCTGCATGATCGAAGCTCATCGATTACACATGTTCATCCCCGATCACAACAAATACACTCACCACACAGTTCTTCATCTTCTCCATCACCTAACCCTCCCAGATCGCATCGTATCTGGGAGGCAATCTCCCTTCCGACCACCCCTTCACCCGAGATCCACATTCCCCTCATACATTTTTCTTGTCTCTAATAAGTCGGTCGAAGTGAGCCTCCAAGCAATAGTAGCACATTGTAGGTGTTAGGAGCATGCTGAGACTCAAGAATAGAGATCTGGAGCCCATCTGCAGCAGATGAACACCTAGACATCCAGATCTTCAATCGAGTGTCATCGAGCCTTATCGCCATATCCAAAACATAAGAGACTGATGTAGGAGCATGAGGAGATCATTAGGAGGCAGATAGTGTGGAGATCAGCCAAGATTTGGCCAATCAAACCTTCTTGGACTCCCCCTTCATCGACATTCTTCCATCGCCTTCAAGTGTCGTCAGATCAAGAACAAGGAGCTCCAAATTACATCTCATCCGTCCATGTATGCTCAGTTTCCAGCCATCGATCATGCTAACAGATCCAGATCCAGTGATCCAAAGTGCACGTGAGCCGCATGCTCTCGGTGAGGACTTTGCGCTTTAGCCCCTGCTTTGTTTTTATTTGTAAATAAACCCTGATTGGACGTGTGTTAGTTTATGGTAGCTGGGTGATTTGTATTATTTTCCCTTTTATTTATTTTATTTGCAAGTAAGTCCTTTTGAATTGTATAAACATGTGTAGCGTGTGATTTGTGGTAGAATTGCATTTTATATCCATTACTTTCTTTACTTTTTAGCCCCTAGAAATAATCTACTTCCTTGAGGTCTGTGTCAATGCATCTCATGTGTGTCGGCATGCCTCTTTTGGGAAAAATTTGCAAGTTATACCCCTGTATTTTTATTGCGTTGTTTGCTTGGTTTATTAAATAAAAATAATTACACTTATACCCATGTGTTGTAGTGTATTGTTTTGTTTGTCAATTTGGCTTAATAGATTGTTAATCATCATTAAAACAATCCTAAAATTAATAATTAGCTTCTGCTAAGTAGCTTTATCTCTAATAATTTTAGATTTAATTTGTAAATAGTTTTAATATTTTTAGTAAACAAAAAACACCCCAATTTATCCCTGTTTGTAGTCTTAAATAAATAATAATTTGAAAAATAGCTTGAAAAATTATAGAAAAATAATGATTGATTGTTTTGTTTTAATTTCTTTATAATATTTACCTTTATATTCCTTTTAAAAAACAAAAAAAAATTACAAAACAGTAAAGAATCCTAAAAAATCTTATAAAATCAGAGGAAATCCAATAAAATGCATAAAATAAAATTTTGAAAACCTTGAAAATATCATTTTTCTATATATATTGCATTATTTTATTTTATTTTCTATTATAAAAACTCAAAACCATATGTTGCATTTTCTACTTATTATTTTACCCTTTTTTGTTATTTTGAATTTTTTTTAAAAATCTAGAGAAAATGTAAAAAGTATAAAAATGACAAAACTATTTTTATTAGGATTTTCTATAAAAGGTTGCTATATTTTAAAAATACAAAATTTTGTTGTCGTTAATTTTTGTTTCTATTTAAATTTTTTTTATTATGAAAATTTAAAAAATCAAAAAACATTTGAAAAATTAAAATCATTCAAAATATATAAAATCAGGAAAGCAATAAAAAATTATAAAATTAGAAATCCATAAAAAAATTTTGAAAGACACAAACTCACTAAAAAACCAAGAATTGCATAAAAGGAATCATCTTTTTCTTCATTGACTTTCTTTGATTTAAATAACCCTTGAGATTATTGTTGCCTCCCTGAATTCGATCATGTACTCTATACATGTAAATAAATAGCAAACTCAAGTTTATTGCTTACATACGTTCTTTGTGTGTTGGCTTGAGAATAAAATAAAAATAAATTTTTGTTTGAGGGATATTAGGGTTACATCGTCACTTCATTTCCTTTTAAATAATTAAATACTTGATTTCTCATGTTTAACAATAAGATGCAACATTCACATTAGATGTGGGCTTTGTTACTAGGGGACATGCAAGTCTGTAAAGGACTTGGAATAGCCTCTCGAAACAGTGGTTAATCAGCTGACCAAGCTATTTATTTGCATGGCTTTTGTTTAGCACATGAGTGTGGGTTTAAAAATTAGCACATTAATGGCTCTTTGGGCTAGTGAGAGATTGTTGGACATGTGAGGCCATGGAGAGCCATTATGTAATAAAAGTTATTTCATATCACTCCTTAATATGAAATGATGATAATTAAGTTTGCACAATATATCCATTTGTACAATTAGTGTTATGTACCATGACCATCTTGATACATGCAGTTATTGATCCAAAGGTTGGATCATAGAGGCTGATGCATGATTGAATATCTAAAAAGTTAGATTGAGGACTCAACTGCACCATCAAGTAATTATCAAGAAAAGAAGTCCACCATGAGAATGAGGTAGAAATTCTTACTCTAAAGGTTGACATCCAACCAACCTCTTAATGTGGGTTCTCTACTTATGAGTAAAGACTCATAGGTGTTGTATGAGTTAGGTCAAAGAGTTGATTTAGCAAGATCGGAATAACTAAAACCTATATCGTATGTTCCCATGATATATGCCTGCATCCTCTGACTGAAGACTTATGTATTACTATATATCTGAATATGTACATTTGGAAGACTTATAGTTTGATGACCTAATCAAGGTCAATACACTAGTGTGGTGGTGTGCATATGAGGACATATGAGGAATACGATCTCTCAGTGGGATCATATAAGTTCACAACTAAACTGGAAGACATGAACTCACTCATGAGATATTGGGATGAACCAAATTTCAACATTGGCCATCTTGTTTTGGAAATGATGCGGGATTTGAAGGTATGTTATATACTTTTGGAAAGCATATATTTGATATTGACCCCCAATGATCAAATGAGAAACTTACCGATAAAACCACAAATGAAACATCCCAAAATTGGGACCCAAACTTCAGGTTTAATCACGGTATTCTCATATGCAGGATGTGCGAGTATTGGGAATACTCAAGGATGATGTGATCTCAATTGATGGTATATTACTAATTTAGATATCATAAGAAGGTTGGATACACTGTCTGATGTGATTGGACAACTGTGAGAGGTCTGCTAGATCTAGATAGGAGATTTAATCTCATTATCCAAGTCATTATACATGGCATATACAATCACCTTGTCCTTATCTCTAAATATATACGGAGAAGGCATACTATTCTCAAAGGAGTTTGAGTAATATTCCTAAAGAGATAGATATGAGTATTAGACAGAGAAAAGAAATTTAAGATGATAAAATTTTATTACTTGTCCTATATAACATTATCTTGGACAGTTTTATCCACAATACTCCAAGAATGATGTGGATAAGATTCACATTATTTTAGGTATGTGCAGAGAGGAATCTAAGATAATTAAATTGGATATAATTATAATAGATAAGATTAATGTAAATAATATTATCCACAATAATATAAGATATTATGGACAATATCCACATTCTTTTTTATGCTTGATTGTGAATTGGATTCACAAAACTAATGTTGTTGTGGATTGGATTCGCATGACACATTAGTAATTGTAAATTGGAATCATATTTACTTTTGAACCTATGAATATGGCTCATAATATTGATGGTTTACTTATAATTTTCATAATTAATTTATAATTATTTGGTGATAATTAACTTATAAACTTAGTGAATAATTTAGATGTAATGATCATTGACATATTACAACTATACAAAGAAAAAAAATGAAAATACAATAAAAATGGGACGTGCATGGTAAGTTTCACCATGGTGACACCCTCTTTTTTTACGTATTTATCTCTTGTTTTCTTTCTTTTATCCTAAATTTGTTGATAAGTTTGTCAAACGTTTAATTGATTGAAAGTTGATAATGTTTTATCAACTTTATCTTCAATTTGTTGAGGATCACAATTAATCCTAGACATTCTAACCTCCCGCAAAATATGAAAGGAGAGGTTGACTTGCCTTTTCCGATAAGAATTCAGAAGATCATCAAGTCCTTATCGCTCTCCCTCTCTCTCTGTATATAATATTGTCCCCCTCCATTACTTGATGGGCGTCCACTATTTGCCAGTAGGCTCACCCTCAACCCATGTAACATCATCTTTGGCAGTTGTTCCCTTGCCTTTTGTTGCATGATTGGTTTGGCCAATCTCATGTAGAGGTTCTTTATTGTTGATTTCTCGAGATTGTGAAGAATGTAGAGGATTTTATTTGGCAAAATTAGGATCAAGGACATCCAGATTGTCTAATCAGATTGCAGGAAGAACGTAGTTCATCAATGCAACAACATGTGTTGTTTCTGATGGGTTGGACTTGAGATGAGAGTTCTCTTTATTTAGAGATGCAAGGATCACAATAACGCTTCAAGGTAGGTCATTTTTTCATGTGATCATGATGGAACATGTTGAGAATGGTTCCCAATCCATGTGGTTCATTGAAAATTTTTAAATTATCTGCTGCTATCTCGAATCATATGATGAGATCGTTTTGATCGAATATGATCATATCCACATGCTTCTGTGATGCAAAATGTATGACCACATATGTTAAATTCCATCATCACAATCAAATTCCTCGATTGATTCCTTGTTAGATGCTAGGACTATATTCTTATGTGGCTTTTCTCGTTGTTTCTTCCTATTCTCTAGCTTTGATTCATAGGATAAAATATTTCCTATGGGATCCTCCAGAGATGTCTTGCTAAAGTTTATATACTCTTCTATTGTTGTGACTTTCTGCTCCCATTTCGATGATGGAGAATTAATGATCTTACTTGGAAATTCTCCAATAAGAAGATTCTTCCCAAATTTCATAGTTGGTTTAAGATAGCAGTGAATCTAACATTCATTTCCTTGATTCTTTCTCCTTTCTGCACTTTAAATGTCTCATAATCTGGGGTTCGTATTCGAGAATGATATTCTTTTACCCTGGATATTCCCTTATGAGTTGTCTCCAAGCATTTCCAGATCTCGTTAGCTGTCTTGAGATATGAGACCCAATCAAATTTGACTTCAGATACAGTGCAACGTATAGAGTTTATTGCCTTTGAGTTGAGAGTCATCTAGCTAGCTTGGCAGTAGAGTATCATGTCTCCTTCTCTTTGATGAATCCAAACTCCTTCCTAATCATATTCCAATTTGCAAAATCAGAGGATTGAATCGAGATCATCATCTTTGTCTTACAACTAGAGTAATTCGTGCCATTCCCTTAAGTACGTGATCTTGAGAAGTTGGACATGTGTGCATCAAAGTGGTACTTCTTTTGTATGAACAAAGGCTCTGATACCAATTGTTGGTTCCCAGACATTGACTAATGGGTGCGGATGGATCTAACAATATGATTTGCATTGTTGCAAATAATAAACTCAAATAACTACAAGTTTAGATAGAATTTATAATCAAAAGATAAGTAATAATCACAAGTTTACAAGTATTTAACATGGAAACCTTCTTGGTTAAAAACCACGAGCAGAGTCTACCAACTCAGTCATTCAAGATGATACACATGAGTGTTCCACTAATCCCAGTTGCTTACATGGACAACCCAACCGTATTACAATATGCATTGATTATGCGATCAACTAAATCATATTATAATTAATAACATCAATATATGAAATAAATAAGCAATGCAGAATATGATACAAACACTTAAAAGATCTTATAGAGCGAGCAATGCAGTCATAAGAATTGATCACAGAGCACCAAAGTTGTCAGTATAAAGCACAGATCGAAAAATAGCTCTTAAAACATCTTCTCAGGGTATGGATTGAAGAACATGTAGAAGAGAGCTTGTTTATTTTTTGTTCATTGCAAAAGTGAGGTATGGGGCCATATTTATAGGTCTAAAGTTCCCATAGCTATTGAAGGAAAAAATAACAAGAGATGATTTCCTTAATGTAATATTCAAAAAAATAATCGAATAGTGAAATGGATGATTGATAAGAATTAAAAAATATGATTAATAATTGAAATTGGATGATCAATCAGAGTTCAAAAAGTAATCGATCAGTGAAACTAGATGATCGATCAAAATTCAAAATATGATTGATCAGTGAAACATGATGATTGATCTGAATTCAAATAAACAATCGACCAGTGATTATTTTAACAGTTTGTCCTGAACATGAAAGTCAAGTCTGAGAGACAAGATGCATAATTATTGAGGTATTTTATATTGTAAGATAATTATAGAATGTATAAATCAATAAAAGAAAGACTTTGTTTTTTATTGATCATGAGATCTTTTCTTAAGTTGAAGTTCCTTGGCTTTGAACTATTTTGAGCTTCTTTTTTACTTAAGCTTGAGCTCCTCATGCTTGAGCTTCTTCTTAGTCCAGTATCTTGCTCTTGACCTAGATTCAAGCTAACTGCACAAGTTTTGTCTTTTTGCATAAGCTCTGTCATATATGCATGCTCATGCATGCACTAACATATGTATGTATGTATGTACGTACGCACGTACTTTCGCACATATGTATGTATGTATGTATGTATACATGTATTGTATGTATGTATGTATGTATGTACGATAAATCATACAATTTACATGCTCTAATGCATCTCCATTTTATCACCTTTATTCTTTCATTTTGGCCTTAAATCCCTAGCTAAATGCATGTCATTAATTTGTCAAAATAAACGTTCGAACAAAAGGTACAAAATATTATATAAAATATTGTTTATTTATTGTATTAAATTCCAAAATAAAAGAATAAGGGAAGAAAAGGAAAAGAAATGAAACACCATAGGTGTTGAGTGACCCTAGACCCCTAGACCCAGTCATCATGATGACTTGGTCGGCATGGAATAAAGTAGTAGGAGATAGGGCAGGAGAATTGCACAAAGAAACACAAAAAGCCATACATAAAACCCTAATTTTAATTCAACTATAATTGATTTTTGGGACCTATTTTATTTTATTACTTTTACACTTCAAATGATAAAACCTTCAACATGAAAGTTGTAGATAAAAATATATAGAAAAATACAAAATTTATTTTATACAAAAGTAATGCATATTGTGCTTTCTACACTCAGAATAAAAATCCAAACTTCCCATTCATGCATCTCCTCCATATGAATACAAAATTCATCAAAACCGCTTTAATTATATATAACTTTGTATTAACTATTTAATGAAGGTGGTTTCATTTAATGTGGAGTTAAGATCTAAAAGTTATGTTTTGGACCTCTATTGTACAATATACATGAATAAAATATTCATTTTATTTATTTTTTATATTCTTTAATGCTTTATATTTTTATAATTTTGTAAATATTATTGAAAGCACATATCTATAATTAAAATAAACTAAAAAATTTTTAATAAAATAAAAATAAATAAGTCTATTTTAATGCATCGACGAATACCCTATACATATACATGTATAATAAGTATACATATTTATTTAAAAGTACAAATAGCTTCAGAAAAATACAAAAAAAGATATATTTAAGTGTATCTAAAAATATATAAATTGTGTGTATACAATAATAAAATTTAAAATGCAAAATAAAAATAAAATATACAATATATATGTAAATATACCTATGATTATACATGTAAATATTATCTCCTAATTAATAACCTCGAAAAAATAAAGAAAAATATGTAATAATTGCTACATAAAATTAGGAATATTTTCCATTTTTAAAAATAATAATTAAATAATATATTATTTTATATTCATTTTCCAAGGCATCTTTGCCTTGGAATTTCCTAGTTTGTCCACGTGGACCAACAAGGTGTATACGTTTGTTGACATGGGTTAACTATACATTTGACCCTAGTCGCTCTTGTCAGACTCACGGGCGCCCCGATTTTTCCAAATTTCCGAGCTTCATCCCATGCCTTCTTTGTCTCGAGCCCTCCACTCCTACACAACCACTATATTTTCCTCCTTGTTGACCTCTCTATCCTCACCAACTCCTTGTCCTTCGCACGCAAACCTCCATCGAATTCCACCCATCCTTCACCTATAAATACATCCTCTCCACCCGATTTACAAGATTTGATCCCTCCTCAGGCCACTTGAATCAGAGTCCCCTTTGTGATAAGAAGAGGACCTGAGGTCCCGGAGTGAGGAGAAGCGAAGGAGGAGGAGATCAAGGCATCTCTGATGAGCCACTGTGAGGTTCTGCCTCTTGAGCCCCCAAGCTTAGTTGAGTCCTCTTTTTCTGTAATTCCAATGTAATCTCTTAACGTGGATCACAATTTTGTTTTTAATTTTAGGTTTAATCAGTAGGTTTAATCTTAAATCCAATTTGGGCATAATCGTAGATCTCGATATCCAGCCCTATTTCATGATGAATTAGCTCACATATCGCTTCCATTCCACGCCCATCACCGTCCCCACCACGTTCTCCATCTAATTGACCCATTTCCCACTTGAATCCTATATGGATTTGAGGAATTCGAAGCTCCCTTCTTTTGCGTCACAGGAGCTGCACCCACTCTGCCATCCATGAGGCATCGGGCATCCATTTTTGGGTTGAGGTGTTCGTCTCAAGCCACACAAGCTCTTTATACAGGTAGTAACTCATTCTGCATTGGATTTAATATTAAACCTATTGATTACACCTATAACTAAAAATGTAATTGCTATCTACGCTAAGAAATTACCTAGGAATGACAGAAAAAGAGGCCTTAATTGAGCTTGGGGGCTCAAGAGTCAGTACCTCACGACAGCTCCTAGAGATGCCTTGATCTCCTCCTCCTTCGCTTCTTCTCACTACATGACCTAAGGTCCTCTTCCTGTCACAAAGGGGACTCTGATTCAGGTGGCTTGAGAGTCTAAAATTGATTGACGAGGAATCAAATCATACAAAAGAAATGGAGAGGATGTATTTATAGGTGAAGGATGGGTGGAATTCGATGGAGGTTTGCGTATGAAGGACAAGGAGTAGGTGAGGATAGAGAGGTCGGCATGGAGGACAAATATGGTGGTTGTGCATGAGTGGAGGGCTCGAGATGAAGAAGGAATGGAACGAAGCGTGGAAATTTGGCAAAAACGGGCAGCCTGTTAGTTTAATATGGGCGGCCAGGGTCAAACATACAATTGACCTAGGTCAACAAACGAATGCCCTGGTTGGTCCATATGGACGAACCAGGAACTTCTAAAGCAAGAATGCCTTGGAAAATGAATATAAAGTATTATATGATTTAATTAATTTTTTATTAAAGCATTAAAAATATTCCTCATTTTATGTATTATTTATTACCTATTTTTATTTGTTTTTTCAAGTTATTAATTAGGAGTTAATGTTTACATGTATAATCATAGGTATATTTACCTATATATTGTATATTTTATTTTTATTTTGTATTTTTTTTATTTTGTAAACATATTTTATATATTTATAAATTATTTAAATGCACTTAAAATTGTCTTTATTGTATTTTTCTGAAGTTATTTGAACGTTTGCATAAATATGTATATTTATTATGCTAGTATATGTATAGGGTATTATCTATGTATTGAAATAGACTTCTTTATTTTTATTATACTTTGATGGTTTTATTTTGTATTTATGGATATGTATTTTAAATAATATTTATAAAAGTCTAAAATATTAAAGAAAAATAAAATAAATATTATATTCAAGTATAATGTACAATAGGGGTCCCAAACTAAATTTTTGCATCTTAACTCCAAATTAAATGAAACCACCATCATTAAATAGCTAATAAAAAGTTATATATAATTAGAGGTAATTTTGATGAATCTTGAGTTCATATGGAGGAGATACATGTCTAGAAATTTTGGATTTTGGATTTTTATTCTGAGTGTAGAAAGCACAATATGCATTATTTTTGTATGAAATTAATTTTATGTTTTGCTATATATTTTTATCTATAACTTTCATGTTGGGGTTTTATCCGTAAAAATAATAAAATAAAAGAGGTCCCAAAAATCAATTATAGTTGAATGAAAATTAGGGTTTAACGATGGTTTTCTGTGTTTCTTTGTACAGTTCTTCTTCCCTATCTTCCCAGTACTTTATTTTTTGTTGATCTAGTCATGATGATGACTAGGGCTCAGGGTCTAGGGTCACTCAAAGTACGGACCTGTTCCCTATCTTTCCTATGACAATGTTTCATTTATTTTTATTTTATTCCTTTATTCTTTTATTTTGGAATTAAATATAATAAATAAACAATATTTATATAGTATTTTGTTACTGAACATTTATTTTGATGAATTAATGATATATACATGCATTTAGCTAAGGGTTTAAGGCCAAAATGAAATAATAAAGGTGATGAAATGGAGATTCAAAACACCCCTATACTTGCACTTGATTGTCCCTAGCAAAAATTTATGCCTATAAGTGCAGAAAAGAAAAAGAAAGAACTTTAATTGATTTTAAGTTTTGAATTTGTCGTCATAATATAAAAGTATGGACCTTAGACTGATCTTTGAAAAATTAAGTTTGGTCGGAGCCTTATTGGGACCCAGACTTACAACACGACAACCTTTGAGAATCACAAAACCCTGCCCAAGCCTCCTCAAAAGCCAGTTCAGAACACTTTGACGTCATACACAGTCCCTTACAACTGTGAGTCTATCTAGTACAGTGTGTGATGTAGCTCCTCTCGGCAGAAGTGGTATAAGTAAGTCTTCTCCAACATGGTGACCCAAATTTTCCAATCCAACAACTCTTTCCTCTAGAAGCATAGTATTCCTTTCTAAGTTCAAGTACAATCTGCTCAAGAAGAGGAGGTGGAGAAGATAATGGACGGTAGCCAGTGTAGCGACCTATCCTAGGATGCTTGACCAATAAAGCCAAGTCATCCGACTGCAGGCTCACATGTATTTGACTTTTGAGGCTAAATCTTGCTTATTTCCTATGTACATACTCCGACGAGAATTGATTTTTCTTTAATTTTGCCTGCCTTTTTTTTCAAGTCTTTGGTTTGGCATTTTTTTTCGAATACTATGCACATCATCGTTTACGTAAAGACTTTTTCCTCTTGGTCCAATAGGCTATCCCTCTTTTGAAGTATTATTGTCACCCACAGCTTCTGTCATAAGACCGCATGGCTACTGGATCGGGGTGGGTACATTGGCCACAAATGTGTGACTTCCGATGTTTCCATTGGCTTGTGTCTCATGCCGTCAAATCCAGCCCTCTGCCACTTCAACTGAGTTGAGCAGAGTCTAGGGTGCATGTGTGTAAGCTAGGTCACTGTCGACAAGAGTCATGTGTGTGTTCTGGAATATTCTACTAAGGCAGTCAAGATGACATTTAAATAAGTCTCGTGGTCACAAAGAATTAAGTCTAACAGACTTGAAGTCTCGCAATTCTAGTTCTCATAAGGTTCATGTGATTTATCATATTAATGTCCAACAAAGCCCCAGTCTTCGGATTTTATTTAGACTTGTCCAATTGTTATTATCAATCTGAAAAATGCAAATGCTATGTACAATGCAAGGAAAATATTTTTTGATGCAATTTTCTTTTTATGAATATTTTACGTGTTTTTATAAATTTTCATGCAATTTTGAAAACAATGTGCACATTTTTATAGATTTTTAATTTTGTTATAAGTTTTGTAAATAATTATATGCAACTATTTATATGGGGTTGCATCTTTATTTACAAGAATTTATGAGAAGAAGTTACGTATTATTTTACAGATATTTATACAGGTTTAACGTATAAGGTTTGTAGAGAATTTCTATAGTCCTCAAAATAATTTGCAAAGATTTTGAAAAATATTTTGAAAACTTTATTTTAAAAGAATAATCTGACAAATAATTTTTTCAAACCTTTACAAAATTTGAAAATCAATTTTCAAAGATTTTTCTAATAGTATGTATAGATTTTTCAGACTACTTTTGCAACTGTTTTCCAAATTATTTGCGAATAGATTTTTAAAATTTTTTATGCAAACAAAGACAAAAAGTTTTTACAAGCAAAATATTTTTACAAAGGTTGAAAATATTTTACAAAATATTTTTCAAACTATTTTTTAAAAGATTTTTCAACCATTTTTTAGACATTTTACATAACATTTTTAATCGATTTATTAATCAATATATACAAAGAATTTTATTATATGTCTTCATTTTATATTAATAATCCATATTATTGAAAATACGCATGTACGAGTTATGGCTAAAATATATACAACGTATATATGACCCCATATACTTAGCTTGAGCTATATCCTCATAGATCGAAGAGAAAAGGAAGATATAACTCGTACTAAGTATAGGAAAATCTATACTACAATGACTCAATAACGAATGAGAAGTCGACCGTCCCACCTATACTTAGGATCAATTGATCCTAAGTATAGCAGACTATATTCAACATGCAGGGAGTGTCGAGGGTGGGAACAGATAAATCAACGACTCGTCCTATCTCCCCTAATACTTAGGGTAAAATATTCCTAAGTATAGATAGAAATATCAATAGAAGATGAGATAGGTGAGGAGATCAAAGAATGAACAACCTGAGGGTGCTCATCCCCCCATACTTAGGATGAAGCATATCCTAAGTATAACACATATGAATGGGGTGAGGGAAACATGAACAAAAGAATTTGAAGAATGAAAAAGAAAAGAAGAAAAAGATTTAACTAATCAAAAATATTTTTATGTGCCTCATCCATTTGCATTGATGACGCGACTCTAAGCTCTTCATGGTAGACCACTTGTATGAAATCAACCATAGACAAAAACATATCATGTTCATGATAAGGCTTTAGTAATTGCTCGTTGATCACAAATGGTTGTGTGTCACCTAACAAACTGGATATAACAATACTTATATTGTCATACGCATGCTTCATTATGGAAGTCCCAGTCCACTTGCTCTTCAACTTCCCTCCGAATAAATTAAGCTTTGCATCAAACAACCAAACCTTTTGACATGATTCAAAGGTCTTGCGGTGGATGTGTTTGTCTTTCCATTTCTCAACTTTCTACTTGTACATCAGGTTGTTCTCATATGCATACTCATGGAATTTGAGAAGTCGATTCAGATCCAACTTTCTCTTCTTTGCAACCTTCTTGGAATCCAAATTAGAGATATTAATTGACTACAAGGATTTACGAATGAGTTCCATGGGCCAATGGCATGGCTTGCCGTATATCATGAGGTAGGGAGACATTCCTAATGATGACTTGTAGGTGGTCCTATAGTCCTAAATAATCGAATCAAGGAGTTGTGACCAATTCTTCGCATCGGGGCACACAAGCTTCTGCATAATTGTCTTGATCCCCTTGTTTGAACATTCAGTCAGTCCATTGGATTGTGGGTGGTATGGACAGGTGATATGATGTTCAATGAAGAATTCTTGTGTTAGATTCTTTGCCTCTTTGTTGATGAAATAGCTACCCCCATCGGATATCAGATTTTTTGGGATCACGAACCTTGCAATGATATTTTCCTTCAGAAACCGGCAGACGGTGCAACTGTCGGTAGCTCGGGTTGGGATAGCCTCCACCCAATGATTGACGTAATCAACAATTAGCAGGATATACTCGTATCCCTGACCATTGGGAAATGGGCCCATGAAATCAATACCCCATTCATCTAAAATGTCTGAGCTCTGAATGTACTTCAGGGACATTGTGTCTCTTATTCCCATTGTTCCACCCATCTTATGACTGGCAGTACAGTGTTTGACGAAGTCTTCTACATCTTTGAAGTGAATTGGCCACTAGAGATCGCATTGGAGTACTTTAGCTATCATACGTCTTCCAAATTTGTGTCCTCCAGATTATTTGGCATGGTGATGTACAAGGACACTTTGTACTTCCTCTTGAATGAACCTTCTAAAGATGCAATCTGCCTACTCACGTAAAAGATATGGATCCTCTCACTGATAGAAATGAATATCTGACCGAAATTTATCGACTTTCAGCTTTACCCAATCTTGTGGAGTTCTCTTGGACACAAGATGGTTCACAACATTGACAAACTTGGGGAGCGAGGTGACTGATAGAATTGCCTCATCTAGGAAAGTCTATGCAATTGGCATTAAACTCTGTTCAGGAGTGTCCAGCTCTGGTAATCTTGACAAATGATATGACATCACATTTTTTAACTTCGAGTTTGTCACGGATTTTGGGATTTAATTCCTGGAGCAGAAAGATCCATTTGAAGAGTCTTGGTTTGACATCCTTCTTGGCTTGCAAGTACTTAATGGAAGAGTAGTCTGTACAAACGATCACTTTGGATCCAAGCAGGTGGGATCTGAACTTCTCCAAGGTGAAGACGACTACCAGCAGCTATTTCTTAGTGACGGTGTAGTTTTTCTGAGCTTCATCTAGAGTTGTACTAGCATAGTAAATTGCAAATGGTAGATTGTCTCTTCGTTGTCCCAGAACTGTTCCAATGGCGTAATCTAATGCATCTGCTCAAACGAGAGAGACCAATCTGGTGGTTGAAGGACAGGGGCTGGGTGATCAGTTTTTTCAGCTGATTGAATGCTTGGAGGACTCTCTCATCAACAATAAAATCTGCCTCCTTGCCTAAAAGCTCAATCAGCGGTCAGTTGTTTTATTGAAATCTTTGATGAATCGTCGGTAGAAACCAATGTGCCCCAGTAATGTCCTATCTTGCTTCATATTTGTAGGTGGCTCTACTTTCGAAATGACGTCCACCTTCGCAGGGTCTACCTCCATGCTATGTTATGATATGACATGGCCTAGCTCAATACCCTTGGTCGCCATAAAATGACTCTTCTCCCACGAGAGCACAAGGTTCACTTCACAATATCTCTTCAGAACTTGATATTGGTAAGATAAGCAATGATCGAATCTATCTATGTAGATCGAGAAGTCGTCCATGAAAACCCCAAGAAAACTTCCAACCATATCTCCGAATACGACCAACATGCATCGCTGGAATGTCGCTGGAGCATTACATAAACTGAGCATCAAGGTGTAGGTTCCAAATGGACAAGTGAAGGTTGTTTTCTCTTATTCTTCAGAAGCTATAGAAATTTGGTTTAATAAGAGTAACCGTCCAAGAAGCAGGAGAATTCCTCCGCGGCCAGTCTTTCGACTATTTGGTTGATGAAGGGAAGCAGAAAATGGTCCTTCTTGGTCACTAAATTCGGTCATCTGTAATCCATACAGACATGCCAAGGTGTTGGTACTCTGGTTGCGATCTCCTCTCCTTTATCATTCTTGACCATGGTGATCCCTGACTTCTTTAGCACATCATGCAAGGAGCTCACCCATTTCAAGTTGCAAATGGAATATACGAATCCCACATCACACCATTTTGTGATTTCATTCATCACAACCTCTCGAAGATTTGGATTTAATCTGCGTTAGAATTTTCTGGAAGGCTTGATATCCTCTTCATGGTATATGTTATGCGAGCACAATGAGGAGTTGGTACCATGGAGATCTGAAATTTTCCATCCCATGGCCTTGTGGTTTCTCTCTAGAACCTCGGGTAGACGAGTTTCGTGTTCTTGTGTCAACTGAGAATTGATTATTACTGAAAATATTTTCTGTGCACCCTTAAGGAAGGCATATTTCATGTTTGCTGGAAGTGGTTTGAGCTTAGGCGTTGTCTGGTTCAGTTCAGTTGTGACTTCGGCTATAGTGCAGGGTAATGGTGTCAAATCTTTCGACTTGATTACACCCACCATTAGCATTGAAGGCTCTACATCCAATGCAACATAGAATTCTTCGATCACAGAATCTTGTTCAAAAAAATTTTCTATGGTTTCCTTTTTCTCTACTAAGTACAAGTGGGCATAGATGTATTCTTCAGGCAACTCAGCAAAAATCTCATCGTTAAGGATGTCTGGGAATTCGAATGTGTTGTCCACTCCTTCCTTTGTGGAGAAGAATTCTTGGGTTTCAATATTATCCATAAGCAGATTCACATCATGGATTTCAGCCAGAAAGACAATCTTATATTTGTAGCTCTGTCGGCTCACTCTCATCTGATATAGACTTAGTCGGTTTCAGCACTTGGATCGTCTCAATAGACACCTTGACGTTTCTAGAATGGAAGATGATCTGGTTGATTCCATAGTCCACTACTGCTTCGGTTGTTTGAAGAAATGGTCATCCAAGGATGGTCAGGGTATGTAGAAGAGGAACTGAGGTGTCCATGTTGAGCACTATGAAGTCCACATGTAACTACATTCCCTGGTTGATGATGATGACATCGCCCAAAATTCATGAGGGTTGCTTGATGGAAGTGTCTACGAATTATAGAATTATTCTTGTAATATTAAGCGATCCCAACCCAAATTCTTTGAGTAGTGAAGTAGGCATTACGTTTATTGGTGATCCGCTGTCAAGGAGTGTTCGATCAAAATCTTGGTCGATCATCTGACATTTGACTAGAGGAGCTCTTTTTTCCCCATATCCTTTTTTTATCGGAGATTACTAATTACGTTCACAGTTGTCACGATCAGAATATGTTTCACATTTCTTTCACGAGCTTTACGTGGTTGCCTCTTCGAAGTACATGCTTCTTTTAGCCATTTCTTGATATTCGGTATGTACTTGATGGCTTTGAGCAGGAGCATTTCAAGCACAAGATTTTAAATAATCTCGATCACATCAGGGTCGGACAAGGTATTTTTCAAATTTGTATTTTTTTAAAGCATCTGGAAATGAAATATTTACAGAACCAAAAGCATAAGTAGAAATAGTGTTCTTACTTACATCAAAATATGTGCCCATAGCAGGATGTACAAATGGATGACTGAAATGATTAGGGTCATATAAAAAAGGCGAGAATGCAAAATCTGCGGGTGCGACCCCATCAGCTGGCATCAGGGTGGCTGCAGGAGCGGTCTACTTAGTGGTTCGCACAGTGATGCTTCGACTGCTATTGTTGCTAATGCTTTCTTTTTGTAATTTTTGATTTTGCTAACTTTTTGGACTTTTCTTTCAGGTGCTTCTCCTATGTCTTCTTCTTCCTCACATGGCCCGGATACAGGATCGACTGATGCAGAAAAGGATGGTGACTCATAAAGTGAAGCTTTATTCTTCCCCTTCATAGTAGCAGTCGGCTGCAAGGTCCTACCGCTTCTGAGAGTGACAATATTAGATAAAAACAAATCATGCAATATGACTCTATTAAATCAGAGAGAACATTACAGACTACCTGCTCTTTCTTCCTAAAATTGTAGAGGTTGGCCTCCACCTGAACCGAAATTTGTGTTTTGATCGCGGTGAGTTCATCAAGTTTCTGGCTCATCTCTGCTAGGCTTTTCCCTAGCTGAGATAGACTATCCATGATGGGTTCACAAGAGTAGCCTCGGATGGTTTAGCGTGTTGCCCACGCTAATACTGGGAATGGTGTGGAGGCTGCGAGTGCGAATACTGATTATGGTACTAAGGAGAAGGATGGTACTGCTGATGGTCATGAGGAGGTTGGTTCTGGTATAGAACAACTGAAAATTGCTGATTCGGTTCGTACTGACAGTATCGCAGTTGTTGGTACTGGTTCTGTCTCCAATAGCCTTGATAAAGTGGAGACTGTTGGTGGTGCTGAGACTAATTCTGGACAACTTGCCCTCTTTGTTGTTGAGGAAACAAGCAATTTCCTAACCGTTAGCCCTACTATTGTCCGCCAGGATGGGCTAGTTGTGAATCGTTGTTCCACACGCCATTCACCTCTTGAATGAGAGGTAGTGGAGGAGAACACTGATATGGTAAGATCTGGAGCTCAGGCGGGTAGACCACAAGTTGTTGCGGCTGTTGAGTGATGAAACCTAGTTTCATCGCACTAACTTGCTCGAATTATCTCCTCGTAGAAAACAAGCACTATTGTTATAGATATTGTATTTACTATTTCCATAAACACCAAAAATACATTAAACTATAAATTGACATGTTTTATGGCTAAGTAGGGTGTTGTGTTAGTTGCATGAATAATTGAATCTATATATATTGTAACTTGCATGTCTATTGAGTGAATAATATATATATATATATATATATATATCAAAGAAATGTAATAGCCTATATAGTCTATGTATCAAGATGTAATTATATCTTATAAATTAAATCCCTGTTGCCTTAGGAAGTCCCATCTCTTCCTTTTGTATGGCGTCGTTGCATACTACCATGCATACCTATCGATGTCACCCATGCTCTCAATTGTCCCCGTATTTTATTAAGAGAGACAAGGATAAGAGGTAGTGTGAATCTAACTTTTAATCATGACACTGGCAACCTCATCCATTTCTCTTATACAACACCCTTATGTCATTGATATGGCCATCAATCTTCCCACGCTATATAAAAATACCCACACCATGCTCCATGATCCCTACGTCCAAAATCCCTACCACAAGAAATAAAAGAGAGATGACAAAACAACCAAAGGACAATAAGGACAATACAGATACCATCATTACCCTACTTCTATTCCCATACCCGAGATTTTTTCCGGACAGAAGAACATAGCTAATTCCCGGAAAGGACATACCAGTGAAAAGACATATAATACATATTTCCTTTATCCACAACATGGAAGTTACCTTATTTTTTTGCAAGAAATCTAGAGCTAAAAAATGCAGAGATAATCCATCCCATCGAAACCTAAGTATCTTATCATTTTAATAACCATTTGTCCTCTTTCACTTCTCAGGCAAAAGAGAGACAATCACTTCATATCTTCCTGCTCTCTTCCACTCTCCAAACACACTTATCCTGATATACCTAGAACACTTTGTCATGCACATGCAATCTCCATACGTTTATGGACACCTCTCTCTCCTTAACTCATGGCAGAGAAAGAGAGATAAAATCTCTATATCTTATCTCCTGTCACCTGCAGCCATAGTCATTATCACCACCTACATAGCAACCATACCTCAATGTATGGTACTCATGTTTCTGTCCCATGAGCTCCCACTACAATCATGTCATCTCTTATTATATCCATTCACATCCCACTGTACTTGAAAGTCATGGGCCCTTATTTTTACATAAATATATCCCTTATCTTGTAATGAATATGTTATATAAATGGTAGATGATCAAATCTATAAAAAAAGGTATGCATTTTATCTTATACGTCTTGGAAGTTTCCCTTCTCAATATACCCAGTATGTACATCATCTCCGGCACAAGCTCGATGACCAACTTTACACTAGAAATATCATTAATCTACCATGAGAATCCATGCCAATCAATTACGCAGACTACGGATGCACCACTACGGTCCTGTTTGGTAGGAGAATAAGCTCTGGAATAAGAGGTCAATTCTCCTCCCGACACGGTTCCCAGTGGTACGATTATTCTTCATTATTCCATTTTAGTTCACTCTTACTCTTATCTTTATCTCACCTTACCTACCTTTATTTCACCTTATTCTCCTTATTCTTATCCTCCAACCGAACAAAGAATAGACCTTTATTCTCCTTATTCTCCATCATTATTCCTGCTTATTCCCGAACCGAACGGGCCCTTACACACACACACACACACACACATATATATATAGAGGATGGGGAGCTTGCACCAAGGTGCATGTAACTTTATATGCACCGGCGCTTATATCTTCCACATTTTTTACTTTTTTGAAAAATATAACAGTGTATATTCATCTATATATCCCTCCAATATGTCTTCGAATTTCGTCAGAAACAGAGACTCCTATGACCTCCATCTAGAACAGATCGATTACAGCAATTCTAAGACCGTTAAAATTACATGTTCTAGATGGAGGTCATAGAAGTCTCTGTTTATGACGAAATTCGAATGACATATTGGAGGGATATATATATGAATATACATGGTGGAGTAGCAACGCACATAGCCAACTCTGCCCACTCCAACAATCCTCCAAGCAGCACGAGCATTGGTGACAGCAACGCACATAGCAGCGACGAGCCTCTCGCATCGGATCACCTCGGCAAAGGGATTGAGACCAGCTTCACTCCATCCTTCAGTTTCTAGCTCCCCCTTCATCACCGTGCAAAACCCCTAATAGGCATAGCAGGAGCTCGAGAATATGTCGAGGATATTCCGCCTACTCCAGCTTCGTCTCTTCCTCGCATAACATCGGTGACGAAAATGCCACGTGGAGGAGGAGCGTCGATGCACTGGACTACCTGGATCAGGGACTGAGGCCAACTTTTATCAACTTGCACCTTCGTTAGGTGGCCTTCCTCTCCTCTTCTTCTTTATATACATTTTATTGCTAAGTAGTAGTTGTAGTAGTGTAGTTAGCTCCATGTTGAACTTTGGATCTTTTTTGTCTTGTAGCCAACACTAAGCAACCCTATGAATACGATTGAATGGTATTTTAATGCAAGTTTGTGGTTATTGTTGTGAAAATCATGGAGAGTTGTTTTTAGGTAATAATTTGTTAAGGTAGCAATTAGAATTAGAAAAGTTCCAATGCTATCTATATTATTTTGAATGCTATGGTTGGTCAATTGTTTATGTGAAAAGTGATCAACTTGCTATATCTATGGCTTAGTTAATCTCACTACAAATCTTGTGCTCTACTTTTGCATCTTAATATTTCTACGGATATTTTTATGAAATCGTAAATATATTAATGTGTGTAACTTTGTAATAGCCCTTATTTATCCATGGCCAAATGATGCATTAGACATTTATTTGAGCTTATTTGAGTTGCTATTATTTCAAAACCCCATAAAAATAAGCATAATCCCATAAATCACGAAAATATTTATTTGCATCCCCATTACAATTGTACCTGAAACTTAGGTGAACATTTGATTGCTCCCCATATTGGACCCGTGTACTCACCACATACGTTTTATAAATATTAAAATTTGACCGCTAGATTTAGGTTGCAATGACAAGATAAATACCTTATTTAACAAAACCCAAATCATAGCTATCAGTTCTTGTCATCGTTGCGGAGAACCAACTTCACCTTTGTTCCAGTTATTTATTTTGTATTCCATTTTGTATTTTTATTTTTATTTTTATTTTGGTGTTTACTGCATTGCACTTTGTCGCCTTTATACATATTTCTTGTTATATATTTTTATCTAGTTCGCTTTCACTCTCTGCATGCTTTCTTTTACAGGTCTTGCACTCTCTACTTAAGTGTAGAGACCTGGTGTTCTTCCCTTATCTCGAGCCAGGCACGTCAAGGAGCGAATAAAATTATTATTATTATTATTATTATTATTTCTTTGAGTGTAAGGCATTCTCTTCTCATACCCTCCACAGTTTATGATATAGGATCTTAGAGTGAGGAATATTTATGTAATACTTATTTAGTGTAATAACTTTTTTTATTTCTTTATTTTCTTGATTTATTAGTTACATTAGGTGCATTTTATTTATTTGCTTGTTTCATTGCGCCAGGTTTTACAAAATTTAATTACTTTTCAAAACCCGCACTAAATTGAAGGAGATTTCTTTATAGAACTATTTTTCTAGGCATATAGGGTAGTTTTTTTAATTACACCTTGCGTCCCTTGCATGTAGAGTGCTGGTGTAAGGTACGCATCTTCTACCCTTCTTGCGTGCATCATAAACTCTGTGGTTCTCCCTCTTGCTAGATTTTTCCGTTTTAAAGGAAATAAACCTGTCTTGTTTGAATCAACTCTAATTAAGTGTTAAACAAATTTAAAATCAATCTTTTCTTTTAACCAAGTAACAACCTAACTTAAAATTGATTCACCCTTGGTTGAAAAAGGACTTGAGTGTCACACTTTGTGATTGCACACGTTGTGATTGAGTACTCACATACATATCCTTGAGGTCACTAGAGCCCACCTAGCCTACATAGAGTGCCTTTTAGGACGTGTAATTCGTGTTTGTGCAATTGAGTGGTGATTAACCGGATAAAATTGATTAGACTCTTTAAGATTACCACTAAGAGAGTATGTCTTCATGGGTTTGTGATTGTGTTTTTTTGGATTTGATTGTTGTATGTGTGGTAGACGATCACTGCATCCACATCTAGCCAAGCCTTTGGATCAAACAACCATACCACCGAAAGCTGCAAGAAGAAGACCAGATCTCCTTTCCATTCTTAATCATCCAATTCCACAATTACACCATACTTATCTACTCAACTCCCAAGCTCACCTATCTCATCCCCAACATCATCTAACTCATCTTCCCACATCGAGCTCTACGTAGAGCTCCCTTTCCCCCCATCTCCACAATCTCCCTCTTCTTACTCTACATCTATTCCTCCATCACCATCAGAAATGGTTGATTCCTCTGGAGACACTAAGCATAGACTAAATAACCAATTCATGACCATGCTCCATACTATGGAAGCTAGGATGACTGAGATACATCGAGATCTAAAGGAGAGTAGGACGAACAATGCCACATTACATCAAACCATAGCCACACTTCAACGGACTATAGCTGCCCAGGCCCAAACTATCAATGGACTCCACAACCGACCTCTTGGGTGGGTCATCTAGTAAATCAACCTGATCCACCTCCTCCACTACGAGCTCACTACAATCCAGGAGTACAAACCATTGACTCATTAATTAGATACCTTGAGATAGAGGGAAGCTTTGAGTTAAGACCCTCCCTAATTCAACTTCTGCCCAAATTTCACGGATTGGCTTCTGAGGAGCCCTATAACCATATTTTGAAATTCCTTGCGATTTGTAACACCGTTCACTACACTGATGTTAGTGAGGAGTATGTCTGCCTCAATGTATTTCTCTTTTCATTAATGGATAAAGTGGACCATTGGCTTCATAGCATAGGGAAAGAGATCTCCACTTGGGCTCAATTACAAGAGGAATTTCTTAACAAATTCTTCCCAATTGGGAGAACTAATGCCATGAGGAATGCAATCAATAACTTCTCTGAACTAAACAATGAGCCTTTACATGAGACTTAGAGATATTTATGGACCTTTTGAATAAATGCCCTCATTATGAGATCACAAAACCTAACTTGGTCAGATTTTATATTGGGCATTAGTGGAGAATTTGAGATGCTACATTGATTTAGCTTGTCGAGAGACCTAGTTAAACAAGGATGAGGCGTTGTATGGAACATTTTTGAGCAGATGGCAGAGAGTTCCCTTACCCAAGCGTCCATACAAACATTTGAGTGCCCCCAACCTAAGAAAGTGGTCCTGGTGAATATGACCCAAGAACAACCTCATTCATCAGACTTCGGTATCATCTCACAAAAATTAGATAGGATGGAGTTAATTTGAAAAAAAAAGTGGATGAAATGTATGAAAGAATGACAAATGTCAGAAAGAGCCAACCCAAGCGTACTATCAATGATGACCCTACACCTACACCCACAACCCCGGCCATTCCCACACCACAAGATCTTCCTCTACAACCATATCCAGTCAACCCTCCATCTCCTACATAAACAGTTGCATTACCTACCCCACCAACTCTCCCAGTTCTTACCTATGATCGACCAACCACACCTCCCAGGACCATTCCTATCCCAAGTGATGAGATGAAATACTTGATCCAACTCCTCCAAGAGCAGAGGAAAGAGATGGAACACATGAATCAAAGAATTTAGGAAGTAGCCACACAAAGACATGTTCTCCCATCTCAAGTTTTACATAATCCTAAACACAAACCTCCTGCTCGAGCTAAAGGTCATGTTCAGTTTACTATATCATCCTAAAATGGCGCAAGCTTTCCTCCTCTCCACATGCCTCAACCAATGCCGTAACTCTTAGGAGTGGAAGAAGGACACTAGCGCCTAAACCACAACTTGATGGAGCAAGTGAGCATCAAGAAACTGGAACCGAGAATGAAGAAATTCTTGAGGAAGAAGTAGATAATGAAGGAGAGAGTGAGATTCCTTCTAGCATGATTCATGTACATCCTAAACAGTTTGTACAACCCTCACCATCTACCAATGAGACATCGCTAGATTCTACACCAACCACCCCCTTCCCAGATGCCCATAGGTTCAAAAAGGCTAAACCAAAGAACATTTCTGAAAAAGATATCGAGGAATTATTTGAGAAGATCATCATACACCTTCCCCTCTTAAAAGCATTGGAAAAATCCCAACATACTCGAAGTTTTTAAAGGAGAAATGTACACCTAAGAGAAAGCCATGTGGGAGAAAGAATCCAGAAAGACATTGCATGCTTGTAGCATCTTTTAATGAAATCCAAAATAAACTCCCCCTGAAAACGAAGGATAGAGGAGCCCCTTGGGTCAAGTGCATCTTAGGCAACGAGACTTTAAATCTTATATTATTAGATGATGGACCATCCATTAACCTTTTGCCCGCCACAATCTTGAGATTGGGCCATTGAAATCAACCTCGATGATACTTTAATTAGCAGATCGATCAATAAAGAAACCAAGAGGCATTCTTGAGGATGTAGTGGTGACAACCCAAGGGTTTGAGTTTCCTGTAGATTTTGTTGTCTTGGATATGGACTCACTAACAAAATTTTCACATACTCCCATCATCCTCGGAAGACCCTTCCTAGCAACTGCTAAGGCCTTGATTAATTGTGTTGATGGGACAATAGAGTTTAAGGTTTATGGAGAGATCGCCCCTGATGAGGTTGAGTTCGATCATAAAAAAGTTCCTCAAGATTTTGATGAAAGTGATATGAGTGAGGAAGATTGCCACAACATAACATGTGTTGACTCGGAGTTTGTAAATGACATTGATTGGATCCAGGATCACTTAGAGTGAGACTTGACTTTGACCAATAACATGGAATTAGAAGCCCATGACAACACCCTCGCAGATTCCCCTCTAGAGTTTTATTCTGAGATTGATCGCTGGAGTCCCTAGAAACTAGCAAGGTGGAAGAGCTTTCTCTTGATTCTTTTGATTTATTCACTTATTCTTTTACTGACCTAGTTGTTTTGCCCTTACTATCCCCACCTTTTAACCATCATATTGTTGGTGAAGTGGATCTGTTTGATCATTCTAGTGATTCAACCTCTTCTGATCGTACTCCCATTGTGTTAGAGATGAAGCCGCTACCACAAGTCCTCTAATATTTTTTCTTAGAATCTGATAATCAAGATCTTCATGTGATCATTAACTCACATCTTACAACAAAGCAAGAATCTCGTCTCTTAGAGGTTCTTAGGAAGAATAGGAAGGCAATTGGTTGGACTATAAATGATCTCCATGGGATAAGTCCATCGTTCTACACCCACCACATCTACTTAGAGGAGAATGCAAAAGCCTTCACGCAAGATGCAAAGGAAGTTAAATCCTAATCTGAAATAAGTTGTGAAGAAGGAAATTTGTAAGTGGCTGGGAGCAGGATTTATTTACCCAATCTCGGATTCTCAGTGGGAAAGCCCTCTGCAGGTTGTAGCAAAGAAGTTATGGATTATTGTGTGATGACGCGAAATCCGATGCGACTAAGGTAGAAAATAAATCACGAAGTTGTTGTCCTTAATCGATCAATGAGAAAAATAATTTTCAACCACTTAAAAGAATAATCAATCAATCAAATAATGTATGCGGTTTTCGCTATTCTTTTTACCTGGTATAGCGGCCAAGGTCGAACACAAGGAGCACGATTTAAAAACTATGTAGTCAAATTTCTGAAATGATTTTTAGTGGTTTTTTTATTTTTTTTAAAATAGGCACAAATGATTAAAATGCACACACACCGCTCTTTTTGTATTTTTCAAAATGATCAAAAATGCTCAAAAAATAAAAAAATATTTTTATGTTTTATATATTTTAAAATGTTTTTGGTAATTTTTTAAATTTTTCTGATGATTTTGTGATTTTATAAAAATAAAACAGTGAAAAATAAGGAGAACAATGAAGACCCAAGAATATTTTGCAACTTAAAAATATTTTAATCCCCAATATTCTTGGAGATTATTTTTAATAAAAACTACAGATAAATATCTACAAATAGAGACCAAGATCAGATTTTTTTATTTTTCTAGAATTTTATACATTTTTTTAAGAATTTTCATTTTTCGTAATTTTTTTGGTTTTTATAAAGAGTTAATGCATAAAATTTGGATAGAAATTAAAAGATAGGAAAACACACCTACAGTATTTTTTTGGAATTTTTAAGCAATTTTTCAATTTTTTATGATTATTAGAAATTAAAAGATAGGAAAACACACCTACAGTATTTTTTTGGAATTTTTAAGCAATTTTTCGAATTTTTATGATTTTTCTAATTTTTTGAGTAGGCAAATAGTTATTGTTTTTTTATTTTTTAAAAATTAAATGACGATAAAATTTGAAGAAAAATTTATACAATGATAAAAACTATAATAGGAACATATACATTTTTTTGGGATTTTTTCGAACAATAAAAATATTTATTTCATCAGAGAGATCAAGTGAATTATTGTTCTGGAAAATAGGGACTCATTTGCAAATGTTTATTGTTTTTGCATCAGAAAATAACAAGAGAATAAAATCAGAAAGAAAAATGCAATTTACCCAAGAAATATGTGCATGCCACTTGCTTGAATCCGACGGGGACTATTTGCGTAATCTCTGAAATCTGAGGTGCTGAAGTAAAATTTGTACAGATATTTTGGATGGAGTTGCGTGGTAAAATATGGTCCCTTAGATCTAGGGATCGGATCAAGGGCTCGGATTGAGCCCCTCAAAAGGGAGTTTCTTCCTTGATCTCGTTCCATGCAAGGGGCGTCGCCCCCTTTCTTCTCTTTACCTCCAAACCAAGGGGCGGCGACGCTGATGGCCAGCGGAGGATGGGGCACTAGACGATGGTGAAGCGGGGGTCGCGAGAGGCTGCGGTGGAGCTGGATTTCTTAGCGCGGGTTGGCAGGTGTGAGGGATGGTCCCAGGCAGGGAGCATAGGACGTTGGACGCGGGGCGCCTGCTTGCGCGCGGAGGCACGGGCGGCCACTGGGGGCTGTTGGCACGACGTAGAAGGTTACGTCTGGACGGAGGGGTGCCGCTCTAGCGCGGAGCACGGTGGGAAGGAGGTATAGGCAGAGGTGGGCACTGGATGTCGCGCGGCCTTGGCGCTTGGGGCTGAGGCAGCGCTGGTGATGCCGTGGAGGACCGAGGGTGAACACGGGCGGTGCACTAGGACGAGGGATGGCCACGCGACAGCGGCAGCGCTGGCGGTTGGCTGCGGGACCGGCGATCTCTGAAGGGGTTGCACGGGGACGCGGGATGGCCATGCAGCAGCGCTACGTGAGCGTGACCGATGACGGGATGTTTGGGCCACTGCGGAGGGCTTTGGCACGGTGTCGGGGTTGGAAGCCGCAGCCGGAGGTGAGGCGTGGTGCAAATGGGCACGACGCTGGACGGAATGGCGTGGCCGCGTACCTGCAGCTTTTTTATGCAAGAGATGTAACTATGTAAAAAATGTATTTTTTTATTTTATTTTTATTTTTTTATTTTATGATTTTTTGATATCTTTTTAATATTTCCTGCAAAACAAATGTTAGAGGAAAAAAATATTTCTCTTTTTTTAATTCTTCATGCAAAAACAAATGTGAGATAAACAGGAAAAATAAATTTATGTTTTTTTTATTTATACACAAAAATAAGATGTGTGAATGGGCGGATCTTGCGATATGAAAGAGAGATCCGTGACTCCGGTCACCGTGCGTGACCGGAGGTGGAAGATTACGTGAGATAGAAAAAGAAATGTAGGGATCGGAAAATGAGATGGAAAATCGGTGGCGGATCGGAAACTGTGCGGTGAAGATATTTTTTGTGTTTTCTTAAGATCTAAAGACTAATCAAATGGGAATAAAAACTAGACCTACTATTTACCTAGGAAAAACGTCAGAAAATAAAAGTGGATCTCACCTTGGGGTCAGAAATGCCATGATGGCCTCGACGAGGGCCGACGCGCTGTCACTAGACAACTCGGAGGCTAGGCACCCTTCTTCAACAAGACAACTCTCGGAGATCGGGCTCCTCTCCACTAATGGTTGATCAAAGAATGAAAGAAGGAGGAGGAGCCCATTAAAAAGAGAAGAAAAATAAAAACGGAAGGTGTATACAGATAAGGAAAGTAATTAGTGGTTATTTAAATAAACAAAATAATTAAATTAATGAATTAATCAATAAAAATGAAATTCGTATTTTATTAAAGTAAATTAATTAATTAATTTACAAAAATTAATTAGCCACCTTAATGGTGGCTATTTAAGTCATAAAATCAAATCTTTACATAAAAGGTAAGTTTTCAATTCAAATAAATGAATAAATTAAATAATTAAATCTAAATTTCATAATTAAATTAAATCAATTCATTAATGTGAGATATTTTAAATTTTTGGTGATTTTTATAAAAGGTAGTTAGTTGTATACAAATATTATGTACATATAATATAATATAAACTTGTACAAATAAGGAAATAATTTTTATATACTTTTTTAATTATTTATTTATATTTTTTGTTAGTTTTAATAAAAATAATATTTACAATTATGTATATTAAAAAATAAATATTAATAAATATGTACAACAAATATTGGTTAAATTGCACAAAACACCCCAGAAAACCGACATTTTAACCGTAACTCCAAAAATTATGAAACCACAGCCATTTGAAAGATAATTTAATTTAGAGTATAATGGAAGCTATTTTGTTTCAATTTGAGCTCGTATTAGAGCTGGAATTGGTATTTCAATGATCGCATTTGGTTTTTTCTAAGGGTGATAACTTGTAATATATACATTATTTTATTTTACAATTATTTTTATTATTTACAACACATTTTTATTTAACACTTTTATTTACAAAAATAATTAATTTGAGGTCAAATTGTGTACAAATAAAATAATTTAAGTTTTGTACAAATATACAAGGAATTTATGTACAAATTATTTTTGAATTTTTGACAGAAGATCATATCTCCCCCTACTTTATTCCTGGTCGATCAGGTTAAGTCTTGACCTTCTCTCAGGGTTCGGATTAGTCTGCATTTATTGCATAAATACATCCTTTATTTTATTTTCTTTTTCTTTTTTTCTTTATTCTTTTATTTATATACAAAAAGTGTTAAAAATGCATATTTAACAAATGCATGCAAAATGGCAATTTTATGCAATTAGTGGGTATTTACAGGTATTTGAATAAGGAAAAGAGGCTAAAATAAAAGAATAAAGGCGATGAATCGTGGATTTATCATTGTGGTTCAGAATGATAGAGGAGAGTAGATCTCTACTAGGGTAGCCACATCGAGGATTTACCATTGTGGTACATAATGTAATTTTTTTAAACAAAAGATTAGTACTATATACTAGTATATGCAATTTTTTTTAAGTTAGGGTTGAGATATATAAACACAAGAGTGAGTTAATTATTTACAAGAATCAGATGAAAGGATTTACAACTTGAGTAATTTATACAGGTATATACACAGTTGGATTATTTATTTATTTATTTATTTATTTATTATTATTATTTTATTCATTTTTTGTGATGCATATATTCCTCAAGTTTATTTGAAAATAATTTTACAAATAGTTTTGAAAAAAATAGTCCAAAATAATTTTCACACAATTTTGCAAACATTTACACACATTTGAAAACTATTTTGCAAACATTTTTCAAATAGTATATATAGATTTTCAACATAATTTTTCAACCATTTTCAAAACATTTACAAATAGCTTTTATAAAATCATTTTATTTCACAAAGAAATTTTTTTTTTACAAACCACAATATTTTTACAAAGGTTGAAAATATTTTTCAAACATTTTTCAAATATTTTTTCAAAAGGTTTTTCAAATAGATTTTCAAACTACTTTCAAAATATTTTTCAAAATATTTTAACCTGATTTATTAATGAGTATATACAAAAAGAATTTTGAGGAAATATCTGCATCTTTTTATTAGTTAGTTAGTTTTTTTACAAGTATTTATACAGTATTTTAGCCATATTAAAGATATGAAAAAACGAGTTATGGCTAAAGTATATATACAATATATACGACACCCCCTATACTTAGCTCGAACGATGTCCTCATAGTGATCAAAGAGCTGGAAAGAAAGACATAACTCGTGCTAAGTATTGGGAAGCTAAAAGAATATTATACTACAATGACAAATAAAAGAATGAAATCAATTAGGGTCGGTGGTCTCCCTATACTTAGGATAAAGTAATCCTAAGTATAGAAGATTGTACACAAGGGGGCAACCAAGGAGTAGAATGTACAGAGTCTACCTCGCCTATACTTAAGGTAAAATATTCCTAAGTATAGGTAGCAAAATAGAGGAAAAAATAATCAAATGAATAATTACATGTCTGACACCCCCTATACTTAGGGTAAAGTACACCCTAAGTATGGAATGATCATGAGCTGGAGATGGGGTGTAAGACAGAAAGAATGTATGATATGGATAGATGGATTCATACAGATGGAACAATGTTGAGGTGCCTCTCAACAAGCGCTAGAGTTTACGCCCCTAGCTGGGTGCAAGTGTTAGGATAACGTTGTATCAAGGTTCCATCGACATCTGTAAGGCGAATACCGTATTATCGTTGCAGTCTTGGTGGGAGAACAACAACGAACTAAACAGAGTAAATGATGACACTCAAGTAAACAATCAAGCGGATGTCTGCTACCGGATAAAGAGATTGGCAGATGAAATCGGGCTTTGGTAGCACAACAGAAATCATCGGCTCAAAAGAATGGAGAGAATGGATGGAGCCGAAAAAATCAAACGTGGGGAAGGAAGGATCTAGCAGGGAATCCTCCACGTTAATCACCGTATCGAATAGATATGGAAAGTCATGATCATGAGACTCACTATAAAGGCTGATATCCGATGTATGGAATGTAGACAAATCGGTGAAATCATCGAATACCTCAAAGATTATGTCATCCTCGCGAGGTTCGTCGAGGAGAGAAACCTCAAACCCATTATCAGAAATATCAAAATACTCGATCTTGTGATTCGACAGATCGGTTACACTCCCAGAAAGTGAAATCGAGTACACAGGGTCTGTGGCATCCTCCCACAGATAACCCTCGGGGAGTAATGCTGAATCATCAGGGAACTGGGGATCAATGCTGTCAAATATCATGTCCTCCAAAAATGTATCGACCTCATCAAATGGGAGGACACAAGGCTCAAATACGGGACTATCAAGGTCTGTCAAATAAAAAATCAGCCCCTCATCAAGCTCTCTATACTGAAATGAATCCAAATATATCTCCGAATCTGAGAAGATCTTCTGAAGAATAGACATTGTATCTATTGGGCATGGACACTGGAATGACTCAAATGATGGTTGAGATGTCGGATCCTCCTCTATTTCTTGGGCTCCTAAGAAATCTAGAATCCAAGAATCTTCTACGTGAAAGAGAGGGACCGGCTCAAAATCTGTCTGTAAATCCAATTGGTCCTCAACCAATGTTCGGCTCTAGGTACTCACAACAATAGGCAACACATCTATCATATGAAAAGTATCAGCATCCATATCCTCTGATCGGTGTGTGATGTTTGAATCAGAATGGTGTGTCACACACTCAAGTGCTGTCATCTATCCCTCATGTGTTGTCCCGCATAAATCATCTTGTGAATGTGGAATGTTTGAAAGTGTATCCAAGATGGTCTCAACTAAGTCTAGGTCGAAACAATGGTGTGAACCACCATACGAGGTAATGACATATGCAATCTGCTCTAGGGTCCTCTCCCTTATGGCGATGTGGATAAGGTCAGTCGTCGAAAATCCATGATCTGGAAATCGCCTCAAAAGATCACGTAACCTCAACCATGAATCTATCAATGGCTCCTGGGGGTTAACTGAAAAATCACGAATACAAGACCGCATCATCTTTGTTCTACGCTGGGGGTAAAATCTCTCCAAAAACAATGATCGTAAATCTCCCCACGTAGCAATTTTCCTTCCCAATCATCTGTGCCAACTCTTGGCTCTACTCTGTAGTGTAAATGGGAAGGTAATCAGCATCATGTCCTCAGAAGTAATATCTGAATAGGATCGTGATCCACAAATATCCTCAAACTCATCGATATGAAAATATGGTTCCTCGTGCACTTCCCCTGAATATTTTGGCAGTAGATCAATGAACTCTAAATCCAGAACGAAGGGTCTCAAAGTAGAAGAGGATTGTGCTTCCTGATCTTGGTATTCATCCATCATCCTAGGATAGAAGTCATTTAAAGCACGCAACTGCACCATATGATCGCTTATGGGATGCACTCTCATCTCAGCAAGGTGAACACCATTATCTCATATATGGCCAATCTGGTCTCCTCGAGCTTTACTCACAGCATGTCCCGAATGCGAGGGTGGGTAGGGAGAAGATGGTATGTCGGTCGGAGTTCCGACCTCCCAAGAGAGTGGGCGAGCATGATGGTTATGAAATGTAGAAGCCGTGAAATTCGGCTGGAATGGAATGCGACCCATCATGAAGAGAGGGGAATGAAAGGTGGGAGGGTGGGATAGTAGAAAGAGAGATTGAAGGTGGGAAGGAAGAGAGATATAAAAGGGAGGGAGGGTGGGATAGAGACAGAAGGTGACTGCTAATGATAGAAGAAGATAAACATAACCAACTCACACCAAAGACATTCAAATGCAAGGCAAATCCCCAATTCACCAACTCTACGCTATGTGAAGACCGAGAGATTTGATCTTTTATCTTTTCAATTTTAGAGTTTAGTGATAAGACAAAGTTGTACAAACACTTAGGAGGCTTTAATAGGATTTGGGCACTACTCTTTAGTGTGTACGCGAGCGAGTAAAAGCGCAAAAAATGAGGGGATTGCTCTCCCAATACAATGAGGAATCAGTTACGTTTAATGTTAGAGTCAAGTTCAATTAGCAGTCCTAATTTTTATAAATTTTTTATTTTGATTTTTTTGGATTTTTTTCAAAAGTATGCCTAATGAGCTTTCTAATTTCCTCTTTGATTAATTTGAGTCGAAAACAGGAGGAGGAAGTCGAAAAAGCCGATGCACGATCAAACACAATGATGCATGCAGGGATAAAAATACGTACCTTTCTCCAGCAACTCTACATACAATATGATCCACGCATAAATTAAATACATAATTAAAACTATCTATATGACGCACGAAGAAAACGGTCTTAGGCGAAAGATTTCTACACGTGAAGAACAATAGCTAATAGGTCAACAAGAGAGGTCAGATCCCAGTCTCTGATGCCGATCGGCGTCCGCCACAACGGATACTGCCATCGTTGTATACGGCCTCTAGCGGCACATGACCTCTCAGGTAACCTAGATTAGCTTTTTCTTTGTGATTTAATTAATTAAGTCCAGTTATAGATCTATAGGTATAGGCAGATAATCGGGGCTAGGACCTTAATTAATTACGTCACAATCAAGAATAAAATCCTAAGTCTAGGGGCCAAATTCTGCGTGAATCAAAAATAAAATAAAATACGAGAAAACAAAACCGGTGAAAAACAACTATGAGGTCCCCCAAGCACACCGGTGCTCGGCAAAACAGACCTCGAGAAAAGTCCAAGTCCACAATTTAAAGTCCTAAATTATTACAATTCTTATTGTTCTCTCAGATAGAATAAAAATCTTCTTCTCCTCCCTGCTCTTCCTCTTGTGCGGGTCCTCCAAAAAGAAACTCCAAGTCATCCTCTAAGCAGTTCCTCACACAAAAATCCAAGAGAGAAAGTCAGAAAACAATTATAATATTTAGAGATAAAATTAAACAAAAATGAAAAATGACTATAAAGTCGTGCTCCCTGGCAACAACGCCATTCTGATGACATGCTTGGTAACTCGGATTAAGTATGTAAATAAACAATGGTCGTTATGACCCAAATCATCAAGCGCGGTCAATCGAGAAAAAATTGTAGAGAAAAGAAAAAAATATTTCTTTTATTTCTAACGGTTGTTTTATAGGAAAATTTTAAAAAAATAATAATAAATAAAAAAATATCCTTTCTGAATTACAATTTCTGTTTTTACATTTACCAAAAAATAAAAAAGGTTTTTTATTTCTATTTTTGATTACATTAAAGAAAATAAAAAAAATAAAAAAAACGCACGCTTGCAGCAGGTCACCACCCCCGCTGCCATCCCCGTGCCGAATCACCAGCGGCCCGTCCGTCACGCTGCGTCTGCTTGCCAACCAGCTCCAGCCTCGTGCGGCGTCGCGCGTGCACCCAGGCGGCCCAGCCGCCACGGAATCGCTCGCCGACCCCGCTGCCTTCCGCGCACGCACCGCTGCGTGATCCTTTGCCCGCACTTCAGCAGCTCCAATAGAGCCCTTCCGCCCTTTGGAACCCCTCCGCCTGCACCCAGTCGCGGAGCCGCCCAAAGCCACCATCGTCTCTCCTCCGCCGCTATCAACTTCCGCCCCGACCCGGCCATACCACGCAGGGCACCTGCTTGCGCGCGGAGGTGCGGGCGGCTGCTAGGGGTTATTGGTGTGGCGCAGAAGGTTGCGCCTGGACTGAGGGGGGGCATTCTAGTGCGGAGCCGCTGTGGGAAGGAGGTACTGGCAGAGGTGGGCATCGGATGTTGCATGGACTTGGCGCCTGGGGCTGTGGCGATGCTGGTCATGCCATGGAGAACGGAGGGTGAACGCGGGCGGTGCGCTGGGACGAGGGATGGCCATGCGGCAGCAGCAGCACTGGCGGTTGGCTGCGGGATCAGCGATCTCTAAAGGGGCTGCACGGGGACGCGAGATGGCAACGTGGCAGTGCCGTGTGAGCGCGACCGATGACGGGAGGTCCGGGCCACCGTGGAGGGCTTTGGTGTGGTATCGGGGTCGGAAGCCACAGGCGAAGGTGAAGCGTGGTGCGGCTGGGCACAGCGCTAGACGGGATGACACGGCCGCGCGAGGAGGTGGCCGCGGACCTACAGCTTTTTTTGTTTTTTTTCTTTTTTTGCAGGAGATGTAACTAAGTAAAAAAATGTATTTTTTATTTTTTTATTTTATATTTTTTGATATCTTTTTAATGTTTCCTGCAAAACAAATGTTAGAGGAAAAAAATTATTTCTATTTTTTTGATTCTTCCTGCAAAAACAAATGTGAGATAAACAGAGAAAATAATTTTATATTTTCTATTTATACACAAAAATGAGATGTGTGAACGGGTGGATCTTGCGATATGAAAGAGAGATCCGTGACTCCGGTCACCATGCGTGACCGTCGGTGGAAGATTGCGTGAGATATAAAAAGAAATGTAGGGATCGGAAAATGAGATGGAAAATCTGTGGAGGATTGGAAAATGTGTGATGAAGATTTTTTTTGTGTTTTCTTAAGATCTAAAGACTAATCAAATGGGAATAAAAACTAGACCTACGATTTACCTAGGAAAAACATCAGGAAATAAAAGCGGATCTCACCTTGGGGTCGGAAATGCCATGATAGCCTCGACGAGGGCCCACACGCAATCACCGGACTGTTCGGAGGCTAGACACCCTTCTTCAATAAGACGGCTCTCAGAGATCGGGCTCCTCTCCACCAAAGATTGATCAAAGAATGAAAGAAGGAGGAGGAGGAGCCCATTAAAAAGAGAAGAAAAATAAAAAGGAAGGTATATACAAATAAGGAAAGTAATTAATGGTTATTTAAATAAATAAAATAACTAAATAAATTAATTAAAAATGAAATTTGAATTTATTTAAAATAAAATAATTAATTTATTTACAAAAATTAATTAACCACCTTAATGGTGGCTATTTAGGTCATAAAATCAAATCTTTAAATAAAAGGCAAGTTTTCATTTCAAATAAAGGAATAAATTAAATAATTAAATCTAAATTTCGTAATTAAATTAAATCAATTAATTAAAGTGAGATATTTTATTTTTTTGGTGATTTTTATAAAAGTTAGTTGTATATAAATATTATGTACATATAATACAATATAAACATGTACAAATAAGAAAATAATTTTTATATCCTTTTTTTATTTTTTTTATTTATATTTTTTTGTTAGTTTTAATAAAAATAATATTTACAATTATATACATCAAAAAATAAATATTAATATGTGTACAACAAATATTGGTCAAACTGCACAAAACACCTCAGAAAACCAACTTTTTAACCGTAACTCCAAAAATTATGAAATCACAGCCATTTGGAAGATAATTTAATTTAGAGTATAATGGAAGTTATTTTGATTCAATTTTATCTCGTATGGAGCCGAAATTGGTATTTCAATGATCGCATTATGGCTTTTTCTGAGGGTGATAACTTGTAATATATACAATATATTATTTTTATTATTTACAACACATTTTTATTTACTTTTTTATTTTCAAAAATAATTAATTTGAGGTGAAATTACGTACAAATAAAATAATGTAAGTTTTGTACAAATATACAAGGAATGTACAAATTATTTTTGGATTTTTGATAGAAGACCCTATCTCCCCCTACTTTATTCCTGGTCGATCAGGTCAAGTCTTGACCTTCTCTCGGGGTTCGGGTCAGTCTGCATTTATTACATAAATACATCCTTTATTTTATTTTCTTCTTCTTTTCTTCTTTATTCTTTTATTTATGTAAAAAAAGTGTTAAAAATTCATATTTAACAAATGCAAGCAAAATGATAATTTTATGAAATTAGTGGGTATTTACAGATTTTTGACTAAGGAAAAGAGGCTAAAATAAAAGAATAAAGGCGATGAATCGTAGATTCATCACTGTGGTTCAGAATGATAGAGGATAGTAGATCTCTACTAGGGTAGCCACATCGTGGAGAGTATGTGTAGACTACCGAAGATTGAACAACACCACGAAGAAGGATCATTTTCCCAACGCCTTCCTTGATCAAATTGTAGAGAGACTTGCGGGGAAGGGATATTTTTGTTTCTAGATGGATATTCGGGATATAATCAAGTGGCCATAGACCCTCAAGATCAAGAAAAGATAACATTTACATGTCCTTTTGGAACTTTTGCATTTAAGCGCATGCCCTTTGGCCTTTGTAATGCTCCCGCAACATTCCAAAGATGCATGATGGCAATATTTGCAGGCATGGTAGGAGATTTTATGGAAGTATTTATGGATGATTTCTTAATCTTTGGTGTTGATTTTAATTTTTATTTAGGATTTTTACACCGAGTATTAAAAAAATATCTTGAAGTCAATTTAGTGTTGTCATGGGAGAAGAGTCACTTCATGGTGACTCAAGGGATTGTACTGGGACATGTGGTATCATCAGAAGGAATGAAAGTTGACCCAACTAAGATTGAAGTGATTTCAAATCTCGATCCACCCACTAATCTCAAATAACTAGGACCATTCTTGGGTCGTGTAGGATTTTAACGGCATTTTATTAAGGATTTTCTAAGGTAGCTCATCCTCTCACTGGGTTGTTGACCAGAGACCAGGAGTATATTTTCGATGAGTCATGTCTTATCACCTTTAAGATGTTAAAGAATATGTTGATCGCCTTGCCCATCTTCTAGCCCCCTGATTGGTCGTTGCTCTTTGAAATAATGGCAGGTGCCTCAGACTATGCCGCGGGTGCTATCTTAAGATAGAATGTTGATGGAAAGCCTATAGCAGTTTACTGTGCTAGCAAAACTTTAGATGAGGCTCAAAGAAATTACACAGTCACAGAGAGGCAGTTGCTAGCAGTAGTATTTGCCTTGGAGAAGTTTAGATCGTACTTTTAGGGTCCAAGATCATTGTTTACACATACCATTTAGCCTTGAAATAAGGCAAAAAAAGATGTCAAACCTCGATTGATTAGTTGGATTATCCTCCTCCAGGAGTTTGGTTTGGAGATTCATGATAAACCTGGAGTGCGAAATGTTGTAGCTGACCATTTTTCTAGGATTCCAACCTCATTCTCTTCATCAGATTCCTCTAATCCCTCTGACCCAATAGCTGACACTTTCACCGATGAAACCATTTTATCTATATCGGTCACCTCTTGGTATGCTGATCTAGTGAATTACCTTGTCACTCAGTGTTTTCCAGAGGATTGGCCGAAGAAACAAAAAGATAAGTTGATGTCAGAGGCCAAGTCATACCACTGGGAAGATCCCCTTCTTTTTAAGGAAGGAGGGGATGGGATTTGGAGGAGGTGCATACCCCAGGAAGAGACTCATAGCATCCTCATGTACTGCCACAACCTTGAGGCATTGGGACATCATTTAGGATGAAAGACTGCCGCCAAAGTTCTTCAATGTGGTTTATTCTGGCCTGCGATTTTTAGAGATGTCCATAAATTTGTATAATCTTGTCCATATTGTCAAAGATTAGGGAACATGACCCAGACAGATATGATGCCCCTCCAACCGATTCACGTATGTGAGATTTTTTATTCTTGAGGTATGGATTTTGTGGGTCCTTCTAAGAATTCACAGGGATACGAACACATTCTTTTGGCAGTTGATTATGTGTAAAGATGGGTGGAAGTTGCCCCCACCCAAGCTGCATATAGTAAAATAATGGTTAAGTTTATCAAAGATTTGATTTCACGATTCAGTGTCCCAAAGATCTGAATTAGTGATGGGGGTAGTCATTTCATGAATGCCAACATCAAAAGTCTTATCAAAAAGTACGGCATCACGCATAAGGTAGCCACACCATATCACCCACAGACAAACGGCTTGGTAGAGGTTTCTAATAGGGAGATAAAGACAATATTGCAAAAGCTAGTCCGAGCAGATAGAAAGGATCGGTCACAATCACTTAGTGGACTTTTATGGGCATATCAGACAGCTTATAAAACACCTTGGGCATGTCTCCTTATCGATTGATATATGGAAAACTGTACCACTTACCTGTGGAAATTGAACATAAATCTCTTTGGGCAGCCCATCAATGTAATTTCAATTTTGAGGAATCAAGGACAAAAAGGATTTTGGGCCTTAATGAACATGACAAAATTAGTAGTAGTACATATGAGAATAGCCAAATTTAGAAAGACAATATCAAGCGATGGCACGATGCCCACATCAATCATCGATCATTCCATCCAAATCAAAAAGTTTAGTTGTTTGATGCAAGATTGAAATTGTTCCCTGAAAAATTATAGTACAAATGGAAAGGTCCTTATTTGGTGAAGAAAGTTTATGAGAATGGATCCTTGGACATCTTTGAGTTAGATTCTGATATGACTTTTAGGGTGAATGGACAAAGACTCAAGGCCTTCGTTGAACCCAATTGCCCTATGACAATCATCCAAACCATCCCTTTTTAAGATCCATGAATTTGGTGATCTCATCTTGTACATTCTTATCTTCTTTGGACATGATCTTCGTCCTTTGATTTTCTTGATCCCTCTTATCTACTAAAATAATATAAAATCTGAAAGATTTCCAAAACTAAATATGTATACATACACACATATATATATATATAGATATGTATATATTTCTCTTTATACTTCAACTTCCTTCCTAATCGTGATTATCCATAACATGAGGACATGGTTCAGTTTAAGCATGCGTGGTGAAGAGGAATCTACAATAGTATTCTACTTGTATATATATTAGTAAATATATATATATATATATATCTAAAAAACAAATCAATTAAATTAAAAAAACTCCTAAAGTAATGCATAATTCAAAGTCAACCAAAAAAAAGAGACATATAAAAAGACTAAAAAGATGAATATAAAAAAATAAGCATATTTTCAAAAATACGAAAAAAAAGAAGGAAAGAAAAAAATGAGAGAGGAATCATCATTTCAGATCCGAATCAAATCTTTTGATTGCTCCTTCATTAGAGAAGTGATTCGTTGACCTGAGCAAATTGCGTTTGATGAGACTCATCAGATGCTAGAATTCAGACCATTCAGGCTGTTATGGCGTAATCCTCTGAGTTCCCCAATATATGTTAGAATTCTGGATCTTATGTCTAAATACATCACTTGAAATTCGTAGCACTCTATGACTTTCAATTTATGTTGAACAACTACACAATGCACTTAGCCCAACTTACTTGGTGTGTGCGAAATGTCATAGCAATTCAACTAAGGTGAGGAGTTATCCTCTTGTCAGACTGGTAATGCTTCAACCCAGTCTACTTTATGAGAAGTTCAATAAAAAGATGATTTGAGATGCAAGATTCCTTAGGGATTTTGGATTTGATAGTAAGTCTAACCGTGTACAGATCTTCAAAAGTAAATATGTACACACTTTTCATCCCACCATCAAAGGATTGTAGAATGCAACAAAGATCCATCTCTCCAAAAATGGGCATGAAAAGCCAAAAGAAGCCCAAACCACCAAATATGCCAAAAGTGCTTAACACAAAATCAAGAAGAATGATGCGCCCCTTCAAAATTTAAAAGAAGAAGAAGAAGAAAGGGCCCAAAATGTGCTACAATGTCAAAAGCACCCAAAGCAAAAGAAGGAGAAAAGTAACCACAATGGTCCACTACTATCAATGAAGAAATCTCATTTCTCCACCAAAAAGCCTTCTTTTGCCTTGCTGACAAGTCTAGACTAACAAAGGGGAATGCATGTTTCTGGTGAGGACTGACGAAGTAGATTAAGGGGAATTGGAGGTAGCAAGTTTGTATTGTACATCCGTTTGCTTCACTAAGTTGGAAGAGCTAATCGATTCACACATGTCAATATATGATTCAAAGTCACTCGAGAATGTGAATAATTTAGTAGACCTGAATTGACTATAGGTTCAGACCATAATAGAGATTATTGGAACTTAGAGGTTGTTGAATTTGAAATCTTCCATCTAATTGAGTCTTGCAAGATCTTTTTGCTCAAGGTCAAATCATGCTCTACCTTCAGTCATCACATAAAGAATTGATTTAGAATCATCTAGATACTCTTTTCTCTCCGGGAATAAGTGTTTGCTCGAGGACAAGCAAAAGATAAGCATGGGGAGTGATGAAACCTAGTTTTATCGCATTAACCTGCTCGAATTATCTCCTCGTAAACAACAAACACTATTGTTCTAGATATTGTAATTACCTTGTTTCCATAAACACTAAAAATGCATTAAATTATAAAATGGCATGTTTATGTCTAGGTAGGGTGTTATGTTACTTGCATGAATAAATGAATCTATATATATTGTAGTCTATCGAGTGAATAATAATAATAATATATCAATTAAATGTAATAACCTGTATAGTCTATTTACCAAGATGTAATTCTATCTTATAAATTAAATCCCTACTGCACTAGGAAGTCCCATCTCTTTTATATTGCTCTATTTCTTTCCATTTGTATGACATCGTTGCCTACTACCATGCATACCTATCTCCCATCCATGATGTCGTCCATGCTCTCAATGTTCCCCATATTTTATTAAGAGGGACAAGGATAAGAGGTAGTGTGCATCTAAGTTGTAATCATGACACTGGCAAGCTCACCCATTTCTCTTATACAATACCCTTATCTATCTCATTGATATGGCCATCAATCTTCCCATGCAATATAAAAATACCCACAACATGCTCCATGATCCCTACATCCAAAATCCCTACCACAAGAAACAAAGAGAGTTGAGAAAACAAACAAAAGACAATAAGGACGATACAGACACCACCATTACCCTATTTCTATGCTCATACCCATACAAGTGAAAAGACATATAATACATATTTCCTTTCTCAACAACATGGAAGTTACCTTATTTTATGCAAGAAATCTAGAGTTAAAAAAATGCAGAGATAATCCATCCCATCGAAACCTAAGGGTGCGTTCTTGTATCGGGTTAAACCACCCCAAGGGTGGTTTAACTCCCCTACCCCATATTTTCTCTCTCCACATGGGTCCCACTTTTTATCTTTTTAAAAAAATTAAATAAATCAATTCTCCATCATCAATTCCATCAAAAAATAATATACTATACCATCATATCATATAAAAATTATAAACTACTCCACTTCTACTCACTTTTTCAAACTCCAATACAATCACATCAAAATAACTTCTCACTTTTTCAAACTCCAATACAATCACATCACCCCAAACCCACTTCTAACCCACCCCCAGTTTAACCCTCTATCCAAACACCAAAACCCAAAAATGGGTTACCTGCAACCAGTTTAACCCACCTAAACCCACTATCCAAACACCCCCTAAGTATCTAATCATTTTAATAACCATTTGTCATCTTTCACATCTCAGACAAAAGAGAGACAATCACTTCATATCTTCCTTCTCTCTTCCACTCTCCAAAGAGGTTTTTCCCATTCAGGGCATGGGTGCCCTCAAAATGCCCGGTCAGGATATGTCAGCCACGAAATTCCCAGTCAGGGGATTGATCGGCAAACGGTTTGCCGATCGGCGAACCGTTTGCCGATCAACGCACAAGGCGACAACATTCAACATCTCAGCTCACGCGTGCCTCTACCATCCGCCCCCTCGCGAGGCGGGCTGTGAAGAGGGAAGGTGGTTGATCGGCGAACGGTTTGCCGATCGGCGAACGGTTTGCCGATCTATGCGCTGACTGGGAATTTCGCGGCTGACATGCCCTGACCGGGCATTTTGAGGGCTCGCATGCCCTCAATGGGAAAAAACTCCTCTCCAAACACACTTATCCTGACATATCTAGAGCACTTTGTCATGCACATGCAATCCCCATACGTTTATGCACACCTCTCTCCCCTTTACCCACGACAGAGAAAGAGATAAAACTCTATCCCTTATCTCTTGTCACCTGCAGCCATAGTCATCATCACCACCTACATAGAAATCATACCTCAATGTATGAGTTATTTCCCATTCTGGGAATTAGGCCAGTTTTGTTTCCCAATCTGGGTACGGCCAGAAAAATTTGCTCAGAATGAGGATGTATCGGCAAACGGTTTGCCGATAGCCAACGTGGCGCGGCAAACAGTTTGCCGTGCTGACATGGAACATGCGGCAAACCGTTCGCCATGCTGTAAATGGTTAGTCGTACATGGCAAACCATTTACCGTGAACATCCATCTTCCCGCCCATAAGGAGAATACATGTAAATAGAGATTACATATAAATTGAAAATTACCTATAAAATATAATTATAAAAAATACAATAATATAAATTAAAAATTTCCATAGAACATGTAAATTAATATAAAATGAAATTGATATCAAATGAAATCCAGATTAAATGACATTGAAATTTTGTGATAGATAATTATTGATTCAATAAATAGTGCTAATATGATCTAATATTAACTAACATATAATTACATTTATTTATTAATATATATATAGATAGATTTAATAATAGATATTGATATATTAATATACAAGTCTAATGATTGTTTATAATTATTGTGCTAGATATATTTTTATTAGTATCATAGACATCCTTATAATTGAGTATCGAATGCTTTAAAGATCTTCAAAGTTTATTATTTTCTTTATAATAAATTTATCTCATCACCTACTCGAATGTCACAGTCATGTTAATGTTATCTCATTTGACAATAACTAGACTTATCTCCTTAATAGTTATAATCAGTTTACACTTGGAGAGAACAGACATATGTTGTATATAGATGAAGGTTAAGATTTTTGAATATTGTTGTAAAAAATATAAAAAAATAAAGTACTTCCATCTATTGCAGAAATAAGTTGTGATTTTCAACATCTAAGCAGGACATACTTCCATTCCTAAATTCTCAAAAGCATAAAAGCTGTAAATATTTCATTTGCTCGATAAAAGATAAATACGATAGTACATGCGCAAGAGATCTTGAAAGTAGGCATATATATCAAGAGTTTTCAAAATGACAACATAATGTAGTAACCCAACTCACGGCCTCGATCTCACTCGCTCTCCATGCAGCACGCTCAGATATGCGTACTTCAATGCAATGGTATAATGTAGGTATGCTAAACTACGTATACATTTTCTTCCTAGTCATAATGTTCTGTAAGCGATGACGTCTCGCTCTGTGATGAGTCCACAATTGCCAGGGGCATGGATTACAGGAAATACGGGGTGAACTGTGAGTTGGACTGGATTGTTTGAGGTCGTGATTGTATCTCCACTGGAGCTGGTGGTGCCGTGGTTGGAGGTAGTTGCAGTGACTGTGGTGTAGGGGATAGTACACGGCTTGAGGCCCGACTACGTGGTGCACACACTGCTAGGAAATGGCTGTCGGGGAGACGCATCGACTTGCGAGCTGTGATGCGTGGTTTTGCCATGTCTGTACGGATGTTATATCATTTGAAAAATTATATTAAAATTTCACATCAATGTAATCAATAATCATCAACAAGAGTAAAGAAAAATATATCCATAAACATAATATTCTTTTGTTGCATCAATGGGGATAGCATGTGCGGTACATTTAATGAAACTATTTTTTCGTGTGGTGTACATTATGTGATAGTGATCCCTTTGATGAAGACGTTTTTCCTTTCTCCCCCTTCCCCATCTCTCTTGTCCTCGGGCCTGCCTTCCCCCTTCCCGTTCCTACTCTCCTCCCCACATTGCCCCGACCCCTAGCATGCCTTCCAACAGTTCTCCTTTCAGGTTCAACCGTGGTCGAGCAATCCTTTCCGTCCGTATATCTACCACCCCTCTTTGAGTTGTTACATTTGAAGTGCGAGGTGGATCTGGGATTATAAAAGGTAAGGATTCAGTGGATACCCTGGGAAAATCTGTTACTGATGATTGCATACCTTAAGTGATCGGTCCAACACCATATCTTGGGATACCCATGAAATAGGTGATGAATCCACATTTCATCATCTTTATTCTATCATTTTGGCCTCAAAAACCATAGCAAATGCCTGAAAATAGAATTAAATAAAGCAATTTAGCATTCATGCATATGTGTGTAAAACATGTATAAAATACTGTTTTTAATGCCAAAATTATAGAATAAAGAAAAGAAAAGAAAAAGAATAAAATATTGTAAATATTTTATGACCCGAAACCCCGAGCCCTAGGCATCTTAATGAATAGGTCGACAAGGAATAAAGTAGGGGGAGATAAGGGCCAAATACCTATATTTATTAATTCATTCTTTATTCATTTTGGGACCTATTTTTGGTTCCACTTTTTGTGGATCAAATAAAGAAACTTTGTCCATGAAAGTTGTAGATATTTTTATATAGAAAAAAAAAATTGATTTCACTGAAAAATAATGTACATATAAAAAGTTATGGTCTGAATAAAAATCCAAAATCCCAACTTCCCAGACCTGTATCTCACAAATGAAAACTCCAAATGCAGCAAACTCACCTTTAATTATATATAGGATAAAATACTCTACTTAATGGTGGTGGTTTCGCATTTGGCGGAGCTACGATTTGAAAGTTGAGTTTTGGACCCACATTGTATACCTTAAAATATTCAATTTATTCTTTAATCATTTATTTTGTATTTTTATATTTTTATAATTTTGAGAATATTATTTATAATATTTATGTACATTAAAATAGGAATAAAAACTCAAATAAAACTCAAAATAAAAATAAATGTATATAAAATACACAGGTATTATACCTATATACATACCTATACAATACCTACTTATATTTTATTAAATATACAAAACATATCAACAAAATAAAATAAAAATATATTTGTGTATATAAAAGTATTCTATAAGTTTAGAAAATACTAAATAAAAATAATAAAATTAAAATACACAAAATAAAAATAAAAGAACAAAATATGTAGATATTATACCTATATAGGCTATAATAAGTAACTTATAAAAATAAATCTCATAAAAATAATTAAAATTCATAATAAAATAATTTATAAATTTATAAACATTTTTTATTTTATAACCAAATTATATTAATGTCATTTAGTATTTTTAAATCATTTTTTTTAAAAAAACTTTTTCCAGGGGGTTTTTGTGGTTGGTCCACGTGGACCAACCAGAGGGCCTGGACAGTTGACCCCGGTCAACTGTCTGACCCACCCCCTGTGCCTATTGTCAGAAGCATTTTGTCTCTTCTTCTCGCCATTTTCTAGGATTGACCTTGCACCAATTCATGTCGATGCCTTCTGCGTTTTTGCTCCTCGATCAGTGGTGATTCACACCCAAGTGATTTCTGGGGTTGAGGACCACTGATCGAGGCGTTGGACCCTCGTCTTCCACGCCGCCCGTCAACCCTTCAAAAGACATCCCCCGACTTCCCTTTGACTCTTGATCCTTCTTCCGCCAAAATCACCCGCAAACCCCTAGCCCTTCGTATTCCTGGTGACAGCAGGAGTCGAATCGAGCCGGGGTTCGAGTCAGTTGGAGTTGAATCAAAGTAGATCTGACCCTCGCTGGAGCTCCGACGCGAAGTTCTTCCCAACGCCTCTGGTGAGACTCATCCCCTTCTCTTTCCATTTTCTTGTTGCCTTATCTTAGTTTAGATTCGCCAGTAGCAGTTTTGATTGGCCTCGCGTCGATCGCCGTGAATCATTGATCGAAGCCCACGACGGAGCTGAGCTCCGCCCACCGTGTCCGGTCGCTCCGTGCATCCATCCGATCACCTGTCACCTCCATCTTCTTCCCCTTCACTCTGTCGCTCCGCTCCACCCCTCCATCCACCTCGATCTCGCCCAGATCGAGCCATCAGAGCTCCCCTCTCCGCCGCTCGCCGGAGCTCCACGCCCTAGCCGTTCGCCTCATCCATTCGACCCGAGAACCCCCCTATTCGCCTCGCCTGGTTTTTGTGCTTCTCCCTTCCATGTCAGAGCCCAAGAGGAGGCTCCATCGAGTCTCAAAATCCCCAGGAGCAGCCCCCCAGGTCGCCTCCTCCGTCCGAGCATCCCACGCCGTCTCAGCCCCGCTAGAAACCACCTTCAGACGCGTAGAGGCCCCAAGATCATTTTGCCCTTGATCCTAGGGCCGGAGAGGTCGTGTGTCGACCGCAATCGCCAGCCAAAGCTCGCCGGGGGAGGTGTTCTTCGTGAACCTCACCCAGCCGTTGGATCAGGAGCCCCTCCAGACGCTACAGCCGCCGTTGGATCTTGCCCTTCCATCACCGTCCGATCGCACTGCCAGATCTGATTTGGGGCGTTCACGCGAACCGTCATCAAGCCAGCAGCGCCCGCCACGTGGATAAGTGAAGCTCCTTCGGCCGCACGATCAGATCCGTGGGTATTTTGCATCGTAAACCCACGTGTTCGTTGTATTCAACGTTTAGTCCTAGAACTTTATTTTGCAGGTTTAAAGTTTTTGGTAATAATTGCACTTAGGACCCTGAATTTACTTTATTTGCACTTTAGTCCGCGCCACGTCACCTCACGTGACTCGGGCGCGTGCATTTTGGGCATTTTGCATTTTTGAACCTAAGCTTTCTATTTGCAATTATACCCCTGTGCGTAGTTATTTAAATAAGTTTTTGGGATAATTGCATGTATGCCTAGTCAGTTTTTAGTATTTACAAATATGCCCCTGTGAATGAAAGATCACGTGCTCTGCGTGTGTATTTTGGTGAAATTTGCAACTAAGCCCCTGAATGTTTTTATAATTGCATTTATACCCCTGTCAGGCTTAGGATTTTTGTGTGTTTGATCTACTTATTTCACGCATCATTTAAGTGCCAAAAATTCTCAAAAATTAAACTTAAGCTCCTGTTAACTTGTACTTTAACCCATATTTTTAGATTTTACTTTCGTCGCATTTTCATATTTATTAAAAATCAAAAACATGATTTTTATCTACTGTCTATCTTAGAAAATACCAAACAAATATTAAAATACCTTAAAAAAATTCCCTACTGTTTATTTTAACCTATTTTAGTGTCAGTCCAAAAATCACTAAAAATCTCAAAAGAAAAACCTTAAAAATTCAAAAATACTCAAAAACTTCTAAAAAATATAAAAAATTCTAGAAAACTCCAAAAATTGCAAATTCAGTTTTTGTAGTCTCCTGTTTTTATTATCTTTATTTGAAAATTAGTTTTGAAAAATTTTGTGGTGGTTTGATATTTTTAATTCCCATTTTACCCCGAGCCAGTAGCTAATTCACTGTTTTGCTTTATTTTGCTATTTAAAAAATACCAAAATCATTCTGAAAAATCCCCAAAAATCACAAAAACAGTAGAAAATTTAAAAAAAAACCAAAAAGATTTGATTTCTGAATTTTTGACTATTTTATAAATCTTTTATCACCCTTTTATTATATTATCTTTATATTCCAATATTGAAAAAAATATAGAAAATATAAAAATTATAAAAATTAGAAAATTAAAAATTAAAATACAAAATTAAAAATTAAAAATTAAATAAAAAAATAAAAAATTTTAAAAACCCACAAAAAAATTAGATTGGCTAAGTAGTCTAATAGACCTAGGTTTTGACTTTTGTCTACACTCTGCACCGTTGTTTCTTGTGTTCGACCCCTACTTGCTTGCCATTGTACATTTGTAGTAGGGTATAATAAATTTTAATCCTTGATATTGATTGCCTGATTGATTGTGTGTGTTAATTGTTGATGAACGAGGAGGCTTGAGTAGTCGCATCAGCGACATTGAGTCTTATTTGTCAGACCACTATTTAGCGGCTCTCGCTTTCTCGTTTTTCAAATGGCGCCGTTGACGGGGAGCATCAGCTTGTAGAGTACTTTTGCATCTATTATCTGCTTAGACATTTTTAATTACTTGTTTTTCGTGCATAATTTGTTTTGAACTGTCTGACACTTCTCTTGTTTTCTTGCGAGGGACCGTTGACCAAGGAGGATCGTCTAGGGGATCCTGTGCATCCTTGGGAGGAGGAGCCGGCTATTCTACCCTAGCCGGCAGGAGAGAGCAGGAGAGCTTGAGAGAGAGAGAGACGGTTAGATTTTTTTTGTATTTTTGTGAGAGAGAGTCATTTAAATTGTAATAATACAAGACTTGGATACTCAAACACTTCGGGCCTAATTTCCAGGTGTTTGTTCACCCGGGGGCTCACCGCGGATTTCTTCGTGTTTTCCGAGTGTCATTTTCCGGTTTTTGTTTTCATTTTCATTTCTTTTGTGGATTGAGCCCTAAGATTTTTAGGCATTGCTTAATCGATTAGATTAGGTCCAAACACCTTAACAACAATTGCATGTACCTATAGCTCGTGCTTAGACTTAGTTTAATTAAACAGTTAATTCACTCTTCTTTGATCCGCGCGCCTCGAGCTCATCCCGCCAAGCGCTTCTCCTAAACTCTATGTGTCGAGAGAAGGAGGGGTGAGCCTAGACCGGACCTTAGGATTGGAGATTAGTGGTTAGCTTGTGGTTCTTCACGCTAGCAGTTGCCTATCTTAGGACGATTTCCGCATTGCATACCGGCATGTAGTTAGGTTTATAAATTTCTGCTTTGCATCCCGCATAGAGAGAGCTGGGATTCGTTGTAAGTCTTCTTACTTTGCATCCATCATCTAGGCACAAAGGTGAGATTTCCATCTTAGTACCGACTTGCATTGGCTTTTTCCTGACTCTTTTCTCCCTCTGTTTTTGGACAAAGTAGGATCAAGAAAACACAAAATCGTTAGGCGCTTGTTTGAATCTACTCAAAAGAAGCGATAACACCCAAAAAAATTAAAAAAGGGACTGCTAAGAAAACTTTGACCTAAATAAAATTGGTAATTGGATTCATTGATTGGGGAGAGTAACACCCTCACTTGTATTCAGGTTGCATGGGAAGGTCTCCTTCCAAGTGAGTTGAGTGCTTCGTAAGGATTAGAGCCCAAAACCCAGCTTGTGGCTGCCTTGTGTATCGCCTGGATTTTCGAAGTATTGGTGCTACTATCGTACGTAGGGGAGTAGGGCTTGGTCGCCATTGGTGACTCACTATTGTGTGAGCATCGACCTTGTCTGAAGTACCGAGCATAGACCACGCCTTCACGGGTGTGTCTGTCTCACCGTCTGCATCCGAGTAGGATCTAGCACGCTCACAAGTGATTCCGTTGCGAGCGAGGTTCGAAGTATCGGTTTCGCCTATCGGCTTCCTCCCTCTTTTCTTTGGCTGAGTAGGGATCCAGGAAGGGTTACAAGGACCTCAAAAAGCGCAAGCTACAGGTTACACAGGAGGAGGACAAGTACGGGAATACTTTTCCGGCAATACTCTCGCTCCTATAGGCGTAGCGCTCTAAGGACTCGTTGAAAGATAACTTCCTGAATTCAAGATAAAAATTACAAAGATAAAAGCCGAACCTTCACGGCTTCACGTGTTGAGTTGGTGAACTCCCTTGTATGGTGTTTGATTGCTAGTTGCATTTAGGTCAAGATCAAAAATATCGCGCCTTTGCGCAAATTTTGTTCTCCTTCTATTTGATCCTTGCTCATTGTGAGCCTTCTACTGTTTTGCAATCCTTTTATTTCTTGTTTACCATCGTGCTCTTCATCCATCATCTTTTCCTCTTGGACTTCTCAAGATGTCGTCACACGGATGGTTTAGTCGGGACCTCGCTGACGTCCACATCGATTCCGTGTCGGTAACATCTTCAATAAAGAGGGGTGATCTCCAGGAAGTCAGTTCGGATCTTGCGGATGTCTCGGACTCCCATATTCTAGCTTCTTTCAACACTTGCCTTTCTCCAATAAATCCGCTAATCAGGATGGACTCGCAACCCAAACTAGCTCTTCCCCTTCCAATCAACCGGGATTACTCTTGTCCCCGAAATAACCCCTTGTGGATGGAGATCGATTTCAGTCAATATCATATGCTCCATTCACAACATTCTGGGATTGACCTTAATCCCACATTAATCTCAACAGCAGGTGCTCAGGAAGATACTGATCAGGGTTTATTCCGTCATGCAGATTCTCCACCCGATCATGAGTCAGAAATTCCAGTTCAGTCTGAGATGACAGGAGGAAGAGGAAAAGGACCACAGGCCCCACCTGAACCTGAAGTCAATCTGGGGGAAGGGCAATACACCATGCAGAACGAGGTTAACAGTCAGTTGCTGGCTTCCATTCAAGCCATTCAACAGCAGTTGACTAATCAAGCCCCTGCCCAAACCGCCTTCCAAGATATGCTGAATGATCTGAGGAGGAGGGCCGACGCAAGAGACGGCCGACGAGAGTATGATCCGAACTATGATCCTAATTTTCATGAAGTCAGAGATGAGTTCTCAATGGGAGGACCCGAATTTGAAGCAGCAGAAGAAGATCCACCGCAGCCAAAGCCTACACTCAAGGAAACATAGAACCCAGGAGCGGGATGCATCACTGAGTGGATTCAGGTTCCACGTATGCATGCCCACTTCGAGCTGAAGCCGCAATTTTTGTCGCTACTTCCCATATTCCACGGGAACACCACTGAGGAACCATATATCTTTCTCAAGAAGTCAGCCGCATCTGTGCCACTGCTCACTACCCTGGTATTCCTTTGGGGTAGTCATGATGACCGCCTTTCCCTTCAGCCTTCAAGACAAGGCCCTATATTGGATCGACCATCTTGGGAAGATCATCACGACCTGGGAGGAGCTGAAGTCTGCCTTTCTCCATAAATTCTATCCTCTCGGGCGATTGAACCAGATGTGTGCTTGGATCTCCAGTTTCTGCCAGCAACCCCACGAGACCATTCATGAAGCGTGGGAGAGATTCAAGGACTTGCAGGAGAAGTTCCCACACCATGAAATTCCAAAGACCAGTCTCGTGCAACATTTCTTTGGGGGGCTATCACTTGAGAGCCAAAAGCTTATAGATGCCGCTTGCGGCGGTTCACATTTCAACAAGGACGAGGACGTGGTATGGAACGTCTTCGAGGAAATGGCTGAAGGAGAAGCTGCGCAGACCTCGTCCAGAGCATACATGAAGCCACCAACCGCCATCAGCAAGCAAGTGAACATGGCTTCTCACACCGAGGACAAGGATGAGAGCTCCAACCTGAGCATCATTGGGAGCCACTTGTCCAAGGTGGATATTATTGAGAAGAGGTCGCAGGACCTCAAAAAATTGGCAGTCATTGAGAAGAGGACCCAGGGTTTGGAAAAACTCGACCAAATTTCCCAACAGCTGGAGCAACTCGTTCGTGCATTAAATGCAAACATGTGCAACGTTGTGTCTACTTTTGCCGAGCCGAATGCTGAGAAGAAGGAGCCTGCAATGCAGCAACACCCTCAGCCGACTCCACTGCAGCTCCAGCCTGTCCAGCATGTGTACTACGTGCAGGTTTCGGAGCAGCCCCCGCAGCCCTAGACACAGATGGTTGTATATCAACCTGAGCCCCAGCCAGCATACTCAGAGCAGTTCTCTCCACCCCCGCCACTGATTCAGGAGATCAATGGCGTATGGAACAATGAAGCGCAGCTGACCCGTCCTCAAGGACACTCTCAGGGTCAGAACATGGGCAACAGGCCCTATCAGTAGTTTCCGTAGGGTGGGAGACCATTCCAGCCCTCTTACCAGTACCAGCCTCCATCCCACGGAAACACCTGGAGGCAGAATTACCAGCACGGTCCGCAGCAGTCCGGATATCGCGGACATGGATATCACCAGCAGCTGGCTGCTCAATACAGTAAGCAGAATGCACTATATTCCTCCAATCTTCCTCCTCACCAATTTTCACAAGGTTATCAGTCGCAATCTCAACCGCCATATCAGCATTCTAGACCCCAGCAGGGGGACTCCTCTGAGATTGTGCCGGTCAATCCGGCCCTGGCATGTTTAGAGCAGTTAATGAAGAATATGGATGAGATGAACCAGAAGATCGAGGACCTGACGGCAGCCAAGACCGTCATACCAGCCCAGGTCGAAGCCAACCCGAACAACTTCCGACGCAAGGAGCAGGTAGCCAGCAGTGTCCAACCCGAATCAGGTGAATTAATGTGTTTTTTATCTAATTCTGTTACTCTCAGGAGCGGTAGGACACTCCAGCCATTGGCGATGGCGAAGGGAAAGCATCTTGCATCTGACGAGGAATCGTCAGTCCAGCCAACACCAAGGCCAGGAAGCATTTTGGGAGCAGCACCAGCATTCAGAAAATCACAAAAAAATGAGAAAATAACAAAATACAAAAAATAGCAGCAACCTCGATGGAGATCAGCCAGCATTCGAGACACCTGCACCTGTCTCACATCCAGTTCCTAATAGGAGGAGCATTGTACCTGCAGTGAGTCCAACGCCAGCACCAGAAGCCGAGCCTGTCATTTTTGGTCCACCAATTGTAGATGAATCCATTCCTTTCTGCCATCTACATGTACACAACAATATGGACACTATTTTGAATGAAATTGGTGAAGATTTTGTAAATATTCCTTTTCCTGAAGCAATGAAAAAACACAAAAAAGTGAAAAATTTGAAAAATGCTTTGTCTGATCCTGCCATCAAAGAAAACATCCAGAATTTGGTGCTGAATATGCCATTGATGAAGGCTCTTGAGTACATGCCAGCCGTGAAGAAAGGATTAAGAGAGGCATGCACGACCAAGCGCAGGCCGCACCCCCACAATTCCAGAAGCAAGGGTGGCAAGTCCGAAAAGCATATCCTCACAATGGCCACCGTTAACGCCATCAGCAACCTCCCGAATAAAAAGTCAGATATGGGAGCACCTCTTGTACGTTGCCAGATGTTCAATCAGGAGTTCGAATGAACACTGCTCGACAGCGGATCATCTGTGAACTTGATGCCAGCTTCGCTACTCACGGAATTCAGGCTAGGACCTCTCAAGCCTACAAAGATGATTCTGCAGTTTGCAGACAAGTCAGTCAAGCGACCCAGGGGCCTGTTGGAGGACGTGATCGTCACGGTTCAGGGAAAGTCATTCCCGTCTGATTTTGTGGTCTTAGATATGGACGTCCCCTCTCCATTGCTCCTTACCCCGATCATACTTGGAAGACCATTTCTGCGGACATCAAACGCAATAGTGAATTATGGGACAGGAGAAATCACTTTTGGCGGTGGCAATGAAATAATCAGAGTAGAGACCCTGTCTGAGGGAACACCAGCCGAACAGACATCTACATCATGTGCAAGGGTGATTGAGTATGCTGACGACTGCGATTTTCTCGTAGAAATTCAAGATACCAACCTATTCTTGGATGACAATGAAATCCATGAACTCCTCTGCCTCGAGGAGGAAGTGGAGACCGCAGTCGAATTTCCCCTTATCAATTAGGATGAGGAACTTGCTGATGCACTGCAAGAGACCGCCGTGGGGGTGATGTGCCTTCAAAACCAAGAGCTGAAGTCTGAAGAATCTTTGAATGAAGAAGACATCATTAAGGAATTCTGTCAGGATTTGAGAGAAGAAGCAGATCAGAATATGGTGGACACCGAACAGTTGAATGAATCACCACCTGCACTAATAGCTGAAGTCACCGCCGAAGCAGCTCAGACTCCGCCAGAGCTAAAACCGTTGCCCTCCAACATGAAGTATGCCTTCCTTGCGAGAGAACCTAATATGTACCCGATCATCATCAATGCCCATCTGACCGAAGACCAAGAATCTCGTCTGATGGAGGTTCTTGAACGCAACAGCAAGGCGATAGGTTGGCGAACTTCTGATCTCCATGGGATCAATCCGTCACTCTGCTCACACCGCATCTTTCTGGAAGAAGATTGCAGGCCCTCTCGAGAACTGCAGAGAAGATTAAATCCGAACCTGCGGGATGTTGTTATGAAAGAGATCCAGAAATGGTGTGATGCGAAATTTATCTATCCCATCTCCGACAACAAATGGGCGAGCCCTCTGCATGTTGTGCCCTAGAAATCAGGGATCACCATTGTGAAGAATGACAAAGGAGAGGAGATCGCAACCAGAGTACCCACTTCTTGGCGAGTATGTGTGGACTACAGAAGACTTAACCTCGCTACTAAGAAGGATCATTTTCCTCTATCCTTCATCGACCAGATCTTGGAGAGGTTGGCCGCGAAGGAATATTTCTGCTTCTTGGATGGCTACTCTGGGTATAATCAAGTCGCTATAGCTCCTGAAGATCAAGAGAAAACCACGTTCACCTATCCTTTTGGCACATATGCCTTCAGACGGATGTCGTTCGGGCTTTGTAATGCCCCAGCCACATTTCAGAGGTGTATGCTTGCAGTTTTTGCTGATATGGTGGGCAACTTTCTCGAGGTCTTAATGGACAATTTTTCGGTCTACGGAGATCCATTTGACCAATGCCTGGATTATTTAGACCGAGTCCTACGGAGGTGCTGCGAAGTCAATCTTGTGCTCTCGTGGGAGTAGAGCAACTTCATGGTGACCGAAGGAATTGTGCTGGGTCACGTTGTTTCTAAACGTGGAATGGAGGTTGACCCAGCCAAGGTGGACGTGATTTCCAAACTTGAGCCACCCACAAACATCAAGCAAGTCCGGTCATTCTTGGGCCATGTCGATTTTTACCGACGATTCATCAAAGATTTCAGTAAACTGGCCAGACCGTTGAGTGAATTTCTCAGCAAGGACAATGAATTCATTGTAGATGACCGTGTGCTCCTTGCCTTTAATCAGTTGAAAGAACTCATCACGCAGGCCCATGTCTTACAGCCACAGATTTGGACTCAGCCTTTCGAGATCATGACCGACGCGTCAGATTATGCCATCGGAGCGGTACTGGGACAGAGGAAAGATAATGTACCATTAGCGATTCACTACGCTAGCTGAACGCTCGATGAAGCCCAGCGAATCTACACTATCATTGAAAAGGAGCTGCTAGTGGTAGTCTTTACCTTGGAAAAGTTCAGATCCTACATCCTTGGGTCTAAAGTAGTCATTTACAATGATCATTCGGCCATTCGGTATTTACAGCAGAAGAAGGATGCCAAATCACGTCTCATTCGGTGGATCCTTCTCCTCCAGGAATTTGACTTGGAAATCAAAGATAAATCTGTGGTGAAGAATGTAGTGGCCGATCATCTGTCAAGGCTTCCTGAACCGGAATCTCCTGAGCTAAACCTGCAGCCGATTATAGAGACCTTTCCAGATGAGGCAGTTCTGTCTGTCACCTCACTTCCTTGGTATGCAGACATCGTGAACTACCTGGTGGCCAAGAAAATCCCACAGGACTGGCCTAAATTGAAAATAGACAGATTCTTGTCTAAAATCCATTTCTACTAGTGGGAAGACCCGTATTTGTTTCGTGAGGGAGCAGATTGTATCTGGAGAAGGTGCATTACTCAGGAGGAAGTTCCAAGTGTCCTCGCTTTATGTCACGACCAAGATTCTGGAGGACATCATTCAGGCAAACGAACGGCAGCGAAAGTTCTTCAAAGTGGACTCTGGTGGCCTTCATTATTCAAAGATGCAGATGAGTATGTCAAATGCTGCACTGACTGCCAGAAGATGGGCGGAACCATAGGAATGAGAAACATGATGCCGCTGAAATACATTCAGATCTCAGACGTCTTTGACGCATGGGGCATTGACTTTATAGGTCCGTTTCCCAACAGTCAGGGTTATGAATATATTCTGCTTGCTGTCGATTATGTAAGTCGATGGGTGGAGGCTATTCCTACCCGAGCCGCCGATAGTAGGACTGTCTGTCGATTCTTGAGAGATCACATCATAGCACGGTTCGGGATTCCCAAGATTCTCATATCTGACGGGGGTAGTCATTTCATAAATAGAGAGTTGAAGAAGCTGACCCAAGAATTCTGCATTGAGCATCGTGTTGCTTCACCCTACCACCCGCAGTCCAATGGCTTAGCTGAATGTTCAAACAGGGAGATCAAGACAATCTTACAGAAGCTTGTGCATCCGGATCGCAAGAACTGGTCTCAGCTGCTTGACTCTGTTCTTTGGGCTTATAGAACAGCGTACAAGTCGCCCTTAGGAATGTCTCCCTACCGCCTTGTGTATGGCAAGCCATGCCATATGCATGTCGAACTAATTCACAAATCTTTATGGGCCATTAACATCTGTAATTTGGACTCCAAGCAAGCAGGAAAGAACAGAAAACTGGATCTGAACAGATTACTGGAATTCAGAGATTATGCATATGACAACAGCCTGATGTACAAGGAGAAGGTCAAAACATGGCATGACAAGCATATCCGTCGCAAGTCCTTTGATCCAGGTCAGAAGCTGTGGTTGTTCGATGCGAAATTGAAGATATTTCCAGGCAAATTGAAGAGTAAATGGACTGGGCCATTTATAGTTAGGCAAGTGCATGACAACGGAAGTGTATTGGTATCCAATCTGTCAGCTGACGCACAGCCATTTGTAGTCAATGGGCAGCTTCTGAAGCCATACCTTGAACATGATACATTCATGGCTGTCGTTGACTCGGTTCAAGTAATCTATGAGGATGAGATGAATATCTCCAAAGAGGCAGAGGAAGGCGAAGCGCAGCAAAACATTTTTGAATGATTTTTCTTTTTCTTCTTTTCTTCTTTCAATTTCTTTTATCCTCTTCTACCGAATTGATGCCATCCCCTTCATCATTGCTACACTTAGGATGTACTTTATCCTAAGTATAGGGGGGATGCGCATCCCGAGTTGTTCATATCCACTTTCATCCCTTTTCTTCTTTTCTTGTTTTCTTCTTTCCCTTTTTGATCTTCTGTATCTATCCAAAAAGTGTCGCCCCTTACAGACAGTCTTCTATACATAGGACGTACTTTGTCCTAAGTATAGGGGGTTGTGCACCCTGAGTCTTTATTCTTTCCGATCCTCTCCATTGTCTCCTCTTCTTGTCTATAATTAGGGATATCTCACCCTAAGTATAGGGGGAGACAATCTGAGTACGATCTGTTCATTCCCACCCTTGACCCTCCCTGCCTTGTGTACAGTCTGCTATACTTAGGATTATTTGATCCTAAGTATAGGGGGGACGGTCAACTTCTCATTCGTTTGTTCATCCATTCCTTAATTTATTTATTCTTTAGACTTGCCTATACTTAGTACGAGTTATGTCTGCTCTTTTCTCTCTGATCTATGAGGACATAGCTCAAGCTAAGTATAGGGGGGTCGTATATACTACGTATATATTTTAGCCATAACTCGTACTTTCGTATTTTCTTAAATAAATATGGCTAATCATTCATTAAAATTCATTAAAATCCCTAACAAAAAGGTGTCTTGTTCCTCAAATTCTTTTGTATATTTACTGATTAATAAATCAGGTGAAAATGTTTTTTTGCAAAATGTTTGAAAAATAGTTTGAAAATCCTTGTGAACATTTATTGAAACTATTTTGAAAATATTTTGTTACATGTTTTCAACCTTTGTAAAAATGTGTGGTTTGCAAAATTTCTTTTCTTTATGTGAAATAAAATATTTGAAAAATGATTTGCAAATGGTTTGAAAAATGGTTGCAAAAATGTTTTGAAAAACCTATATATACTGTTTTGAAAGCCTTTGCAAAATGATTTTCAAATGTGTGTACATGTTTGTAAAAACTATTTTGGACTATAGTTTTCAAAAATTGTGTGAAAAAGCTTGTGTCAAATAAGTTTGAGGAATACTTACATCTCGCCGAAATCCACTATATATATGTATAAAACTAACCACTTACCCTTGTAAATTCTTAAAATCCTCTTCTTGTAAATGTAAGAAGCACTCCCGTGTACATATTTTAACCTAGTTTTCAGCCAAAACTTTTTGTTTTCAAAAATCCCAAAAACATTGGCAAAAGTAAAATCCAAAAACATCTGAAAAATCTTTTGGAAAAAAAGACAAAAAAATGCATCTGCATATGCATCATCATCATCTTTTCAAAAACCTATAAAAAGTTCAAAATCTTCGAAAAATTGCATCACAAAAATATTTTCGGCATTCTGCATCGCATTTGTATAGCATTCGCATTTTCGGATTGAGTCTGATTGTTGAACAAGTCTAAGTAAAATCCGGAGATTGGAGCTTGATTGGACCTTAAAATCTACCTAACGGGGTTTGAGGTACTTCAGGTCTAGTTGACTTAATTCTTTGATGATCACGGGACTTGGTTCAATGGATTCTTGACTACCTAAGAAGATTATTTCGGAGCACACGCACGACTCTTGTTGATAATGACCTAAATTGGACACCTGCACCTTTCACATGGCTCAACTCAGTTGGAGTGGTGAGGGGATTGGATTTGCCGGTATGAGATGCACACAAGTGGAAACATTTGTCCTTCTCTAGGGAGGGGAGTGCACCCCAACCCGTCCTGTGATAAGGAAGTCTATAGACAGGAGGCTGTGGGATGCGATAAAGCTTCAAAAGAGGGATAGTCTACTGGCTCAAGAGGAAAAACTCCTTATGTAAATTCTGCTGTGAATAGTATTCAAAAAAAAGAAAAAAAAGTATATGTTCAGACATGTACAAAAATAAAAAGCCTGCAAGTATGTACAAAGTCATAAGCAAGCTTGAGTTCCAAAGTCAAATATGTGAGCCTGCAGCAGGATGACTTGACTACACTGGTCTTGCATCCCAGGATAGGTAGCTACACTGGCTACCGTCCATTCTTCTCTTCACCCCCTCCTCTTGAGCTGGTTGCCACTTGAACTTAGAAGGGAATACCCCGCTTCTCGAGGATGGAGTTATTCGATTGGGGAATCATTGGGTTGTCGTACTGGAGAAGTCAGTCTCTTTGTCATTCTAGTTGGGGAGAGCCACCATCACTTACACTGTACGAGTCAGATTCATAATCGTAAGAGTTTGCGTATGATTTGAAGTATTTCTGACCTGGCTATTGAGGAGACTTGGACAGAGTTTCGGGATTCTCAAGGACTGTTGGATTTCGAATTCGGTTCTCATTAAGGTTCCGCCTGCACTAAAATTCCAAAGGTCCGACTTAAGCTCCAAACTTTGATTTTGCGAAGACAAGTTTGATGATCAAATAAAATCCAAGTTCTTCTTTTTCTTTTCTTTCTTTTCCTTTATGCATTATTGCATAAGTGTTTGCTAGGGACTAGCAAAGGTAAAGTATAGGGGGATGATGAATCCACATTTCATCATCTTTATTCAGTCATTTTGGCCTCAAAAACCCTAGCAAATGGCTGAAAATAGAATTAAATAGAGCAATTTAGCGTTCATGCATATGTGTGTAAAACATGTATAAAATACTGTTTTTAATGCCAAAATTATAGAATAAAGGAAAGAAAAGAAAAAGAATAAAATATTGTAAATATTTTATGACCCGAAACCCCGAGACCTAGGCATCTTGATGAATAGGTCGACAAGGAATAAAGTAGGGGGAGACAAGGGCCAAATACCTATATTTATTAATTCATTCTTTATTCATTTTGGGACCTATTTTTCGTTCCACTTTTTGTGCATCAAATAAATAAACTTTGTACATGAAAGTTGTAGATATTTTTATATAGAAAAATACAAAATTGATTTCACTGAAAAATAATGTACAGATAAAACGTTATGGTCTGAATAAAAATCCAGAATCCCAACTTCCCAGACCTGTATCTCACAAATGAAAACTCCAAATGCAGCAAACTCACCTTTAATTGTATATAGGATAAAATAATATATTTAATGGTGGTGGTTTCGCATTTAGCGGAGCTACGGTTTGAAAGTTGAGTTCTGGACCCATATTGTATACCTTAAAATATTTAATTTATTCTTTAATCATTATTTTTGTATTTTTATATTTTTATAATTTTGAGTATATTATTTATAATAATTATGTACATAAAATAGGAATAAAAACCCAAATAAAATTCAAAATAAAAATAAATGTATATATAATACACAGGTATTAGACCTATATACAAACCTATACAATACCTACTTATATTTTATTAAATATACAAAACATATCAATAAAATAAAATAAAAATATATTTGTGTATATAAAAGTATTCTATAATTTTAGGAAATACTAAATAAAAATAATAAAATTAAAATACACAAAATAAAAATAAAAGAACAAAATATGTAGATATTATACCTATATAGGCGATAATAAGTAACTTATAAAAATAAATCTCATAAAAATAATTAAAATTCATAATAAAATAATTTATAAATTTATAAACATTTTTTATTTTATAACATAATTATAATAATGTCATTTAGTATTTTTAAATCATTTTAAAAAAAACTTTTCCAGGGGGTTTTTCTGGTTGGTCCACGTGGACCAACCAGAGGGACTAGACAGTCGACCCCAGTCAACTGTCTGACCCACCCCCTGTGCCTATTGTCAGAAGCATTTTGTCTCTTCTTCTCGCCATTTTCTAGGGTTAACCTTGCAACAATTCATGTCGATGCCTTCTGCGTTTTTGCTCCTCGATCAGTGGTGATTCACGCCCAAGTGATTTCTGGGGTTGAGGACCACTGATCGAGGCGTTGGACCCTCGTCTTCCACGCCGCCCGTCAACCCTTCAAAAGACATCCCCCGACTTCCCTTTGACTCTTGATCCTTCTTCTGCCAAAATCACCTGCAAACCCCTAGCCCTTCGTGTTCCTGGTGACAGCAGGAGTCGAATCGAGCCGGGGTTCGAGTCAGTTGGTGTCGAATCGAAGTAGATCCGACCCTCGTCGGAGATCCGTCGCGAAGTTCTTCCCGACGCCTCTGGTGAGCCTCACCCCCTTCTCTTTCCATTTTCTTGTAGCCTTAGCTTAGTTTAGATTCGCCTAGTAGCAGTTTTGATTGGCCTCGCGTCAATCGCCGTGAATCATCGATCGAAGCCCACGGCGGAGCTGAGCTCCGCCCACCTTTTTCGGTCGCTCCACTCATCCATCCGATCACATGTCACCTCAATCATCTTCCCCTTCACTCCGTCGCTCTGCTCCACCCCTCCATCCACCTCGATCTTGCCCAGCGAGCCATCAGAGCTCCCCTCTCCGCCGCTCGCCAGAGCTCCACGCCCTAGCCGTTCGCCTCATCCATTCGACCCGAGAACCCCCCTATTCGCCTCGCCTGGTTTTTGTGCTTCTCCCTTGCAGGTCAGAGCCCAAGAGGAGGCTCCATCGAGTCTCGAAATCCCCAGGAGCGGCCCCCAGGTCGCCTCCGTCGTTCAAGCATCCCACGCCATCTCAGCCCCGCCGGAGACCACCTTCAGACGCGGAAAGGCCCCAGGATCGTTTTGCCCTTGATCCTAGGGACGGAGAGGCCGTGTGTCGGCCGCAATCGCCAGCCAAAGCTCGCCGGGGGAGGTGTTCTTTGTGAACCTCTCCCAGCCGTTGGATCAGGAGCCCCTCCAGACGCCACAGCCGCTGTTGGATCTTGCCCTTCCATCACCGTCCGATCGCACCGCCAAATCTGATCTGGGACGTTCATGCGAACCGTCATCAAGCCACCAGCGCCCGCCACGTGGATAAGTGAAGCTCCTTCGGCCGCACGATCAGATCCGCGGGTATTTTGCATCTTAAACCCACATGTTTGTTGTATTTAACATTTAGTCCTAGAACTTTATTTTGCAGTTTAAAAGTTTTTGGTAATAATTGCACTTAGGCCCCTGAATTTACTTTATTTGAACTTTAGTCCGCGCCACGTCACCTCACGTGACTGGGGCGCGTGCATTTTGGGCATTTTGCATTTTTGAACCTAAGCTTTCATCTATTTGCAATTATGCCCATGTGCGTAGTTATTTAAATATGTTTTTGGGATAATTGCATGTATGCCCAGTCGGTTTTTAGTATTTACAAATATGCCCCTGTGAATGAAAGATCGCGTGCTCTACGCGTGTATTTTGGTGAAATTTGCTACTAAGCCCCTGGATGTTTTTATAATTGCATTTATACCCCTGTCAGGCTTAGGATTTTTGTGTGCTTGATCTATTTATTTCACGCATCATTTAAGTGCCAAAAATTCTCAAAAATTACACTTAAGCTCTTGTTAACTAGTACTTTAACGCCATATTTTTAGATTTTACTTTCGTCGCATTTTCATATTTATAAAAAATCAAAAACATGTTTTTTATCTACTGTCTAGCTTAGAAAATACCAAAAAAATATAAAAATATCTTAAAAAATTCCAAAAAAAATCGCTACTGTTTATTTTAACCTATTTTAGTGTTAATTCAAAAAATCACTAAAAATCTCATAAGAAAAACCTTAAAAATTAAAAAATACTCCAAAACTAAAAAATATAAAAAATCTAAAAAACTCCAAAAATTATAAACTCAGTTTCTGTAGTCTCCTGTTTTTATTATCTTTATCGAAAATTAGTTTTGAAAAATTTTGTGGCGGTTTGATATTTTTAATTCCCATTTTACCCCCAGCCAGTAACTAATTCACTATTTTGCTTTATTTTGCTATTTAAAAAATACCAAAATCATTCTGAAAAATCCCCAAAAATCACAAAAACAGTAAAAAATTATAAAAAGACCAAAAAGATTTGATTTCTGAATTTTTGTTTGTTTTTGCATATTTTTATAAATCTTTTATCACCCCTTTTATTACATTGTCTTTATATTCCAATATTGAAAAAAATATAGAAAATATAAAAATTATAAAAATTAGAAAATTAAAAATTAAAATACAAAATTAAAAATTAAAAATTAAATAAAAAATAAAAAATTTTAAAAACCCACAAAAAAATTAGATTGGCTAAGTAGTCTAATAAACCTAGGTTTTGACTTTTGTCTACACTCTGCACCGTTGTTTCCTGTGTTCGACCCCTACTTGATTGCCATTGTACATTTGTAGTAGGGTATAATAAATTTTAATCCTTGCTATTGATTGCCTGATTGATTGTGTCGATTAATTGTTGACGAACGAGGAGGCTTGAGTAGTCGCATCAGCGACAGTGAGTCTGATTTGTCAGACCACTATTTAGCGGCTCTCACTTTCTCGTTTTTCAACAGGGTTGACTTTGACTTTGCTCCATCTACCAGAAGTATTATTGTGCTTGAGATAGTTGAGCTTCATGCATGGAAATTAAGTCAAATGACGGTATCACGAAAGCCGTTTGTTGCATCTGGCAAATATAGGAATGGTCGTAGGTGTATGTCGCCTGATATGACGGACCAACATCGTCTGCCCCGAAAGTGTATTGATCCCCCCATTGTTGGGAAGCAAATGTCATGGGCTCGGTGTACGATGTTTACATAGGAGAGACATCATGTATTCCCAGATCCACTAGTGACATATTCCGGATTATGTAGTCGACATAACCAATCAATTGTTGCAATTCCATGCTCCTTTGATGTTCCGTCATTATTTCCATCACACGAAACAAGGAGTTCACCTATAACGAAAATGTTTAAATCAGAAATTACGAAGAGATTATGAGTTAAAAATTAACCATTTGGTAGAAAACTACCAGTTGGTTCCACCTCGATCCTTGTGGCTCATAGACTTGGTGGGGTGGTGGTATGGCCATAGCGATCCAATTTCGTGTAATATGCCAATACCATGTAAGGTAGTCAGCCAAGACAACAGCAACTGGCTTGTCCAAATCCCTCTCCCCAACGACATCGTTCAGTCAGTGATACCATTGGGCCAATGCTCTTGGTGGTGTAGCCTCCAATCATAGGGTTCATCATCTCTTGGTCTAGCCCGTCTGTCATCGGAGGATATTTATGGCATTGCCTCCGGAATGTGTTGCCGCAACCCAAATTGCTTCATTACCCTGTCGGGTGCATGCATAACAATGACGTTGAAGCATATCAGCACTATCTTCGATTGCCATATAGTCTGCACCTCACGGCATATCTCAAGTAGTTGCACCACATACTAGGCCTTGTTGGTGAAAAACGAAAATGCGAGAGCCGCTAAATAGTAGTCTGACAAATCAGACTTACTGTCGCTGAGGCGACTACTCAAGCTTTCCCGTTTGTCAACAATTAACCCACACAATTAATCATGCAATCAACAGCAAGGATTAAAATTTATTATACCCTACTAAAAATGTACAATGGCAAGCAAGTAGGGGTCGAACACAGGAAACAAAGGTGTAGAGTGTAGATAAAAAGTCAAATCCTAGGTCTAATGGTCTACTTAGCCAATCTGGATTTCTTGTGGGTTTTTAATTTTATATTTTTTTATTATTTTATTATTTTTTTTAATTTTATATTTTGATTTTTATTTTTCTGATTTGTATTTTCTTTTTATATTTTATATTTTTTTTATTTTCTTTTTCAATATTGGAATATATAAACTATATAATAAAAGAGGTGCTAGAAAATTTATAAAAATATGTAGAAATACTCAAAAATTCAGAAATAAAATATTTTTGGTATTTTTATGAATTTTTACTATTTTTGTGATTTTTGGGTATTTTTCAGAATGTTTTTGGTATTTTTAAATATCAAAACAAGAGAAAACAGTGAATTGGAATTCTGGTCGAAATCAAAATGGGAAGGGAAAATATCAAACAGCCACAATTTTTTCCAAAACTAATTTTAAAATAAAGGTAATAAAACAGAGAACCTACAGGATTTGAGTTTTTATTTTTCTGATATTTCTATGATTTTATAGATTTTTTTGAAGTTTTTAGGTATTTTCTAATTTTTAAGGTTTTTCTTTTGCAATTTTTAGTGATTTTTGGATTGACACTAAATTAGGTTAAAATACACAATAGTAATTTTTTTGGAATTTTATATGTGTTTTAATATTTTTTGGTATTTTCTAAGCTAGACAGTAGCTAAAAAGCATGTTTTTGATGTTTATTAAATAATTAAATGCAAAGAAAATATAATGCAAAAATATGGCGTTAAACTACTATGCAACAGGGACCTAAGTTGATTTTTATGGAATTTTTGGAGTTTTAATGATGCAAGAAATAAATAGAACAAGCACACAAAAATAATCAGCCTAGTAGGGGTATATCTGTAATTATAAAAACATCCAAGGCTTGGGTGCAAATTTCACCGAAAGTACACGCGCGATGTACGTGATCTGTTGTTCACAGGGGTATATTTGTAAATAATAAAAATTGACAGGCCAAGAATGAAATTAACCCAAAAGTATATTTAATTCACTACGCACAGGGGTATAAGAGCAAATACATAAAAGTTCCGGATCGAAAGTGCAAAATACCCAAAAACCACGTGCCCCAGTCACGTGAGGTGACGTGGCCGAGGACTGAAGTGCAAATAAGGAAAGTTAAGGGGTCTAGTTGCAATTATTACAAAAATTTTTGAACTGCAGATGAAAGTTATGGAACTATAAAATAAAGACAAAAAGTACTTGGGTTAAGGTGCAAAATACCCATGCCTCATGCGCCAGCGGACGGCGGGGATGATCTCACTTAATACGTGTCGACGTTGGGCCGCGCGATGACGCTTCACGTGTGCGGCCGAGATTAGATTCCCACGAGAAGATCCAACAGTGGAGCGTCCAGATGATCTGACGGCTCTTGTTCGGTCTGGACGACGCTCCTGATCCAACGGCGGAGAGAAGTTCACAAAGAACACCCTCCTCGGCGAGCTTTGACGATTGACTCTGGCCGACACACTTCCACTCCGGCCCTAGGATCAGGGGCAAAATGATCCTGGGGCCTTCCACGTCAAACGATGGTCTCAGCAGCAGCTGAGACGGCGATATGAGGGCCGACGGCGGTAACAACCTGGGAGGTGCGTCCCCTTGTTGTCGAGTCTCTTTCGAGTCTCCTCTCGCGTTCCTTCCTGCAGGGTTAGATGCACGGCAAAAATATGGAGCTCGGAGTGCTCTCAGATGGAGCTATGGTGGCGATTTGTGGCTCGGGTATGGTGGCTCCGGTGATCGGCAGAGAAGGAGCTCAGTGATCTCGATCTGAGAGAGATCGAGGTGTATGGAGGTGCGTCGGAGTGAGAGAAGGTGAAGGGGAAGCTGACGACGGTGGAAGTGAGTCGATTCAATGGCTGGATGAGGCATAACACGGTGGCGGAGCGGAGCTCCGTCGTGGAGTGATTTGCGAATTCACAATGAATGACGGTAAGAAATCAAAACCTGTTGCAGGTTTACGCTAGCTAGGGCTAAGGCTACAAAATGGAGAAGGAAGAAGGCGAAACGCTCACCGCGAGACCAAGTCGAGCATGAGGTGGATCGCACCTCGATTCGACACCGACGACCTTCGAACTGAGCTCTACGGCTTCCCGCTATCACCAGGAGGTTGATGGGCTCAAGGGATTAGGGTTTCAACGGTGGAAGAGGGATCAAAACTCGAGGGGAGGTCAAGGGGTCCTTTTTAAACAATGGTCGAGAGGGCTCTCAAATCGAAGATTGTCGGGCGGATCTTGGGTCCAAAGTCAAATATGAGCCCTGGGCATGTAAGCCTGATCCTATGGCTACAAAAGTCATGAAGACATCGAGCTCTAAAGATGAAAGTCTCGACCTCGAAAAATCCGCAAAAGCGCGGAGAAAACGAAGCCTCTGACAAGGACTGGGAGGGTCAGACAGTTGACCGAGGTCAACTGTCAGACGCACCTGGTTAGTCCACGTGGACCAACCAGGAAAAACCTTTAGAAATTGTTTTATAAATTCAATTTAAAATAGCTAACGATTTTATTAATTTTTAATTATAAAATAAAAAATGTTTATTTTTTTATGAAGTATTTTATAGTGATATTTATTTATTTTTATGAGGTGTATTTTTATAAGTTTACTTTTATACCCCTTATAGGTATATTACCTATATATTTTATTATTTTATTTTTATTTTGAGTTTTTAATTTTTTTTATTTTTATTTATTATTTTATAAAAATATAGAATACTTTTATATACTTGGTTATATTTTTATTTTATTTTTCTGAATTGTTTTGTATATTTAATAAAATAGAAATAGTAATTATACAAGTATGTATATATGTATTATACCTAGGTTTTGTATATACAAGTATTTTTATTTTGAGTTTTCTTTGCATTTTTATTCTGATTTTAATGTACATATATATTATAAGTAATATTTGCAAAATTATAAAAATATGAAAATGCGAAAATAATGAATAAATAATAAATTGAATATTTTAATCTATACAATTATACAATGTGGGTCCAAAACTCAACTTTCAAATCGTAGCTCCGCTAAATGCGAAACCACCGCCATTAAATAGCTTATTTTATTCTATATACAATTAAAGGTGAGTTTGATGCATTTGGAGTTTTCATTTGTGAGATACGGGTCTGGGAAGTTGGGATTCTGGATTTTTATTCAGACCATAACTTTTTATCTGTACACTAATTTTGAATGAAATCAATTTTGTATTTTTCTTTATTTAATTATCTACAACTTTCATGTACAAAGTTTCTTTATTTGATGTATAAAAAGTGGAACAAAAATAGGTCCCAAAATGAATAAATAATGAATGAAAAAGTATAGGCAATTGGCCCTTATCTCCCCCTACTTTATTCCTGGTCGACCTATTCATCAAGATGCCTAGGTCTCGGGGTTTCGGGTCATAAAATATTTACAATATTTATTCTTTTTCTTTTCTTTTATTTATTCTATAATTTTGGCTTTAATTACAGTATTTTATACACTATTTACTGGTGCATACATGAATGCTAATATGCTATATTTAATGCTATTTACAGGCATTTGCTAGGGTTTTTGAGGCCAAAATGATAGAATAAAGATGATGAAATGTGGATTCATCATCCCCCTATACTTTACCTTTGCTAGTCCCTAGCAAACACTTATGCAATAAGTGAGAAAAGAAAAAGAAAGAAAAGAAAAAGAAGAACTTGGATTTAATTTGATTATCAAACTTGTCTTCACAAAATCAAAGTTTGGAGCTCAAGTCGGACCTTTGGAATTTTAGTGCGGGCGGAACCTTAATGAGAATCGAATTTGAAATCCAACAGTCCTTGAGAATCCCAAAACTCTGTCCAAGTCTCCTCAATAGCCAGGTCAGACATATCTCAATTCATACGCAAACTCTTACGATTATGAATCTGACTCGTACAGTGTAAGTGATGGTGGCTCTCCCCAACTAGAATGACAAAGAGACTGACTTCTCCAGTACGACAACCCAATGATTCCCCAATCCAACAACTCCATCCTCGAGGAGCGGGGTATTTCCTTCTAAGTTCAAGTGGCAACCAGCTCAAGAGGAGGGGGTGAAGAGAAGAATGGAAGGTAGCCAGTGTAGCTACCTATCCTGGGATGCAAGACCAGTGTAGTCAAGTCATCCAGCTGCAGGCTCACATATTTGACTTTGAAACTCAAACTTGCTTATTGGCATTACACATTTATACATACTTTGCAGGCTTTTTATTTTTGTACATGCCTGAACTTTTTTTTTTGAATATTATTCACAGCAGCATTTACATCCCTTGAGCCGGTAGACTATCCCTCTTTTGAAGCTTTATCGCAACCCACAGCCTCCTGTCTTTAGACTTCCTTGTCACTGGACGGGTTGGGGTGCAATTCCCTCCCTAGAGGAGGACAAATGTTTCCACTTGTGTGTGTCTCATACCGGCAAATCCAATCCCCTCACCACTCCAACTGAGTTGAGCCATGTGAACAGTGCAAGTGTCCAAGTTAGGTCATTATCAATAAGAGTCGTGCGTGTGCTCCGAAATACTCTACTTAGGCAGTCAAGAATCCATTGAATCAAGTCACGTGGTCCTCAAAGAATTAAGTCAACTAGACCTGAAGTACCTCAAACCCAATTCCTATAAGGTTCCTGTTATTAGGTAGATTTTAAGGTCCAATCTCCGGATTTTACTTAGACTCGTTCAACTATCAAACTCAATCCGAAAAATGCTCATGCTATGCAATACAATGCAGAAAATATTTTTGTGATGCAATTTTTGAGATTTTGAACTTTTTATGGATTATTGGAAATATGATGATGATGATGCATATGCATATGCATTTTTTGTATAATTTTCAAAAAGATTTTTCAAATGTTTTTGGATTTTACTTTTGCAAATGTTTTTGGGATTTTTGAAAACAAAAAGATTTTGGCTGAAAACTAGGTAAAAATATGTACACGGGAGTGCTTTTTATATATACAAGAAGTGGATTTTAAGAATTTACAGGGTAAGTGGTCAATTTTATACATATATAGATAGGATTTTTGGTGTGATGTATGTACTCCTCAATCTTATTTGACACAGGTTTTTCAAACAATTTTGAAAACTATAGTACAAAATAATTTTTACAAACATTTTACAAACATGTACACACATTTGAAAATCATTTTTGTAAAGGTTTCCAAATAGTATAGATAGATTTTTCAAAATATTTTTGCAACCATTTTTCAAACCATGTGCAAATCATTTTTCAAACATTTTATTTCACACAAAGAAAATAATTTTTTACAAACCACAAATTTTTACACAGGTTGAAAACATGTAACAAAATATTTTCAAAATAGTTTTCAATAGATGTTCACAAAGATTTTCAAACTATTTTTCAAACATTTTGCAACAAAAAACATTTTCACCTGATTTATTAATCGGTAATTACAAAAAGAATTTGAGGAATGGTCACATCTATTTATTAAAGATTTTAAATGAATTTTAAAGGATTTTTAGCCATATTATTAGGAAAATACGAAAGTACGAGTTATGGCTAAAGTATATACGTAGTATATACGACCCCCCTATACTTAGCTTGAGCTATGTCTTCATAGATAGAAGAGAAAAGAGAAGACATAACTTGTACTAAGTATAGGCAAGTCGAAAGAATAAAGAAATGAATGAATCAATGGGAAGTTGACTGTCCCCCCATTCTTAGGATCAAATAATCCTAAGTATAACAAACTGTATGCAACATAGGGAGGGTCAGGGGTGGGAATGAACAGATCGTACTCAGATTGTCTCCCCCTATACTTAGGGTAAGATATCCCTAAGTATAGACAAGAAGAGGAGACAATGGAGAGGATTGATAAGAATAGAAGAAACTCGGGGTGCACACCCCCTATACTTAGGACAAAGTACGTCCTAAGTATAGAAGACTGTCTACAAGGGGGCGGCACTTTTTGGATAGATACAGAAGATAGAAAAGGAAAAGAAGAAAAGAAGAAAAGAAGAAAAGAGATGAAAGTGGATATGAACAACTCGGGATGCGCATCCCCCTATACTTAGGATAAAGTGCATCCTAAGTTTAGCAATGATGAAAGGAATGGCATCATGTCAGTAGAAGAGGATAAAAAAATTGAAAAGAAGAAAATAAGAAAAGAAGAAAAGTCATTTAAAAATGTTTTGCTGTGCTTGGCCTTCCTCTGCCTCTTTGGAGATATCCAGCTCATCCTTATAGATTAATTGAATCGAGCCAACGACAGCCATGAATGTATCATGTTCAAGGTATGGCTTCAGAAGCTGTCCATTGACCACAAATGGCTGTGCGTCAGCTGATAGATTGGATATCAATACACTTCCGTTGTCATGCACCTGCCTAACCATAAACGGCCCAGTCCATTTACTCTTCAATTTGCCTGGAAAGATCTTTAATTTTGCATCAAACAACCACACATTCTGACCTGGATCGAAGGACTCGCGGCGGATATGCTTGTCATGTCATGTTTTGACCTTCTCCTTGTACATCAGGCTGTTGTCATATGCATAATCTCTGAATTCCAATAATCTGTTCAGATCCAGTTTTCTGTTCTTTCCTGCTTGCTTGGAGTCCAAATTACAGATGTTAGTGGCCCATAAAGATTTGTGAATGAGTTCAACGGGCAAATGACATGGCTTGCCATACACAAGGCGGTAAGGAGACATTCCCAAGGGTGACTTATACGCTGTTCTGTAAGCCCAAAGAACGGAATCAAGCAGTTGAGACCAGTTCTTGCGATCCGGACGCACAAGCTTCTGTAAAATTGTCTTGATCTCCCTATTTGAACATTAAGCTAAGCCATTGGACTGTGGGTGGTTGGGTGAAGCAACACGATGTTCAATGCAGAATTCTTGAGTCAGCTTTTTCACCTCTCTGTTTATGAAATGACTACCCCCGTCAGATATGAGAATCTTGGGAATCCCGAACCGTGCTATGATGTGATCTCTCAAGAATCGACATAGAGTCTTACTGTCGGTGGTTCGGGCGGGAATAGCCTCCACCCATCGACTTACATAATCGACAGCAAGCAGAATATATTCATAGCCCTGACCGTTGGGAAACGGGCCCATAAAGTCGATGCCCCATGCGTCGAAGACGTCTGAGATCTGAATGTATTTCAGAGGCATCGTGCCTCTCATTCCTATGGTTTCGCCCATCTTCTGACAGTCAGTGCAGCCTTTGACATAATCATCTGTATCTTTGAATAATGAAGGCTACCAGAGGCCACTTTGAAGAACTTTTGTTGCCGTACGTTTGCCTGAATGATGTCCTCCAGAATCTTGGTCATGGCATAAAGCGAGGACACTTGGAACTTCCTCCTGAGGAATGCACCTTCTCTAGATGCAATCTGCTCCCTCACGAAACAAATACGGATCCTCCCACTGGTAGAAATGGATTTTAGACAAGAATCTGTCTATTTTCAACTTAGGTCAGTCCTGTGGGATTTTCTTGGTCACCAGATAATTCACACTTTCTGCATACCAAGGAAGCGAGGTGACAGACAAGATTGCCTCGTCTAGAAAGGTCTCTGTGATCGGCTGCAGGTTCAGCTCAGGAGATTCTGGTTCAGGAAGCCTTGATAGATGATCGGCCACTACATTCTTTACCCCAGGTTTATCTTTGATTTCCAAGTCAAATTCCTGGAGGAGAAGGATCTACCGAATTAGACGTGGTTTGGCGTCCTTCTTCTGCTGTAAATACCGAATGGCCAAATGATCAGTGTAAATGATTACTTTGGATCCAAGGAGGTAGGATCTGAACTTTTCCAAGGCAAAGACTACCGCTAGAAGCTCCTTTTCAGTGACAGTGTAGTTTCTCTGGGCTTCGTCGAGCGTTTGGCTAGCGTAGTGAATCGCAAATGGTACATTATCTTTTCTATGTCCAAGTACAGCTCCGATGGCATAATCTGACGCGTCGGTCATTATCTCGAAAGGTTGAGTCCAAATCGGTGGCTGTAAGACAGGGGCATGTGTGATGAGTTCTTTCAACTGATTAAAGGCAAGGAGCACACGGTCATCTACAATAAATTCATTCTCCTTGCCGAGCAACTCAGTCAACGGTCTGGCCAGTTTGCTAAAGTCTTTGATGAATCATCGGTAAAAACCGACATGGCCCAAGAATGATCTGACTTGCTTGATGGTTGTAGGTGGCTCAAGTTTGGAAATCACATCCACCTTGGCTGGGTCGACATCCATACCACGTTTAGAAACAACGTGACCTAGCACGATTCCTTCGGTCACCATGAAGTTGCTCTTCTCCCACGAGAGCACAAGATTGACTTCGCAGCACCTCCTTAAGACTCGATCTATATAATCCAGACATTGGTCAAATGAATCCCCGTAGACTAAAAAATCGTCCATAAAGACCTCGAGAAAGTTGCCCACCATATCGGCAAAAACTGCAAGCATACACCTTTGAAATGTGGCTGGGGCGTTGCAAAGCCCGAACGGCATCCATCTGAAGGCATATGTACCAAAATGACAGGTGAACGTGGTCTTCTCTTGATCATCAGGAGCAATAGCAACTTGATTATACCCAGAGTAGCCATCTAAGAAGCAGAAATATTCCTTCGCGGCCAATCTCTCAAAGATCTGTTAGATGAAGGGTAAAGGAAAATGGTCCTTCTTGGTAGCGAGGTTAAGTCTTCTGTAGTCCACAGACACTCGCCAAGAAGTGGGTACTCTAGTTGCGATCTCCTCTCCTTTGTCATTCTTCACAATGGTGATCCCTGATTTCTTTGGCACAACATGCAGAGGGCTCACCCATCTGTTGTCGGAGAGGGGATAAATGAATCCTGCATCATACCATTTCTGAATCTCTTTCATAACAACCTCCCGCAGGTTAGGATTTAGTCTTCTCTAAAGTTCTCGAGAGGATATGTAATCTTTTTCCAGAAAAATGCGATGCGAGCACAGTAATGGATTGATCCCATGGAGATCTGAAGTTCTCCAGCCTATCACCTTGCGGTTGCGTGCAAGAACATCCATCAGATGAGATTCTTGGTCTTCGGTCAAATGTGCATTGATAATGACCGGGTACATGTTCGATTCTCCCGCAAGGAAGGCATATTTCATGTTGGAGGGTAAGGGTTTTAGCTCTGGCGGGGTCTGAGCTGCTTTAGAAGTGACCTCAGCTATTAGTGTAGGTGGCGATTCTTTCAACTGTTTGATGTCCACCATAATCTGTTCTGCTTCTTCTCTCAAATCTTGACAGAATGTCTCGATGATTTCCACCTCATAAAAAGATTCTTCAAACATCTGCTCTTGGTTTTGGAGGCGCATCACCCCCACGACGGTCTCTTGCAGCACATCAGCAAGTTCCTCATCCTGATCGATAAGGGGAAATTCGACTGTGGTCTCCACTTCCTCCTCGGGGTAGAGGAGTTCATGGATCTCATTGTCATCCAAAAATAAGTTGGTGTCTTGAATTTTTGCTAGAAAGTCACAGTCGTCAGCATACTCAATCACCCTTGCATATGATGCAGATGTCTGTTCTGCTGATGTTCCCTCAGGCAGGGTCTCTACTCTGATTATTTCACTGCCAGTGCCAAAAGTGATCTCTCCAGTCCCATAGTTCACTACTGCGTTAGAGGTCCGCAGAAATGGACTTCCAAGTATGATTGGGGTAAGGAGCAATGGAGCGGGGGCGTCCATATCTAGTACCACAAAATCGGCTTGGAACGGCTTTCCCTAAACCGTGACTATAACGTCCTCCAACAGGCCCCTAGGTCGCTTAACTGACTTGTCTGCAAACTGCAGAATCATCTTTGTAGGCTTGAGCGGTCCTAGCCTGAATTCCGTAAGTAGCGAAGCTGGCATCAAGTTGACCGAAGACCCACTGTCGAGAAGTGTTCGTTCAAACTCCTGATTGAACATCTGACAACGCACAAGAGGTGCTCCCATGTCTGACTTTTTATCCGGGAGGTTGCTGATGGCATTAACGGTGGCCATTGTGAGGATATACTTTTCGGACTTGCCACCCTTGCTTCTGGAATTGTGAGGATGCGGCCTACGCTTGGTTGTGCATGCCTCTTTCAATCCTTTCTTTACAGCTGGCATGTACTCAAGAGCTTTCATTAATGGCATATTCAACACCAAATTCTGGATGATTTCTATAATGGCAGGATCAGACAAAGCATTTTTCAAAATTTTCATTTTTTTGTGTTTTTTCAATGCTTCTGGAAAAGGAATATTTACAACATCTTCATCAATTTCATTCAAAAGAGTGTCCATACTGTTGTGTACAGGTAGATGGCAAAAAGGAATGGATTCATCTACAATTTGTGGACCAAAAATGGCAGGCTCAGCTTCAGGTGCTGGCGTTGGACTCGCTACAGATGCAATGCTCCTCCTGTCAGGAACTGGATGTGAGGCAGGTGCAGACGTTTCCAATGCTCGACGATCTCCACTGAGGTTGCTGCTATCTTTTTGTGTTTTGCTATTTTCTTCATTTTTTTGTGATTTTCTGAATGATGGTGCTGCTCCCAAAATGCTGCTTGGATCTGGTGTTGGCTGGACTAACGATTCCCCGTTAGATGCAAGATGCTTTCCCTTCACCGTCACTGATGGCTGGAGTGTCCTACCGCTCTTGCTCCTTGCGTTGGAAGTTGTTCAGATTGTCTTCGAACTGGGCTGGTATGACGGTCTTGGCTGTCGTCAGGTCATCGATCTTCTGGGTCATCTCAGCCACGTTCTTCATTAATTATTCTAAACAGACCAGGGCCGGATTAACTGGTATAATCTCAGAAGAATCCCCCTGCTGGGGTCTAGAATGCTGGTATGGCGGCTGAGATTACGACGGGTAACCCTGAGAAAATTGGTGAGGAGGAGGGTTGGAGGAGTACTGTGAATTCTGTTGGTTGTATTGAGCAGCCGGTTGCTGATTGTATCCTTGTCTGTGATATACGGACTGTTGAGGACCGTGCTGGTAATTCTGCCTCCAGGTGTTACCGTGAGATGGAGGCTGGTCTTGGTAGGAGGGCTGGAAGGGTCTCCCACCCTGCTGCTGCTGGTGATAGGGCCCGTTGCCCATGTTCTGACCCTGAGAGTGTCCCTGAGGACGGGTCAGTTGTGCTTCATTGTTCCATACGCCATTGATCTCCTGAATCAGTGGCGGGGGTGGAGAGAACTTCTCAGAGTAGACTGGCTGGGACTCAGGTTGATATACAACCATCCGTGTCTGGGGCTGCGGGGGCTGCTCCGGAACCTGCACGTAATACACGTGCTGAATAGGCTGGGGCTGCGGTGGAGTCGGCTGAGGGTTCTGTTGCATTGAAGGCTCCTTCTTCTCAGCAATCGGCTCGACAGAAGTAGACATATCGTTGCACATGTTTGCATTCAATGCACGAACGAATTGCTCCAGCTGTTGGGAGATCTGGTCGAGCTTTTCCAGACCCTCGGTCCTCTTCTCAATGATCGATAGTTTTTCGAGGTCCTGCAACCTCTTCTCAATGATGTCCACCTTAGACAAGTGGCTCCCAATGATGCTCAGGTTGGAGCTCTCATCCTTGTCCTCGGTATGAGAAGCCATGTTTACTGGCTTGCTGATGGCGGTTGGTAGCTTCAGGTATGCTCTGGACGAGGAATGAGTGGCTTCTCCTTCACCCATTTCCTCGAAGACGTTCCATAGCACGTCCTCGTCCTTATTGAAATGCGAACCGCCGCAAGCAGCATCGACAAGCTTTTGGCTCTCAAGTGATAGCCCACCAAAGAAGTGTTGCACGAGACTAGTCTTTGGAATTTCATGGTGGGGGCACTTCTCCTGGAGGTCCTTGAATCTCTCCCACGATTCATGGATAGTCTCGTGGGGCTGCTGGCAGAAACTGGATATACGGGCACGTATCTGATTTAATCGCCCGAGAGGATAGAAATTATGGAGAAATGCAGACTTCAGCTCCTCCCAAGTCGTGACAACCTTCCCAAGATGGTCGACCCAATATAGGGCCTTGTCTTGAAGGCTGAAGGGAAAGGCAGTCATCTTCACTACCCCTAGAGGAATACCCGGGTAGTGAGCAGTGGCACAGATGCGGCCAAACTTCTTGAGGAAGATATATGGTTCCTCATTGGTATTCCCATGAAATGTGGGAAGCAGGGATAGAAATTGCGGCTTCAGCTCGAAGTGGGCATGCATACGTGGAACCTGAATCCACTCAGTGATGCGACCTGCCCCTGGGTTGTATGTTTCCTTTAGTGTAGGCTTCGGCTGCGGTGGATCTGCTTCCGCTGCGTCGAATTCTGGTCCTCCCACTGAGAACTCATCTCTGACTTCTTCAAAATTCAGCTCGTGGTTCGTATCATCCTCCCTGCGGCCATCTCTTGCATCGACCCTCCTCCTCAGATCGTTCAGCATATCTTCGAAGGCGGTTTGGGCCAGGGCTTGATTAGTCAACTGCTGCTGGATGGCTTGAATGGAAGCCAGCAGCTGACTGTTAACTTCGTTATGCATGGTGTACTGCCCTTCCCCTAGATTGACTTCAGGTTCCGATGGGGGCTTTGGTCCCTTTCCTCTTCCTCCTGCCATCTCAGAATGAACTTGAATTCATGGCTCGTGATCGGGTGGTGGATCTGCATGACGGAGTAAACCTTGATCAGTATCTTCTTGAGCACCCGTTGTTGAGATGAATCTGGAATTAAGGTCAATCCCAGAATGTTGTGAACAGAGCATAGGATATTGACTTAAATCGATCTCCATCCACAAGGGGTTATTTCGGGGACAAGAGTAATCCCGATTTATTTGAAGGGGAAGAGCTAATTCGGGTTGCGAGTCCATCCCAAACAACAGATTTATTGGCGAAAGGCAAGTGTTGAAAGTCGAGAGAATAGGGGAGTCTAAGGAGACATTCGCAAGATCTGAACTAACTTCTTGGAGATTACCCCTTTTTATGGAAGATGTTGACGACACGGAATCGATGTGGGCGTCGGCGAGATCCCGACTATACCATCCGTGTGACAACATCTTGAGAAGGTCAAAAGGAGAAGATGATGGATGAAGAGCACGAGGGTAAACAAGAAGTGAAACGATTGTAAAACAGTAGAAGGCTCACAATGAGCAAGGATCAAATAGAAGGGGAACAAGATTTGCGCAAAGGCACGATATTTTTTATCTTGACCTAAATGCTACCAGCAATCAAACACAAAACAAGGGGATTCACCAACTCGACACGTGAAGCCGTGAAGGTTCGGATTTTATCTTTGTAATTTTTAACTTGAATTCAGGAAGTTATCTTTTAACGAGTCCTTAGAGCGCTACGCATATAGGAGCGAGAGTACTACGGAAAAGTATTCCCGTACTTATCCTCCTCCTGTGTAACCTGTAGCCTGCGCTTTTTAAGGTCCTTGTAACTCTTCCTGGATCCCTACTCAGCCAAAGAAAAGAGGGAGGAAGCCGATAGGCGAAACCGATACTTCGGATCTTGCTCGCAACGGAATCACCCGTGAGCGTGCAAGACCCTACTCGGACGCAGACGGTGAGATAGACACACCCGTGAAGGCGTGGCCTATGCTCGGTACTTCGGATAGGGTCGATGCTCACACAATAGTGAGTCACCAATGGCGACCAAGCCCTACTCGCCTACATACGATAGTAGCGCCAATACTTCGGAAATCCAGGCGATACACAAGGCAGCCACAAGCTGGGTTTTTGGCTCTAATCCTTACGAAGCACTCAGCTCACTTGGAAGGAGACCTTCCCATGCAACCTGAAAACAAGTGAGGGTGTTGCTCTCCCCAATCAATGAATCCAATTACTAATTTTATTTAGGTCAAAGTTTTCTTAGCAATCCCTTTTTTATTTTTTTGGGTGTTATCGCTTCTTTTGAGTAGATTCAAACAAGAGCCTAACGATTTTGTGTTTTCTTTGATTCCTACTTTGCCCAAAAACAGAGGGAGAATAGGGTCGGAAAAGCCGTGCAGGTCGGCACCAAGATGGAAATCTCACCTTTGTGCCTAAATAATGAATGCTAAGTAAGAAGACTTACAACGCCTCCAGCTCTCTCCATGTGATATGCAAAGCAAAAATTTTTAAACCTAAACTATATGACGATATGCAAGCAGAAACCGTCCTAAGCAGGCAATTGCTAGCGTTAAGAACCACAAGTCAACCACCAATCTCCAATCCTAAGGTCCGGTCTAGGCTCACCCCTCCTCCTCTCGACACATCTTGTTCAAGAGAAGCGCTTGGCGGGATGAGCTCGCGGCACGACGGATCGAAGACTAATGATTAATTGTTTAATTAGACTAAGTCCAAAAACGATCTATAGGTACATGCAATGATTATTAGGGTATTTGGACCTAATCTAATCGATCAAGCAAAAGCCTAGAACTAAGTGCTCAATCCACAAAAGAAATGAAAAATGAAAACAAAACCGGAAAATGACTGCGGCAAAACACGAAGAAAACCACGATGGGCCCCTAGGTGAACAAACACCTGGAAATTAGGCTCGAAGTGTCTGAGTGTCCAAGTCCTGTATTATTACAATTCAAATTACTCTCTCTCACAAAAGTAAAAAATCTAACTATCTCTCTCTCTCTCAAGCTCTCCTGCTCTCTCCTGCCGGCTAGGGTAGACTAGCCGGCTCCTCCTCCCAAGGATGCACAGGATCCCCTAGGCGATCCTCCTCGGTCAGCGGTCCCTCGCAAGAAAACAAGAGAGGTGTCAGACAGTTCAAAACAAATTATGCACGAAAAACAAATAATCAAAAATGGCTAAGCAGATAAAAGACACAAATGTACTCTACAAGCCGATGCTCCCCGGCAACGGCGCCATTTGAAAAACGAAAATGCGAGAGCCGCTAAATAGTAGTCTGACAAATCAGACTCATTATCGCTGAGGCGACTACTCAAGCTTCCCCGTTTGTCAACAATTAACCCACACAATTAATCATGCAATCAACAACAAGGATTAAAATTTATTATACCCTACTAAAAATGTACAATGGCAAGCAAGTAGGGGTCGAACATAGGAAACAAAGGTGTAGAGTGTAGACAAAAAGTCAAATCCTAGGTCTAATGGTCTACTTAGCCAATCTGGATTTCTTGTGGGTTTTTAATTTTATATTTTTTATTATTTTTTATTTTTTTAATATTATATTTTGATTTTTATTTTTCTGATTTGTATTTTCTTTTTATATTTTATATTTTTTATTTTCTTTTTCAATATTGGAATATATAAACTATATAATAAAATAGGTGCTAGAATATTTATAAAAATATGTAGAAATGCTCAAAAATTCAGAAATAAAATATTTTTGGTCTTTTTATGAACTTTTACTATTTTTGTGATTTTTTGGTATTTTTCACAATGTTTTTGGTATTTTTAAATATCAAAACAAGAGAAAACAGTGAATTGGAATTCTAGCCGAAATCAAAATGGGAAGGGAAAATATCAAACAGCCACAAAATTTTCCAAAACTAATTTTAAAATAAAGGTAATAAAACAAAAAATCTACAGGAATTGAGTTTCTATTTTTTGGTTTTTCTATGATTTTATAGATTTTTTTGAAATTTTTAGGTATTTTCTAATTTTTAAGGTTTTTCTTTTGCAATTTTTAGTGATTTTTAGACTGACACTAAAATAGGTTAAAATATACAGTAGGTAGTTTTTTTTGGAATTTTTCTAAGTGTTTTACTATTTTCTTGGTATTTTCTAAGCTAGACAGTAGCTAAAAATCATGTTTTTGATTTTTATTAAATAATAAAATGCAATGAAAATAAAATGCAAAAATATGATGTTAAACTACTATGCAACAGGGACCTAAGTTGATTTTTATGGAATTTTTGGAGTTTAAATGATGCAAGAAATAAATAGAACAAGCACATAAAAATAATCAGCCTGGCAGGGGTATATCTGCAATTATAAAAACATCCAAGGGCTTGGGTACAAATTTCACTGAAAGTACACGCGCGATGTCACGTGATTTGTTGTTCACAGGGGTATATTTGCAAATAATAAAAACCGGCAGGCCAAGAATGCAATTAACCCAAAAGTATATTTAATTCACTACGCATAGGGGTATAAGAGCAAATACATGAAAGTTCCGGATCCAAAGTGCAAAATACCCAAAAACCACGTGCCCCAGTCACGTGAGGTGACATGGCCGAGGACTGAAGTGCAAATAAGGAAAGTTAAGGGGTTTAGTTGCAATTATTACAAAAATTTTTGAACTGCAGATGAAAGTTATGGTACTATAAAACAAAGACAAAAAGTACTTGGGTTAAGGTGCAAAATTCCCAAGCCTGTTGCGCCAGCGGACGACGGGGATGATCTCACTTAACACGTGTCGACGCTGGGCCGCGCGATGATGCTTCATGTGTGCGGCCGAGATTAGATTCTGATGAAAGGGGATTTTCCACACATTCCACACAAACGGGAATGCGGTCGATGAGGCAACCGACAGAAGACCTCATATCAATCAACAATTAACCCACAATAAATATATGCAATGAATATCCAAAAATGTGGAGTTAAAATTTATTATAACTCTACATGTAAATGTGTATAGGTGTAAGTACAGATAGAGGTCGAACACTGGGAGGCGAAGGGAATGTATGTGAAGCATCATTTCTTCAATCCATTGTCCATGTCCATTTATGGTTTTTGTGGGTTTTGAATTTATATTTTTTTTATATTTTTATTTTTATAATTTTTGTTTTAATATTTTTTTATTTATAATTTTTTAGTTATATAAATATAAATATATAAATATATAAGATATATATATAAAGAGATGTATATATAAGAACAGAGAGAGAGGAATAATATAATATATGTAAATATTGATATAAATACTGAAAATATATATTGATATATTTTTTAGCTTTTTAATATTTTTCTAATTTTTTTGTTATTTTTCTGGAATATTTCTAATTTTTATGTATTTTTAATTTCAAAAATGTCCACAATATAGGACTAAATAATTAGCCGAATATAATTTGGGTTTAAAAATATAAAATAAACTCCAAAAATTCCCAAATTAATTTTAATACATTAATAATAATATATAGATAATTATAAAAGAGAAAAAATGTATTTTTTGGATTCTTAAGGATTTTTCTATTTTTTTGTTGTATTTTGGAGCTTTCTGATTTTTTTAATTTTCTTTTTCATATTTTTAGGGTTTTTCAATGTCTGGACTCAATATATATATAATTATACCATATATAATTTTTTTGGAATTTTTCAAAAACATTTTCTAATTTTTTTGTATTTTCTAATTTAGACAGTGCAAAAATGGGCCTCTATTTCATTTTTAATAATTAGGAAAAATGCAAAAAATGCAAACTAAAACATGGGCGTGAACAAGCATGGCATGGAGCATCTATCCTAATTTTTGTGGATTTTTAGAAGCCCTCTAGATATTTTAATATATGGATAAAAGACACAAAAATAATTAAGCCTGGAAGGGGCATTTTTGCAAATAAAATAAATGACAGGGGTAGCAGTGCAAAAATACAACAGTAATAAACATTTATTTAAATTTTTAGATCTAATTTACAATTAACAAAAGTCGCCAGGGGTTACATGCAATTTTCACGCGCCTCACGTGGGACTGCACGTGAGGCGCGGAAGGACCAAAACGCAATTTCAAGAAACTCAGGGTCCTTTCTGCAAAATTTACAATTATTTTATAACGTGCAAATTTATTTACAGCATTAAATATTAAATACAAAAAAGGTGGGGGCTGGATGTGCAAATTACCCCCAATAGGCGCGCTGGAGAACGGCTGGGATTACTTCACTTGACACGCGTCACCAATCCAACGGCCGATACTGCTTCGCCGATGAAGCGCTAAGATTAGATCTCCGGGCTGAGATCTACGGTCGTGGCATCGCTCCATCGGACGGTTGTGGTTTGAACTGGGGCCTTCGTCTTCATCCAACGGCGGAGCGTACACGTGGAAGAACAGGGAAGAAGACTCGCCGGGGCGAGCTTCTTCCAGCCAGATCTCGTGCCTCCGCCGGTCTTCACCGCTCCTGAAGGTCCACAAAGCTTCCTGGCAGGGTCTTCTTCTTGCTGGAGGTCTTAGATCGGCTGGAGGTGCCCTGGAGCGCCGCTACGAGCTCGGAGAAGGATTGCAGCTCAGGTACCTCCGCCCGCTTGTAACTCGACTCCTGGTGCTTTATTGCGCACCTAACCTGCACAGGAACGAAGCTCGGCTCGAGGCGGTGCTCCTTGGCCCAAAACTGAAGCTGTTAGCATAGGAAATGGGTGAGGGCGGCGATGCTCCGGCGATGCGGAGGAGGGGAGCATCGATTCGCGGATCCAGATGCGAATCCGGTTGGGCAAGGTGGCTGGAAGGTGGAGAAGGCGAAGAGGAACGAAATGAGGGTGAAATGGTGTCGGAGCACAGTCGGGAACAAGATGAAAAGCTCGCCGGAGCGGAGCTCCGGCGAACTACGAAACCATTAAACTACGCTAAAGTAATAAGCGAAACATAAAACTAATTGCAGAAATGAAATGCTGGAAGTAAATACTACCTAAAAAGATAAAACGCGCAGCTCTTATACCTGGGGGCCTCCAGGGAGCAGGGTGGCCACCGGAGCGCCACCACGACAAAATTTCCCTCCGCCATGGCTGAATCGAGGTGCTGGGAAGCGCCTCCTGTCACGAGGGCTCCACCAGGAGCTGATTCAAGCTCAAAGAAGGGGATGAAATTGGCCAAATTCGTCCAAGGAAGAGGGAGGAGTTATTTATATACATTCCAAGGGACCCCCAGTAACCGGCGATTATTAAAGAATCGGGGCTATGTACAATGGATCTAAATGATTGGCGGGGATCATGGATGAAGGGAGAGCAAATCTCGTGAAGTGATTGTTGTTGATGGAGCGATAGATCGAGCGGAAAAAAGGCAAGAAATCGGGGGAAAAGATGGTTCACGTCAAGTCAGGCGGCTGGAGGTCAAGTTGACTGGGGTCAACTCGCGGAGGGACCTGATTGGTCCACCTCAGCCCGCTACAAGACAGAATAGCAGTTTTATTAAAGAAAAATTTATTTAAAATAGTAAATGATTTTATTTATTTTCGAGTATAAAATAAAAAATGTTTATTATTTTATGTAGTATTTTAATACGATTTTTATTTATTTTTTGAAGTATTTTATTACGGTTTTATTAAAATATTGTATTTATAAGTGTTTTTATATATATTTATTTATTTTTATTTTGTTTATTTTATTTAATTATTTAATTTTCTTATTTTATAAATTTATAACTTAATTTTATGAGTCTAAATAAATTTTTATTTAATTTTTATGAGTTTATTTATATTTTTAACTAAATGTGTTTATGTATATGTAGGTATACTTATAGGTATTTTACCTATATATTATATACATTTCATTTATTTAATGAATTTTATTTATTTTTATTTTGGATTTGTATTTTTAATAAGATATATATAGTATGTACATTATTATAAAATTATAAATGAATAAAGAATAAAAATCACTTTTATTTATGTACATATAGGTAGCATAGGTATTGTGCCTAAGTATTACCTAGGCTTATTTTATTTTACAAAATATTTTTGGTTTTATTCTAATTTTAGTATGTACATGAATTATATACATTATCTACAAAATTCTAAAAATATAATTTTGTAAGAATAATAAATATTGAATAAAATGAATATTTTAGTTAGGTATTATGTACAAGAAGGGCCAAAAACCTAACTTCCACAGATGGACTCCAAAAATTATGAAACCAATTTGAAAAAATAGTTCATGGAAAGATATATACAATTAAAGGTGAGTTTGGGTCATTTGGAGTTTTTATTTGCAAGATATGGGTCTGTGAAGTTGAGATTTTTGCTTTTTATTTGGTGTATAAAATGTACACTGAGTATTATTTTTATACAAACTCAATTTTGTATTTTTATTTACATTATTATCTACAACTTTTATGTTCAAAGTTTCTTTATTTGATGAATAAATAATTATATACAAAATAGGTGCCAAAAATGCATAAATGAATGAATTAATAAATGAGGTATTTATTGTACACTGGCCCTTATCTCCCCCTACTTTATTCCTGGTCGACCAATACTATGTTGGCCTTGGTCTCGGGTTAGGGTCATAAAATATTTGCAATATTTTATTCCTTTTTCTTTTCTTCTCTTTATTCTATAATTTTGGCATTAAAAACCTTATTTTATGTTCAATTAATACAATAAATAATGGATGCTATTATGTACAATTTGATGCTATTTACATGCATTTGCTGGGGTTTTTAAGGCCAAAATGATAGAATAAAGGTGATGAAATGGAGATTCATCACCCCCTATACTTGCCTTTGCTAGTCCCTAGCAAACACTTATGCAATAAGTACAAAAAGAACAAAGAATAAGAAGAAAAGAAAAGGCAAAAATAAAGAATTTGAAGAATAAATTGAATTGATCATGATTATTAAACTCATCTGTACAAAATCAAAGTTTGGAGCTCAGGTTAGACCTTGGTGTGAAAATGTGTGTGGAACCTGCCCGGGAACCAAATTTAAAACACAACAGCCTTTGAGAGTCACAGAACTCGGTTCAAATCACCTCAATAGCCAGGTCAGAACTATCCTACATCATACGCAAACCCTTATGACTATGAAGCTGACTTGTACGTGTAAGTGATGGTGGCTCTCCTCACCTGAAATGATGAAGAGACTGACTTCTCCAGAATGACAAGCCAATGATTCCCTAATCCAACAACTCTTTCCTCGAGGAGCAGGGTATTCCCTTCTAAGTTCAAGTGGCACCCAACTCAAGAGGAGGAGGTAGAGAAAAGAATGGACGGTAGCCAGTGTAGCTACCTATCCTGGGATGCAAGACCAGTGTAGTCAAGTCATCCAGCTGCAGGCTCACATGGTATAACTTTGACGCTCAAGCTTGCTTATTTTCTATACAACATATATACATACTCCGGCAGGCACTTTATTTTTTTTATTTTACAAGCCTGTCCACTTTTTTGGAGTTTTTCTTTTTTTTTTCTTTTTTTCTTTTTTTTTCAACATACTATTTACAACAGCATTTACATAAGGAGTTTTTCCTCTTGAGCCAGAAGACTATCCCTCTTTTGAAGCATTATTGCAACCCACACTCTCCTGTCATTAGACCTCATGGCTACTGGACTAGGTTGGGGTGTACTTCCCTCCCTAGACGAGGACGAATGTTTCCACCCGTGTGGGTCTCAGACTGGCAAATCCAACCCCCTCACCACTCCAACTGAGTTGATCCAAGTGAAAGGTGCAAGTGTCCAAGTTAGGTCACGGTCGGCAAGAGTCATACGTGTGTTTCGAAAAGTTCTAGTTAGTCCACTGAGGTGACTTGAACCTAGCCCTGATTTCTCAAAGAATCAAGTCTGAATAGACCTGAAGTACCTTAAACCTAGTTCTCGTAAGGTTCCAGTGCAGTTAGGTGCGGTAAGGTCCAACCAAGCTCCAATCTTCGACTTTATTGGACTAGTTCAAACATCAAGCTCAATCAAAGAATATAAATTCTATTCAAATGCATATTTACAAATATGCAAAGAATAATGCAATTTTTCAAAGAATTTGAAAACAAAGAGAAGAATTTTTACACAAAGAATTTTTTTACAAATAAAATAATTTTGGCACTCAACGTATAAAATATGTACAACTATTTACACGGGCGTGCTACTTTATTTTACAAGAATTAAGAATTTACAATTTAGTTTTTATTTATAGGTATATATGTACACTTACTAAAGAATTTTGTTTATTTTTATTTTTATTTATAATAATTATTTTATTTTATTTTATTTTATTATTTTTTATTTATTAGATGTATCTATTCCTCAAACTTATTTGACACAAATTTTTCAAACAATCTTTGAAAACTATAGTCCAAAATAATTTTTACAAATATTTTACAAACATGTACACACATTTGAAAATCATTTTGCAAAGGTTTTTCAAAACAGTATATATAGATTTTTCAAAATATTTTTGCAACCATTTTTCAAACCATTTGCAAATCATTTTTCAAACATTTTATTTCACACAAAGAAAAGAAATTTTTACAAACCACACATTTTTACACAGGTTGAAAACATGTAACAAAACGTTTTCAAAATAGTTTTCAATAAATGTTCACAAGGATTTTCAAACTATTTTTCAAACATTTTGCAAAAAACATTTTCACCTGATTTATTAATCAGTATATACAAAAAGAATTTGAGGAATAATCACATTTTTTATTAAGGGTTTTTAATGAATTTCAAAGAATTATTAGCCATATTATTACAAAAGTACGAGTTATGGCTATAGTATATACATAGTATATACGACCCCCCCTATACTTAGCTTGAGCTATGTCCTCATAGATCAGAGAGAAAAGAGAAGACATAACTCGTACTGAGTATAGAAAAGTCTAAAGAATATACGAATAAGAGATGAACGAAATAGAAGTTGACCGTCCCCCCTATACCGAGGATCAAGTAATCCTCTATATAGCAGACTGTACACAAGGTAGGGAGGGTCAAGGGTGGGAATAAACAGATGAACAACTCAGGGGTGCACCCCCTATACTTAGGACAAAGTACGTCCTTAGTACAGAAAACTGACACAAAGGGGCGACACCTTTTATTTAGATACAAAATATAGAAAAGGAAAAGAAGAAAAGAAGAAAGGAGAGATATATACAGATAGATGAAACGATCGTGGAGAATATATGCATCACTCCCCCTATACTTAGGGTGAGATATCCCTTAGTATAGGCAACAACAGGAGTGACAAAACTGAACAACGAAAGAACAACGCGGTGTGTACCCCCCTATACTTAGGACAAGGTACGTCCTAAGTGTAGACACAAAGATGTGGCGATAGATCTGGGACACACATAACATACGGGAGAAAGAATTAAAAAGGCACATATATATACAAGCGGTGAAAAACTGGTGTAGTACAGGACGGTATCTGACAGGTGAATACCGCACTATCATCGTCGTCTCCCTGTGAGAACGAGGACGCAGCCAGAAAGTGAAAAGACACCCTGATGTGCAGTCAGGTGGGTGTCGGCTACCGGGGGTAATCAGATCAAAAAGTAATGCAGGGACCGGTAGCGTAAAGCAGTCAATCGGCTTAGAAGGTCAGCATGAGGGAATATAGCCGATACCGTAAGACCGGGAGGAAGAAAGAGCAGTACAGACTCCTCCTAGTCAATCAGAGTCTCAGATATATCGGAAATAAAGCATATGAGACTGTGTGATGCACGGTGGTGATATAATCTTAAAATCACAAGAATACACCGAACAACACAATACATGGCTCACGCCTGCGAGGGTCCTCAAGGTGAGCAGAATCAGAGAATAATCAGAAGACTCGGCTCCGTGCTCCAACAGACAGGAGACACAACCAGGGAGGAGACCGAGTACACAAGTCAGAAGACCCAGCTTCGTGCTCCCACAAACAGGAGACACCAGAAATGAAGCCGAGTACATACAAGGTGATGTACCCTCCCGCAGATAACCCTCGGGGAGTAATACATGCTAGTCAATGAATAATCAGAACAGAAGCTCACCCTTCCGAGGGTCGTCAAGGAGAGCGGGCTCAAAAGAGCCTGATCCATCAGACGGATCAAAGGAACGGTCTCGGTAGGCGACAGAGCGGCTACCAACAGAAGAGACCATCAAATCAAGAAAGTGTGGCAGCGTCCCACAAATAACCCTCGGGGAGCGGGCTGCCAACTAGTCATGGGAATAGCAGATACCAGAAGCTCCACCTTGCGAGGACCATCAAGGCGAGCAGACTCAAAGGAGTCAGATCAGATAGGTCCCATGATCCGCAGATTGGATACACAACTCAAGATGGGACCAAAAATCATGTATATCAGACGACTCAATTCCGTTCTCCGCAGCTCGGAGACACAATCAGAAGTGGGAACCGTGCGTAAAGAGAGTGTCGCAGTCTCCCGCAGATAGTCCTCGGAGAGTACTGTGAACTAAGCGAAGAATAGTCAGAACGTGTCTCTCCCTTACGAGGGTTGTCAAGGAGAGAGAAGGGCTCAAAGGAGCCGGGTCCATCAGACGGACCCACATATTGGTCTCGGTAGTCGACAAGGCGGCTACCAACAGAAGAGACCAATCAGATCGGAAATATGTCATAGTCTCCCGCAGATAACCCTCGGGGAACTATGAGCTAGGCATGGAATAATCAGAAAAGTGGAGCTCTGCCTTGCGAGGACCGTCAAGGAGAGAGGGCAATCAGTTGGCCTCATGTACCGACAAGTCAGGTACACAATCATAGGGGGAGGCCAATCAAGCATATCATCTGACTCGGTTTCAGGTCCCATCACAAGGGCGACCCAAGCAGTGAATGAAACCGCAGTCCTAGAAATTGTCGCATTTTCCCGCAGATAGTCCTCGGGGAGGAATGCGAGCTAGATCAATGTAGGTCTTGGGAATGCTGGCAGGTCATCTCAGGTCCTCAAAAGCATTCAATCATTCAATCATCCGGAGGGCATAAGATCAAGTGAGGGAGAGAATAATCAGGTCAATCACAAGATATACCTCAGGTCAATCTAATCAGCTGAGATGGCACGAAAAATAGTCATGAACCCTGTAAGTGCCAGGGTGGATCAGAGAGTCAGGAGATCAAGGATGGGTCAATCAGGAAGATGAGAGATCATGTCGGATCCGCACACCTCTATCAGGAAGCCCAAATCAGAATAATCAGTGAATCCTCAAAATTAAGATGGGTGGAACCTCAAGGTAGCTAGATTAATCAATACTCATGAAATCATCACCAAATCATCGCATCACATCACATCCTCAATCCGGTGTGTGAGACCAAAAATTCCTCAATAATGCATCACACCTATGCTCTTGCATCATCAAAAATCCTCAAGAAGCCTATATGCATGTATCAAAAACAAATCCACCAAATCGATCCCAGCAACCTCAACATCATGGGCCCGACTTACACAAATAATCCGTATAAAATCCTCGATGCGGGTCTCATTACTATGAACAGCATTCCCGGGTAAAGGGAGAGATAATACAGGGTACACGAGGAAGATGGGTAAGAAGGGTACACAATGGAGTGGAGAAGCTGATTGAGCGGGCGTGCCAATATCGTGGGTGGTAGAAGAGTGATACAGAGGGTACGAGGAGGGCGGGCGAGAAAATCGGGATGTAGACACAATTGGGTGTTCCACACAAGGCGGGAACATCGTCAAAATGGTGGTTCAAGGAGACTGCTCTCCCTGAACCCGAGAATGATGATGGTACGGAGAATACGAGGAGAGTGATAAAGAAGCGGGAAATAAAGGACTTGGCGAAGAATGATTGAGCCCAAGCGCCAATATCACGACTCGATGCAAGATGAAGAGATATATGTATAAGATGGGTAGAGAGACTCAAAGATGAAAAATGCATGACTCACACGGGCGGAACCGACAACTCTAGTAATGAATGAAAATCATAATGGACTCCAAGTCACAATCAAGACACAAGGCAAACCCCCAATTCACCTACTCAACACAGTGAAGACCATCAGGTGACGGTCATTTATCTTTTCGATTTTAGAGTTAGGTGAGAATCACAAAAATTGCACAATCACTTAGGAGGCTGAATGGGATTTGGGCTCTGCTCCTTAGTGTGCACGTAAGCAATTTTAAAACGCATACAATGAGGGGGTTGCTCTCCCCAAGACAAGGAATCCATTACGTTTTATTTTTAGATCCAATAGAGTTATCAGTCCCGATTTTATTTAAGTTATCACTTTTTTGGGTATTTTCAATGCACGTGCCTATCGAGGGTTCCAATTTCCATTAAGCATCCTAGGTTGGCAAAAAACAGAGGGAGAAGATCGGAAAAGCCATGCAAGTCGGAAAACGATGATGCATGCTAAGTAAGAAGACTTACAGTGCATTCCAGCTCTCTCCATGCGGGATGCAAAACAGAATTTGAAACCTATGCTATATGCAAATGCAAACGAAGAAATCGCCCTAGGTACAGGAATTGCTATTATCGTGAAGCACCACAAGTCGCTCATTCATCTTTAGCCTCAAAAAGTCCGGTCTTGGCTCACCCCTCCTCTGTGCTCAACACACTTGAGCTTAGGAGAAAGCGCTTTGCGGGGCTCGCTGTGGCACAAAGGCTAAGAGATAAATAAGCGGTTGTCTAGAGTTTGATCTAGGTCCAAAGCGAACTATAGGTACATGCAAATCAATTAGGGTGTTTGGACCTAACTCTACGAGCAAGCGACTCCTAAGCTAAGGCTCATTCACACAAAATAAAATAAAATAAAGAAAAGGAAAAGCGTCAAAATCATCGAGGCCCCCAAGGGAACAATCCCTCGGGCACTGGACCTCGGGAGTCGAAGTGTACCTGTGAGAGTCCTATATTATTACAAAATTCAAGTGTCACTCTCTCACATAAATATACATAATAAAATAAAATAAAATACATAAATATAAAGATTGTCTTTAAAAATTCTCTTTCTTCTGTCTGGATGCCCTTTCCTGTTGGCTAGGCATAGAAGAACCAACTCCACCTTGCTTGGGTGCATAGGTCCTCCTAAGAGGTCCTCCTTCGCTTGGCGGTCCCTCGCATCAATGACAAAGAAAAGAGATGGTCAGAGCAGTCAATCAATAATCTCAAATAAGAATAAAAATCACACAAATAAATAAATGAAGGACATGAGCAAAGAATTAAATATATGAACAACTGCGCTCACAAAATCATACAAAATCCGTTGCCTCCCCAGCAACGGCGCCATTTGATGAAAGGGGATTTTCCATCGGTCTCGCATTCCACACAAACGGGAACGCGGTCGCTGAGGCGACCGACAGAAGACCTCATATCAATCAACAATTAACCCACAATAAATATATGCAATGAATATCCAAAAATGTGGAGTTAAATTTATTATAACTCTACATGTAAATGTGTATAGGTGTAAGTACAGGTAGAGGTCGAACACTGGGAGGCGAAGGGAATGTATGTGAAGCATCATTTATTCAATCCATTGTCCATGTCCATTTATGGTTTTTGTGGGTTTTGAATTTTATATTTTTTTTATATTTTTATTTTTATAATTTTTGTTTTTATATTTTTGTTTTATATTTTTTTAGTTATATAAATATAAATATATAAATATATAAGATATATATATATAAAGAGATGTATATATAAGAACAGAGAGAGAGGAATAATATAATATATATAAATATAGATATAAATACTGAAAATATATATTGATATAATTTTTTTAGCTTTTTAATATTTTTCTAATTTTTTTGTTATTTTTCTGAAATATTTCTAATTTTTATGTATTTTTAATTTCAAAAATGTCCACAATATATGACTAAATAATTAGCCGAATATAATTTGGGTTTTAAAAATATAAAATAAACTCCAAAAATTCCCAAATTAATTTTAATACATTAATAATAATATATAGATAATTATAAAAGAAAAAAATGTATTTTTGGGATTTTTAAGGATTTTTCTATTTTTTGTTGGATTTTGGAGCTTTTTGATTTTTTTTAATTTTCTTTTTCATATTTTTAGGGTTTTTCAATGTCTGGACTCAAATATATATAATTATACCATATATAATTTTTTTGGATTTTTTCAAAAACATTTTCAAATTTTTTTGTATTTTCTAATTTAGACAGTGCAAAAATGGGCCTCTATTTCATTTTTAATAATTAGGAAAAATGCAAAAAATGCAAACTAAAATATGGGCGTGAACAAACATGGCATGGAGCATCTATCCTAATTTTTGTGGATTTTTAGAAGCCATCTAGATATTTTTAATAAATGGATAAAAGACACAAAAATAATTAAGCCTGGCAGGGGCATTTTTGCAAATAAAATAAATGACAGGGGCATCAGTGTAAAAATACAACAGGAATAAACATTTATTTAAATTTTTAGAACCAATTTACAATTAACAAAAGTCGCCAGGGGTTACATGCAATTTTCACGCGCCTCACGTGGGACTACACGTGAGGCGCGGAAGGACCAAAACGCAATTTCAAGAAACTCAGGGTCCTTTCTGCAAAATTTACAATTATTTTATAACGTGCAAATTTATTTACAGCATTAAATATTAAATACAAAATGGTGGGGGCTGGATGTGCAAATTACCCCCAATAGGCGCGCTGGCGAACGGCTCGGATTACTTCACTTGACACGCGTCACCAATCCAACGATCGATACCGCTTCGCCAATGAAGCGCTAAGATTAGATCTCCGGGCTGAGATCTACGGTCGTGGCATCGCTCCATCGGACGGCTGTGATTTGAACTGGGGCCTTTGTCTTCATCCAACGGCGGAGCGTACACGTGGAAGAACAGGGAAGAAGACTCGCCGGGGCGAGCTTCTTCCGACCAGATCTCGCACCTCCGCCGGTCTTCGCCGCTCCTGAAGGTCCACAAAGCTTCCTGGCAGGGTCTTCTTCTTTCTGGAGGTCTTAGATCGGCTGGAGGTGCCCTGGAGCGCCGCTACGAGCTCGGAGAAGGATGGCAGCTCTAGGTACCTCCGCCCGCTTGTAACTCGACTCCTGGTGCTTTATTGCGCACCTAACCTGCACAGGAACGAAGCTCGGCTCGAGGCGGTGCTCCTCGGCCCAAAACTGAAGCTGTTAGCATAGGAAATGGGTGAGGGCGGCGATGCTCCGGCGATGCGGAGGAGGGGAGCATCGATTCGCGGATCCAGATGCGAATCCGATTGGGCAAGGTGGCTGGAAGTTGGAGAAGGTGAAGAGGAACGAAATGAGGGTGAAATGGTGTCGGGGCACAGTCGGGAACAAGATGAAAAGCTCGCCGGAGCGGAGCTCCGGCGAACTACGAAACCATTAAACTACGCTAAACTAATAAGCGAAACATAAAACTAATTGCAGAAATGAAATGCTAGAAGTAAATACTACCTAAAAAGATAAAACGCGCAGCTCTTATACCTGGGGGCCTCCAGGGAGCAGGGTGGCCACCGGAGCGCCACCACGACAAAATTTCCCTCCGCCATGGCTGAATCGAGGTGCTGGGAAGCGCCTCCTGTCACGAGGGCTCCACCAGGAGCTGATTCAAGCTCAAAGAAGGGGATGAAATTGGCCAAATTCGGCCAAGGAAGAGGGAGGAGTTATTTATATACATTCCAAGGGACCCCCAGTAACCGGCGATTATTAAAGAATCGGGGCTATGTACAATGGATCTAAATGATCGGCGGGGATCATGGATGAAGGGAGAGCAAATCTCGTGAACTGATTGTTATTGATGGAGCGATAGATCGAGCGGAAAAAAGGCAAGAAATCGGGGGAAAAGATGGTTCACGTCAAGTCAGGCGGCTGGAGGTCAAGTTGACTGGGGTCAACTCGCGGAGGGACCTGATTGGTCCACCTCAGCCCGCTACAAGACAGAATAGTAGTTTTATTAAAGAAAAATTTATTTGAAATAGTAAATGATTTTATTTATTTTCGAGTATAAAATAAAAAATGTTTATTATTTTATGTAGTATTTTAATACGATTTTTATTTATTTTTTTGAAGTATTTTATTACGGTTTTATTAAAATATTGTATTTATAAGTATTTTTATATATATTTATTTTTATTTTGTTTATTTTATTTAATTATTTAATTTTCTTAATTTATAAATTTATAACTTATTATTATGAGTCTAAATATATTTTTATTTAATTTTTATGAGTTTATTTATATTTTTAACTAAATATGTTTATGTATATGTAGGTATACTTATAGGTATTTTACCTATATATTATATACATTTTATTTATTTAATGAATTTTATTTATTTTTATTTTGGATTTGTATTTTTAATAAGATATATATAATATGTACATTATTATAAAAATATAAATGAATAAAGAATAAAAATCACTTTTTTTTATGTACATATAGGTAGTATAGGTATTGTGCCTAAGTATTACCTAGGCTTATTTTATTTTACAACATATTTTTGGTTTTATTCTAATTTTAGTATGTACGTGAATTATATACATTATCTACAAAATTCTAAAAATATAATTTTGTAAGAATAATAAATATTGAATAAAATGAATATTTTAGTTAGGTATTATGTACAAGAAGGGCCAAAAACCTAACTTCCACAGATGGACTCCAAAAATTATGAAACCAATTTTATAAAATAGTTCATGGAAAGCTATATACAATTAAAGATGAGTTTAGGTGATTTGGAGTTTTTATTTGCAAGATATGGGTCTGTGAAGTTGAGATTTTTGCTTTTTATTTGGTGTATAAATTGTACACTGAGTATTATTTTTATACAAACTCAATTTTGTATTTTTACTTACATTATTATCTACAACTTTTATGTTCAAAGTTTCTTTATTTGATGAATAAATAATTATATACAAAATAGGTGCCAGAAATGCATAAATGAATGAATTAATAAATGAGGTATTTATTGTACACTGGCCCTTATCTCCCCCTACTTTATTCCTGGTCGACCAATACCATGCTGGCCTTGGTCTCGGGGTTATGGTCATAAAATATTTGCAATATTTTATTTCTTTTTCTTTTCTTCTCTTTATTCTATAATTTTGGCATTAAAAACCTTATTTTATGTTTAATTAATACAATAAATAATGGATGCTATTATGTACAATTTGATGCTAGTTACATGCATTTGCTGGGGTTTTTAAGGCCAAAATGATAGAATAAAGGTGATGAAATGGAGATTCATCATATTCCCACGAGAAGATCCGACGGTGGAGCGTCCAGATGATCTGGCGGCTCTTGTTCGGTCTGGACGACGCTCCCGATCCAACGGCGGAGAGAGGTTCACGAAGAACACCCTCCCCGGCGAGCTTTGACGATTGACTCCGGCCGACACACGGCCACTCCGGCCGTAGGATCAGGGGAAAAATGATCCTGGGGCCCTTCCGCGTCGAACGATGGTCTCAGCAGCGGCTGAGACGGTGAGGTGAGGGCCGACGGCGGCAGCGACCTCGGAGGTGCTTCCCCTGGTTGTCAAGGCTCTTTCGAGTCTCCTCTCGCGTTCCTTCCTACAAGGTTAGATGCACGGCAAAAATATGGAGCTCGGAGTGCTCTCAGATGGAGCTATGGAGGCGATTTGTGGCTCGGGTATGGTGGCTCCGGCGATCGGCGGAGAAGGAGAGCAAGATCGAGGTGTATGGTGGTGCGTCGGAGTGAGAGAAGGCGAAGGGGAAGCTGATGACGGTGGAAGTGAGTCGATTCAATTGTTGGATGAGGCGTAACACGGTGGCGGAGCGAAGCTCCGTCGTGGAGTGATTTGCGAATTCACAATGAATGACGGTAAGAAATCAAAACCTGTTGCAGGTTTACGCTAGCTAGGGCTAAGGCTACAAAATGGAGAAGGAAGAAGGCGAAACGCTCACCGGGAGACCAAGTCGAGCTTGGTGGCGGAACTCCGGCAGTGAGGTGGATCGCACCTCGATTCGACACCGACGACCTTCGAACCGAGCTCTACGACTTCTCGCTGTCACTAGGAGGCTGATGGGCTCAAGGGATTAGGGTTTCAACGGTGGAAGAGGGATCAAAACTCGAGGGGAGGTCAAGGGGTCATTTTTAAACAATGGTCGAGAGGGCTCTCAAATCGAAGATTATCGGGTGGATCTTGGGTCCAAAGTCAAATCTGAGCCTTGGGCGTTTAAGCCTGATCCTAGGGCTACAAAAGTTATGAAGACATCGAGCTCCAAAGATGAAAGTCTCGACCTCGAAAAATACGCAAAAGCGGGGAGAAAACGAAGCCTTTGACAAGGACTGGGAGGGGACGTACCTGGTTGGTCCACGTGGACCAACGAGGAAAAAACTGTAGAAATTGTTTTACAAATTCAATTTAAAATAGCTAACGATTTTATTAATTTTTAATTATAAAATAAAAAATATTTATTTTTTTATGAAGTATTTTATTGTGATTTTTATTTATTTTTATGAGGTGTATTTTTTAAAGTTTACTTTTATACCCGTTATAGGTATATTACCTATATATTTTATTATTTTATTTTTATTTTGTGATTTTCATTTATTTATTTTTATTTATTTTTTATAAAAATATAGAATACTTTTATATACTTGATTATATTTTTATTTTATTTTTCTGAATTGTTTGGTATATTTAATAAAATAGAAATAGTAATTATACAGGTGTGTATATAGGTATTATACCTAGATTTTGTATATACAAGTATTTTTATTTTGAGTTTTCTTTGCATTTTTATTCTGATTTTAATGTACATATATATTATAAGTAATATTTGTAAAATTATAAAAATATGAAAATGCGAAAATAATGAATAAATAATAAATCGAATATTTTAATCTGTACAATTATACAATGTGGGTCCAAAACTCAACTTTCAAACCGTAGCTCCGCCAAATGCGAAACCACCACAATTAAATATCTTATTTTATTCTATATACAATTAAAGGTGAGTTTAATGCATTTGGAGTTTTTATTTGTGAGATACGGGTCTGGGAAGTTGGGATTCTGGATATTTATTCAGATCATAACTTTTTATCTGTACATTAATTTTGAATGAAATCAATTTTGTATTTTTTTTATTTAATTATCTACAACTTTCATGTACAAAGTTTCTTTATTTGATGTATAAAAACTGGAACCAAAAATAGGTCCTAAAATGAATAAATAATGAATGAAAAAGTATAGGTATTTGGCCATTATCTCCCCCTACTTTATTCCTGGGCGACCTATTCATCGAGATGCCTAGGTCTCGAGGTTTCGGGTCATAAAATATTTACAATATTTTATTCTTTTTCTTTTCTTTATTTATTCTATAATTTTGGCTTTAATTACAGTATTTTATACACTATTTACAGGTGCATGCATGAATGCTAATATGATCTATTTAATGCTATTTACGGGCATTTGCTAGGGTTTTTGAGGCCAAAATGATAGAATAAAGATGATTGAATGTGGATTCATCAGTAGGGTGTCCACCGCATCTATTATTGGTAGTCTATGAATATTGTTCGATTCTGATTAGTTACGAGAAAATTATGCAGCTCACATATTCTTCCTGCAGATCCAACTCATTACGATAAAATGATAGGTGAGCAGTGGACACATTCTCCTTGTGTAACCTCCTTCCCCCATCCACCTAAAGAAATAAGAATCATTCTTATTGCTTACCATTAATAATTAAATATTAATTATTAGTCTATACTAATTACTATTGACTTTTAAGTATTAATGATTATTAATAGTAATATTTATTTTCAATTGCTTATAATTACTAGTAATTTTTTTAAATTATTAATACAATTAAGAATTATTTCTGATTAGCAAGATTAATAATAATAATAATAATTAATTACAAGTTCATAGTAATTTAATAATACTTACTATTAGTAATTAAATATTAATTATTAGTCTCTACTAATTATTCTCTACCATTGTTAATGCTTACCATTAATAATTAAATATTAATTATTATTCTCTACTATAATTAATTATTATTCAATTACTTATAGTAAATAGTAGTTTCTATAATTATCATTATAATTAAGAACTATTCCTAATTATTAAGACTTATTAATTGTGATAATTATTGTTTTTTATTAATCACAATTATTAATTTTAGTTAATATTATTATTATAATTTATTATTAATTGTATTTTAATAAGTATTAAATATTACATATTAAATTTATTAAGAGTAATTAATAATTATTAATAAAATTAGAACTAATAATTATTATTATTAGTAGTAATTATTATTATTAGTAATTATTAATAAACTATTATTATTTACATTAAATAATTATTATTATTGTTAATGCTTACCATTAATAATTAAATATTAATTATTAGTCGCTACTAATTATTCTCTACTATTAAGTATTATTAATAATATTTATTTTCAATTACATATAATTACTAGAAATTTCTTTAGATATTAATACAATTAAGAATCATTCCTAATTAATAAGGATTACTATTGCAATTGTTACATATTATTACAAGTTAATAGTAATTTATTACTAATTGTTATTCATATTAATTGTTAAATATTAAATATTTTTAATTAATACAGAAAATTGATAATTATTAAGAAAATGTGTGTAGACCTTTCAATATTGACTAATGACTAATGGACGAATTGAAAAGCATGTGACCCATGGAAATTTTGTATATACAAGTCTAACTAGAATATCATCATGTATGTAGTCTTTAAACTAAAATCTTTATATTTGAATAAACAACAATGACCAATGGGACAATTGAAAAATAATCATTATCATTTAAACTAAGTGAGCAAATTAACCATTTGTTTATGGACAAAATTTATGAATAAATTAACAAAATATACTAATAAAATGATAAAATTTGGAGATAAATTAAATCATACCTTAAGGAGAATATGAACTTGGATGGAGAATGGGAAGGAGAGGATGGAGAATGAGAAAGGGGAGTAGAGGATGGTGTGAGAGGTGTGGAGAAGAGGGGAGGGGCGGGGCCTTTATATAAGGGTGTCCCCTGGCAAACGGTTTGTCGTTCCACGGCAAACCGTTTGTCGTGTCGGACGAGTCGCCGACCAGGCCTGCTCAATCCGTCCCATCCCTCCCACTCCTCCTCCTTGAAGACCGATCGCCTCGTTGACTGAGCCAGAGGAAACGGCAAACGGTTTGCCGCTGGGTCCATGTAGGCACAACGGACCGTTTGCCACGCCACGTCGGCCAGCGGCAAACTGTTCGCCGATATGTCCCCATTCTGGACAAATTTTTGAAACCGTGCCCAAACTGAGAAATAATTCCCCTTCCAACCCCGAAATGGGAAATAACACTCAATGTATGGTACTCATGTTTCTGTCCTATAAGTTACCACTGGAATCCAGTCATCTCTTACTATATCCATTCGCATCCCACTACTTGAATGTCAAGGGCCCTTATTTTTACATAAATATATCCCTTATCTTGTAATGAATATGTTATATAAATGGTTGATATCATGGATGGGCTCATTAGCAGCATATTCGACAACTTATTGTTGCATGACCCGAACTATAAAAAAGTATGCATTTTATCTTATACATCTTGGAAGTTTCCTTTATGCATATACCCAGTATGTAGGGATGGACATGGGCCGGGCTGGGTCGGGTCCTGAAGGGCTCAGGCCCAAGCCCATCTAATTTTTTTGGGCCTTGGGCCGGGCCTAGGCCCGCAAATCTTCTTGTTGTTCGGCCCAAGCCCAGGCCCAACCCATTTCCTTTGGGCCGGGCTTGGGCCGGGCCGGCCCAAGACTAGACATGTTCTGCGGACCTATACAAACATACCTTGAGCTCCTCATGATCAATTGCCACGAATTCCTCCGGAAAACACTCAATCCTTTCCTACTTCAAGAAATGTGACTACATGGATAATTTCTAATCCAAAAAAAACCCCTAGATTGAATATACCATCCTCCTCACATGTAATATAAGATACAAAACATTAACCAACAAAATGGGGAATAATATTATATTACTTATGAAAAAACATTGTAAAATTGTAAATAAGTCTCTTCAATTGTAAAACAATGACGTTCTAGTGACATTACAATGTCAAAATTTCTAAAACCACCACATAATTAAATTTCAGTTGCTATCGAAAAATAAAAAAAGATTCTTCAACAATGATGTACCTTAGCAACTAAGCTTGGAGCCTTGGAGGACAATACAACTTGGGATTTTGGGAGTGGCATTTGGGTTTCTCGTGCATGAGGGGTTAGGAGCATATGGCATCAACCGTGTTTGGCGTGAGGGGAGGGAGCTGGGAGGGGAGTATGTCCCTGACTAAGGCTTGTGGGCCACATTTGGGCTGGGTCACAGGGTCAATCTCAGGCCATACTACGGGCCACCACTCGGGCCTATGTCGGGAAGGGCCTTGGACCGGGTCGGGTTGGGCCATGAGAAGCCCGAGCCCGGCCCAAAAAAAATTTGGGCCGATTTTTTAGGCCCAGGTCCGACCCAATGTCCTCTTGGACTTGGGCCGGGCCAGGATTTTTGGGTCGGGCTTCGAGCTGGGTCGGGCCGGCCCAGCCCAATGCCCATCCCTACCAGTATGTACGCCATCTCCTGCTCAAGCTCGATTACCAACTTTACACTAGAAATATCATTATTCTATCATGAGAATCCATGCCAATCAATTACGCAGACAACAGGTGCACCACTGCATATATAACACTCAATGTTATCCTCTTGTTATTGTCCAATTTCTTACCAACAGTGTGCCTCTCCCTTGCAGTTTCGTCGGAGCTCGGGAGTGCTCCCCAGGAGCCAACTCCGCCCACTCTAGTGATCATCCAAGCAGCACGAGCATTGGTGACAGCAACGGACACAGCAGCGACGAGCCTCTCGCATCGGATCATCTGGGCAAAGGTATTGAAACCCAGCTCCATCTACGCGCACCAACCTTTGGCGACAGATCTCTTCCCTTCCTCCTCTTTTTCTTTATTTACCTTTTATTGCTAAGTGGTAGTTGCAGTAGTGTAGATAGCTCCACATTAAGTAGTGTAGTTAGCTCCACATTAAACTCTGGTCTCTTTTTGCCTTGTAAACAACACTAAGCAACCCTCTAAGTTTGATTGAATGATAGTTTAATGCAATTTTATGTTTAATATTGTAAAACACATGGAGAGTTGTTTTTATATAACATTTTTGTTAAGGTAGCATTTTAAATAAGAAAAGTTTCAATGACATCTATATTATTTTGAATGCTAAAGTTGGGCACTTGTTTACATAAAAAGTGATTAACTTGCTAAATCTGTATCTTCGTTAACCCACTAAAAATTTTGTGCTCTATTTTTGTATCTCAATATTGCTACGGATTTTTTTTGAAATCATAAATATATCAGTTATATGTTTAACTTTGTGCTAGCCTTATTATCCATAGTCAAATGATGCATTAGACAATTATTTGTGCTTACTTGGGATGCTTTAATTTTATTTCAAAAACCCATACAAATTAGCATAATCACATAAAATCATAAAAAGATTTATTTGCTTCTCCATTACAATTGTAGTTGAAATTTAAGTGAACATTTGATTGCTCCCCGTGTTCGACTTGTCTGCTTACTGGATACAGTTGATAAATATTAAAATTTGACCGTTAGATTTAGGTTGCAACAACATGATAAAATACCTTATTTAACAAAGTTCAAATCGTAGCGTTCACTTAGGCGATGTAGGCTCGGGGGCTTACACGTAGTAAATGCGCTAAACCGCTGGCTGTGAGAGGCTCTGTTGAGGAGGCTAAGACGAAGAGGACTCCTTCATCTTAGCAGGAGTCAAAGCTGATGCAGTCACAAAATTGCAGGAGTTGATCGTACTAACCAGCAGCCCCAGCTTCCTGGTAATCTGATACAACTTGTACAAATGTTGTGTCCTTTGTTCGATCACAAATAATTTCTCCAGGTCTTGCTTTCATTTCTCTATGATATCCACCTTGGATAGGTGGATTCCTATGATGCTCAGGTTGGAGCTCTCGTCCCTGTCTGACTCGTGAGAAGATGTCATATGAACATGCTTATGAAGATTGTGGGGTCGGCGTCGATATGCATGCGATGAACATAAGGTGCCCTCTCCTTCGGCCATTTCCTCGAAGATCTACCAGACGATATCCTCGTCTTTGCTGAAATGCAAGCCGCCACAAGTGGCATCAACGAGCTTCTGGCTTTCAATTATCAGTCTTCCAAAGAAGTGTTGGATCAGGCTGGTCCTAAGAATGTCATGGTGGGGACACTTTTCCTGTAAATCTATAAACCTCTCCCAAGCCAAATGATCAATGGATTGTGGGTCGCTTGGGTGAAGTTAGCTATTTGGGCATGCATCTAATTTAACTGCATGAGAGGGTATTACTTGTGTAGAAATGCTAACTTCAGCTCCTCCTAGTTGGTGATGACTTTTTTCAAGTGGTTGATCTAATGAAGTGCCTTATCTTGAAGGATGAATGGAAACATCATCATTTTGAATATGCCTAACAGTATGTTAGGGTAGTGAGTTGTACCACAAATCTGTGCAAACCGCTGCAGATGGATATAAGGTTCCTTCTTCGCATTTTTGTGGAAGCTCGATAGAAGCGCCAAGAGTTGAGGATTTAACTCGAAATGTGCATGGACTGCAAGGATTCGGATCCACTCGGTCTTCTGTCCCGCTCTAGGGTTGTATGATGCTCCCATCTATCTTTCCTCATAATAAATATAGTTTTTTTTTTCAAAAGGAAACATAGGCGGTTTCAGATCACTATGTATCAACATTTTGTCATTTCAAAGATAACTTAAATTTAGATTGTATCCTACCCACTATGTATACCAAATTTTGATAGTCTCAAAATTGTTGAAATCAGTCCCTTTCTGATGGACATATTAGGAATGTTTGTTTTACACAAAATTTGAGTTCTCCCTTTGCTATTTTGTAAAATGTCTTAGCTCATTCAGTCTTTCCTCTCCTACCCCTAGCTCTTCACCCACTTTCCGTATTCAGTACACAAGCTAGGTCATCACTCTCGTTGGGGCCAACTCTTATACAACATAACTTCCCTTGTCCAACTACTTTGGAATCCCCATTAGAAGTCAAGGAACTCAAACAAGAGCCTTTTCTTTGGAAGAAGAAAAGAGAGATGGAAGCATGACTCAAAGCTTCTCTAATTTACCTACTCATAATTTCATCCATCCTCTAAATGAGATCGGGTCTTAGGGAAAATATCTCAAAAAGAGAAAATCTATATTTTTATAGTTATATTTAATACTACAACACTACATTGTTCTCGCTACCTGCTAGCTTGCCGTGCTATTAATTAGTATTCGGATTCTCTTTACGGATGATATCAAATCATAAGTTTAAATTCATATCCATAAAATTCCCTCTAAAAATGGTCTCTGACTAGCATCGCATGATGTCTAGAATGCTTCAGGGTGTATGTAGGAGTTAGCCTTTCATTTGTTAGGTTGACCCCATATAAGTTTCTCTAGGTAAAAGTGAGTTAGCTCTAGACCAAGGGAAGATCTCGGATATTCTGGATGAGATAATTATTTATTCAAGTTGGGTTCGATAATATGATAAGGCGATGTATCATACATGAAAGGATCAGTTCAGACTAATGTGATCAAGAGGAAAGTTGGTGTAGCTTCGATAAAGGATAAAACGAGAGAAACTGCTTAAAAAGGATTGGTCATTTGCAATGGAGGTCGACTGATGCTCAAGTTAAAAGATGCGAGATTTGAGATGTTGAATCGGCTAATAGATGACGAGGAAGGCCCAAGAAGTGTTAGAATGAGACTATTTGAGGGGACGTCAGTTATTTGGATCTAAAGTACAAATGGCCCAAGATAGATATGAATGGAGGTAAATAATTCATGTGTTTGACCCTACTTAATGTGGGAAAAAGCTTTGTTATTCTTCTTGTTGTTGTGTTTTATATATGTACAAGAGAGAGAGTGAATGCATGTGATTTTCGTGATAATTGACGAGCGTGGAGATGTGAAACAACTGAGCATTGATGAAGGATATATTACTAAACATAAGGTAATTGCAAAGATATGATTTGTGAACTGTTGATACGCCTTAAATCAGAACTATCAACTATGTTGAAGTCATTTAAAGAACCGTTACGTGCACCCTCTTTAAAGTCGGGCAAATTCCGTCATCATACCATATCCTAGCAGCACGAGGGTCTGGCTTTATAAACTCACACGATTAGTGTTTTATTTATCATGTGTATTTTCTCCCTATCCACACATAGTGAAATGATCGCTGCCAAGGACGGATTGGGGGTGAGGGGGCAAGGACGGGCACACGCTCCCTCTAATTTCAAGGAAAATATAAGTGCCCCTCTCATTTCATTAAGTTAAAAAAAATGATTGCTTTATCTCTTAGCATGTAATTGGAGGGACAATTCAAAAGATAGAAGGCAAAAATCATGTTCTCCTACCACTCCGTGCCACCCTCCTCCCCGCATCTCAAATTGTTTTGCTACCACTACTCTTGGAAGATAAATCCGGATTCGAAGTCATCTTAGCTTGGCTGTCATAAAATTCTGAAATCAGTACAATTTTGAGTCCATATGTTTTTTCTTCATAAATATTATCACGGAATTTGTCCAATTGATCCATATGTTTTTCTAATTAAGGAAATTTTAATCATAGTTGCATACGAAATTTACATTTTGCTTGAGTTTTTATGAACACATATAACGTACAAGAAGGACCATGTTTTTTATTTGCATTGTACTTATTGTACACGATAGTTAGTCTTATTACATCGACAAATACAATGTTTGTGTCCCCTGATAAATATTGTCATAGATCCATCCCTGGCCGTTGCCGTTACAAGAACGTAGCCTGATCAAAAGTGGATCTTATAAATGTGTGTCCACGTAGTTAGCTTATTCGTATTTGTATGTGTTTGCTTCCGCTCTTGTACCATTTACTTGTAAGGATATACATGATCATTAGTTGTTTCAGTGTAAATATTTTGAAAATACAAGTCGGCAAAGCATGTTTGTCGGGAATGTGAAGATAAGCACATGATGAGATATTTACAATGAAATAAACGGAAAATGAGCTAAGGGTAAAGTAGTGTTTTTTAAGTAAAAGTCAAGGCCCAGCTTACAACTAATCATAATCGCAACCCTGTTGTGAGCTAAAGTAGAAGCGAGATAGCTGTCAAGTAGGGCTGCTAATTGAACTGAATCATTCGAGTTCGATTAGGATTCGTTCGATAAAAATTCGAAAAAAGTTCATTTCAAAATCAAATGAACTGAATTTAAATTTAACTTTTGGATTCGATTCCCAAATGAATGGAATCTGAATTAACTTGTATTCATTCGATAAAAATGCGATTCGATTCGATATTTATATACATACATATATGTATATATGTATCTATATATTTATCTTCATATACCTAGTATATGCATGTATACATGCATAAAATACATACATATTTACATACACACATGTAACAGCCCCACTCTAGGTCTATTAGAATCCTTTTCAAATATTCTTGTGCAAGGAATTATAGCATAATTACAACAAAATATTGTCATGCATTTATTCTAGATACAGAAAACAATATATGAATATGTACTAAAAAAATTATGACGTTTAATTTACATTGAAGATTTAGCATTTGCATTATATCTTTAAGCATAACATGTACAAGCATCTAAGGATACTCTGAAACTAACTTACTACAGTTACTAAGTGGTTACTTTTAAGCTTGTAATCATATATAAGCTCCATTGGTATGATTTATCATGTTCAAACTTCACCATTATGATTTCCATACTCCCATAATACACTAACATGGCTTCTCGATGCGTGACATGTATATGCAGTATTAGACACCATTAGTGGGACTCTATTTCTTTCATTTCCCCTTTCTAACTAAGTTCAAGTGGTTTGACTCCGAAATATGTTATGAGTCAAAGATGTATGCCCTTCATTCATCAGTTATACAAAATATCTATGTTCGCATCTTTAATTCTTATTTTAACATAATGACAATAGCTTAGATATGAGTTACTTTGTATAAATAATAATCGATCTTAGCAAGCTATTGAGAAATTTTAAGACATTAAGAGGATTGCAGGCACTTTAAGCCATACCAATTTAATGTGTACATATGTCTGTATATGCATGTATAATCCTATTAGTTAAAGATTAAATATTGAATATAAAAAAGAATAGAAAATATAAGTTATAAAATCTACTAGAAAAGATCAAATGTTTAAGATTGTTATTCTAATTCATCACCCACACATTTATTTTCATGTTCCCACATTACTTACACTGCCTTTTCCATTCTTTTTTTCATTATCTAGCACATGAAAATGACGGTTTTATTATTTCTAGTTCCTCAACATTTTTCGTGGATCGGAATTTATCTAGATATCTCTCCTCTACTTTTATGTTTTGACTTTCCATGCATAGCAATCCATGATGATTATCATTGTCAAGACGACATTTGTCATCACATGAGTAATATACAAGTTCTTCTCACGATGATTTAAATTGTTCCTTTGTACATCAAAAATTCCGTATATTTCATTTTATGGCTTATTGTTTCGATATTGAAGATCCCCACACTTAATGAAGAGGTTTTATATTGCTAGGTTATTTATTACTATTCCCATTATTTTAAATAATAATGTTAATTTGTATCGACTTTCTATATAAGTTTGATCTTATCTTGCTTTAACATGCAATAGTAATTATAATGTATTCAGCTTTTTCGTCAATGATATTTTAACTCTTTGATAATCTCACATAATTATATTGTATTTATATATTCATTCTTATAGAAAAAGTATATTTAGGTTGTAAAAGACATAATAATTGTAAAAATTATATATTTTTTCCATTGTATTGATTATATAGTTTTTTTCAACTTATCTTAGTGATATATATTCAAAATTAGAATTACACGATAAAGTATTTATATTATATTATTCTTAATACAATATTAGTTATATAATCTCTAAAACATCAATTTACATTTCAAATTCGAAATAAAATGAATCGAATTTGAATATTCGAAACTCAAAATGAATTGAATCTGAATTTAAGTTGACAAATTCGTTTAAAATTCGATTTGAATTCGGATTCGAAACTTTTATAATGAATTGAATCAGAATCCTGGTGGATTCGAAGGTATTCGATTCGATTAGCACCCCTACTGTCAAGGACGGCGTGGGAAAGCATTCAATAGAAACCACAAGTCTTTGACAACAAATTATAGAGTTAAAAATGAATATAGAGATCCACGCAAGGGCCCATGCGGGAGGACACGTGTTCGATGCACGCATGCCGCATGGATCCCCGAATACCCAATTCCATGCCGATGCGGCATGTGATGTGACCGGAGGGCATTGCAATTTGCAAGCGCTCTTGATCAAGTGCAGTGTGACCAAGGCTCAAGACGATGCTTTCATGAACAATGGTCCGAGAGGAATACAAAAATTTCAATTCAATGAAAGTCGGCTCCCCTGTTTGGGTGCGTTTGGTTGGGGGGTTACCCCCCACTTTGGTGGGTAACCTCCCAAAACCCTCATTTTTAACCCACTAGTGGGGTCCACTCCTTCCCATAAAAGAATATATATTATACCATCGTATCATCTAAAAATCATAAAATGCTCAACTTCTACTCACTATTCCAAACTTCAATACAATCGCATCACAACAACCACCCACTTTTTCAAATTTCAATACAATCATATCATAATAACTACCAACTTTTTCAAATTCCAATACAATCACATCACACAAACCCTCCCAGTCCTTAACCCACTAACCAAACACACAAACACAAAATCAGGTTATCCACCCCTAGATAACCTACGAACCAAACACACCCTAAAGTCTTCGATCTCTAATTTTCACGTCAATGATCTCTTCAGATCCATCAATTCGCCACCGTTGGATGGAAACAACAACCAAGCCCGCAGCCCAGACAAAACCACTGCAGCCGGGACCGACCTCTACACATGCTATACTATATTTAATATCATCATTAATCAACAAATGTGTTATTCAATAGATGACCGTTAAGGTACGCGCTTATTCGATATAGGCCCTCCCTATCAATTATAAAATAAAAATTAATATCCCCACTCTCGTCCTTATCCTTTCTCTTATGCTCCGCATCGGTTTTCTAAGGATGTGTTTATTTAGTGGGTTATCGAGGGAAGGATAATTTATTTTTGTGTTTTGATGTTTGGTTGGTGGGTTTAGAGTTGAGAGGGTTTGTGTGTTGTGATTGTATTGAAATTTGAAAAAGTTAGTAGTTATTATGATATGATTACATTGAAATTTGAAAAAGTGAGTAATTATTGTGATGTAATTGTATTTAAGTTTGGATTGGTGAGTAGAAGTTGAGTATTTTATAATTTTTAGATGATATGATCGTATAATACTTTTTTTTTGATGAAGAGAGAGTGAGCCCTACTAGAGGGTTAGAGATATGGGTTTTGAAGGTAACTCTCAAAATGGGGGGGGAGGGGGGGGGGGGGGGGGAGGTAACTCCCCAAACGAACGCCCTCCAAAGGGTTTAATGGAGCTATCCTTAGGATGGAGCTAACTTGGCTAACTCCATCTTTATTTTTTATTTCTTAAGGTATAATATAAAAACGCATGAGGGATTTTGTCAACACCACGATATCATATTGTCATTCAAATTTCGTGTGAAACAGACATCCTAACCCATCCATCTAAGATATGTCTATTTCAGCAATCTTTCGACCGTTGAAAATTTGAGCGTTGATGAATGGGATAATGAGTCTCGAATTGAGTCGAAATTTGAATTAGATCATGGTGTCATATAGTGATCTAAATGCTAAGTATTTTGAGAAAATATTTTAAAAAATAAAAATAATAAGGATGAGAGTAGCTAAGTTAACCTCCATAGTCCCATTAGACTTATTTTTAAGGTTTAGCGTCGGAATTTACAGAGGAGCTAATTCTGAACGGCTTATTTCTGAGGGTTAAAGATAACTCGCAAGCGTAGCTGACGTATCTCCTCGTAATTTCTGCAATTATATTTTATACTACCCAGCTTGTAATTAAATTAATTTATTTCCCTTAACGTTAATGCGCCCACTACATTTTTGTTCCACTTCCCTTAAATATGTTGCTCTCTTCCTCCCTTCCAATCCCGTGCGTTCCTATTATCAACTCACAAAAATCCAATAAGGTATCTTCTGTTACATCTTCAATAATTATTTGGCTATATTTTTGCGATTCAGTTTGTTATTATTTAGCTGGTAATTATACTGTCACGTCCCGGACCTCGAAACACGGGGAAAATTGCGGAAGCATCCCAAAACAATGAAATTTTTTTTCGAGTCCAGGAGCGAGACAAAATTCAATAATCCATAAATAACTTTCAGAGTGCCATACATAATGGAAGAATAAAGGAAATTAACCAATAAATAAAAGACTTATCAAGTCTGAACTACACAATAAAACTAAATAAGTCTATCCGTACAATGACTCAAGAGGATAGAAAATATCAAAGACTCTTCAATCCAGCCAACGACGAACCTCGTGCTTCCTTCTAAGCTGCAAGGTTGTAATTCAATATTAGTCAAACGAATTTGACTAAGTATGCACCAATAATTTATGAGACATACCATCATAACTATATACAATGAGTAAAAGAAATTACGATGACAATTCCATATAATAAGAACTATAAATCAATACACAATGAACTATAAAAGACTTTTTCATGTATGCCCCTCATTATGGGATAACAATGACAATTCAATCAATTTCCTTGAACATCACAAATTTTGTGACCATAACATTAAAATCCATATTAAATATATATCAATCCCATCTGCCGACACCGGGCAGCCCGAGCTTGGATAGAAGCCACCCCGTTCCCTTAAATCAAAATTTTTAAACTAAAACAAATATCAACACGAGGCCTCCTATCCAAACCCCAATTCAATGGACATCAGTACTGAGTCAACCGCCGTAGCGGTAAATTGTTTGGAAGTAGTGTAGGATTACCCGCCTACAACGGTCAATTGGCGGATTTAACCGTCCGCGAAGCACTGACTAAGGCAATCAGGTGTCTATAAGGTCGTTGCGACCTCAATCACTCAGACGCGGGTCAACAAGAAAAATGAACCACTAATGACAAATCAAGCAATCTAAACACAAGTAGCGGTCCTGCTATGTGTTTAACCAGGTATAGCACCCAGGGTCGAACTCGAGGAGCACGGGTTGGCCGAGAGGCCTACGAAGTAGTAAAAACAAATAAAATAAAAGAGGAAAATGTTTTTAGTGGTTTTTAATTATTTTTATATTTTTTTAGATTTTTTAATATGATAAAGAAATTAAGAAAAGCAAATACAAGCACACTTCAACAAATTATTTAATGTGTCAAAAATAAACCAAAAATTAAAACAAAAATATTTTTATGTGTTTTATATTTTCTTATGTTTTTGGTGAATTTTGATAATTTTCTGATATTTATTTTATTTTATAAAAATCAAACAGTAGCAAAAAGAAGAGGTACTGTCCAACCGAGCCAAGAAACCCTAGATAAAATATCTAAGGGCCTCAAAAAGGCCTGGAGGTAATTTTCCTGTAAAATAGAGGAAACAAGGAAAATTTAGGTACCAAGTTTATTGTTTTTGGGTTTTTAATGTATTTACTAGAATTTTTATGGGCTTTTTGGTGTTTTTAAGTTTTTAAGGTTTTTAAGCAATGAAAAATAGCCAAAATTGGCTAGAAAATCAAGGAACACCAACTAAACAGTAGCTAATTTTTATAGAATTTTTAAAGACGTTTTTATATTTTTTTGTGATTTTTCAATCTAGACAGTAACAAAAATTAAGGTTTTTGAATTTTTAAAAATATCAAACAAAACCAAAATGTCCTCAAAAATCCTTGAAAATTCTACACCATGGCAGGAGCCATGTGTCAAATTCTCATTGGATTTGGAGGTGATTTGATATTTTATTCAAAAATAATAAAAGGGTACTGTGCACAGGGACTGAAATGCAAATACCCAAAGTTCTGGGGGTCCCAGTGCAATTAACCAAGCAAAACACGCGCCAAGCGCATGCCTGGGGCACTCAGGGACCTATATGTAACAAAATAAGTCCCGAGGACTTATTGGTAACACGTACCAAAAGTCCAGGGGGCTCAGTTGCAAATAACCCAAAATAAAATGCACATGCGAGAATATATCATTCACAGGGGTATATATGCAATTAACAAAAAAGTTTCATTCATTGCAATTAACTAAAAAGTTTCATTCATTCATAAACATCCAGAACTATAAGGGCATCTACTGCAAATACACCAACAAAACACATGACGAAGCACGTGGCTCACATCAGGCAGGGGTATATATGCGATTACACTAAAGCTCAGGGTCCTCTATGCAAATACACCTAAAACTAAACAACGTATTTAAATATTTACAGGACTAATGCGAAACAAAACAAAGATAAGGGCCTAAGGGTAAATTACCTTTTATTAACCGGAGCGGCTGGATGGCTGCCACGTGGAGATCGGACGGTCCAAATGGGGGCGGCTCTCAACGCAGGTGCTGCTCTGGTCGATCCAACGGTCTGGGCCAGGACACGTGTGGATCTAACGGTCCGGATCAGTCGCCTCAGATCTGACGTCCACGGGCGCTCCAGGAATCAACGGTCAGGATGACGCCTGGAGCTAGGGAGCTGATCCGACGACGCTGGAGGGTGCTGGAAGAACTGGTCCCCGGCGAACTTCGTCGGGCTCGAGCGGGCGCTGGCCTCCTCCTCGGAGCGCTCTGATGATCGGAGAAGAATGCTGGTGCGCTCCTGCGTCTGCTGTGGTGCTCCGATGATCGACCCGAGCTCGGAGGAGCTTAGGCACGGTCGGCGGAGCTGGGTCTCCCGGCCTGAGTGACCAAGCCCTCAGATGGGCTCGGTAAGACCTGCAAAAGGGGTCAGAAGACTCGCGGGTCGAGGGCAAACTGCCTCGACCCAGTTAGGCGGAGCGAAGGTGGACGATGCGTCGGGGTGACGGGCTCCGGCGAAGGTGGAAGACGGTGGAGCCCGGTTCCCAGCTCCTGTGCGAGCTGGGTTGCGTGAGTGGGTGGAGAACGTGCGGCGGAGGAAGGCGGAGATGTGGGTCGGGTCCGATGGTCGAACGGTGGTCGGAATCGGGGTGAATCGAAGAAACATGTCGACGGGGAAGATTTGGCGAAAATGGAAATTAGACGAAATGGCTGAGCTAAGAGGTTACCTGGGTGAAGGAATAGACTGTGGCGGAGCTGGGGAAGCTCCCGGTCGTCGCCTCAAGGGATGTCTCTGCCCGAGGCTCGAAGCTCGCTCAGGTGGCAGAGCTACGGCGGGTGTATCGCCGGATCAGTGGATTCGCCGGCTTTCCTCGCTGCAACAGGTCGGGGATGCGAGCTGTCACCTCGCTCTCTCTCTGGAGCTCACTGGAAGGTTACGCAAATGGCCAAAGATAGCGTGGAAAGGTGGCTGAGCTCCAGCTTTATATGGCTAGGGGTCCGAGAAGAGGGGGTCCGGGCAAGCTCAGGAGCGCGCGGATCCCGAGGGAGCGGCTCCGGCGAGGATGCCGGATGCAAGGAGGATAATTCGGACCTGGGGTTTGGGTTAATGGTGGTCGGGTCAGCCGGGTAAAAATAGGAGAAGACGGGTCGGGCAGGACGGACCCGGCTCTGGTGGTCCTGGGGGGGGAGTTGACCGGGGGTCAACAATCCCCCGTGGACCAATCAGAGCCCGCCAAGCTTTGAGTTTTTATTTAATTAATTTGAGCCAGAAAATGACCGAATTTTCAAAAACTTAAAACATAAAAAATGTTTATTTTATTTTTCTCTATTTTTTTGTGATTTTTAATTAATTTTTGGAAATAAAAAATAGGCTATATACATAATATGTACTATATATAGGTATATACAATACATAGGGTTTTGATTTTTTATTTTTATATATTATTTTTATACAATTTTATTCCCATTTTATATTTTATTTATTTACATTATAAAATAAGGAATAAAAGGGTGTTTTTATTCTATTTTTATTATTTATATACATAGGTGAAATAAATAGATGTTTACATTTATATACATGGTATATGTACAGTGTATTTTTGTATTTTTAATTTTTCTATTTTTATTTTGTTTTGGTTTTGATTCTTTTCATTTTAGTTATTTACAATATATAACATAGAGTATTTACAAAAATTATAGAGATTAATTTTATTAATTTTCAAGGTTAAATAAACACAAAGATGTAGTATATGTACACGATGAAAGGGATATTTTTGATTCTTTTTAATTTTTAACTTTTTATTTTGTTTTTATCTTTTATAAATATATACAAATATTTACAAGCATATTTTTGGGTGAGGAAAATATAGTTTTATTTACTTACACAAATATTTACACCTGAGCCCCTATCTCCCTCTACTTTGGCTTTTGTGCGGTCAGGCCCATGCTGAGCCCTCCCTTGGGTTAGGTTGCTCAATATTTATTTTAAATATTTCCCTCTTTTTCGTTTTAATCTTTATTCTTTTATTTTTGCACAAAAACATGCTAATTATAGGTTTTTACACAATGCATGCTTTTGGTAATTATTCCTATTTACACATATCTACATGCATTTGCAAAGGTTTTTGTAGCTAAAATATAAGAATAAAGAGTGATGAATGGGTATTCATCACCCCCCCTATACTTAACTTTGCTAGTCCCTTAGCAAACACTTATTTGAAAAAGAAGTGAAAAAGAAAGAAAGAAAAAGAAAAAGAGGATGTACATGGATCAAGGTTGATTATTAAACTTGCCTTCATTAAATTGGGGTATGGAGCTCGATCAGATCTTTGGATTATTAATGTGTCGGAACCTTATTTAGACTTAAGCTTAAAACTCAACAGTCTCTAAGTTCCACTAATCTATAATCAAGACTCCTCAATGCTCCAGATCAGAACAAGTCATCAATCACAAACCCTGAAGACCATGAATCTTTTCTTGTCCTGTGAATGTGAAGTCTAAGCTCTCCATCTCAGAAATGGCAACTTGACACCCCTCCCCAACAAGGTAACTCTATGACCTCAATCTGGCCACTCTTTCCTCGAGGAGCGGGGTATTCCCTTCTAAGTTCAAGTTCAACCGGCTCAAGAAGAGGGGGAAGAAGAGAATGGGTCAAGGCCAGTGTAGCCAAGTACCCTTGGGAGCTTGACCAGTGTAGCCAAGTCTCCCTGCTGCAAGCTACAACAGGTGGATCATGAAACCAAGCTTTGCTTATTGCACTCTATATACATACTCCGGTGGGATTATCATTTTCTCTCAGACCCACCACTTTTTTTGGAGTTCTTTTCTTTTTGCACATTTTTTTTCAAGTGCATCTGTACAACATATACATGTGCAGCATATATACAAGGAGTTTTTCCTCTAGACTATCCCTCTTTTGAAGCTTTATTGCAACCCACAACTCCCGTCGTTAGACCTCATGGCAACCAGACCAAGTTGAGACGCACTTCCTTCACTATAAGAAGAAGAGAGGTTCCGCCTAGAAGTACTACCCTCATATGCTACCCCAAGTCAAGGAAGACTGCCTCCTCACCACCTCATCCGTAGAGAGCTCGGTGCATAGTGCTGGTGTCCAAGTAAAGCAATTGTCTATATGAGTCATATGTTGTTGTTAAGTGCTCTACTTAAGCTCATTGAGATGACATGTGACCATAGCCTAGTGGACTCAAAGAATTAAGTCACCATGGACCTGAAAAGCCTTAAACCGAAGCCCTATAAGGTTCCTCTTAGAAATTAGGTGGATTAAGATCTTAATCAAGCTCTATTTCTCAATTTAATTCCAAGCTAGTTTAAATGTCAACTATCATCCAGAAAAACTATATACATATGTACAGAAAGATGCTTATTTACACAATATTTTACAATCATGCAAAATTTTTGAAAAATGTTTTGAAATCATGAATGGATGATGCATGAAGTGCAAGTTTTGCAAAAAGATATTTACACACATTTACACAAAATTTTTGCAAACTTTTTGATTTTCAAAACATTTTGGAAAAATTTTGTACTATATACATAATTTTGATAAGAAAATATTTACACAAGCTTTACACAAAAGATTTTTGAAATCATTTTTACAAAAATAATTTGTACACTAGCTATGTATGTGCAAATAAAAGAAGATTATGTACATGAAAATTTTTAATTTTTGTGGTTTTTAGCCATTTTTATTTATTTAACACACTCACACAAAGTACGAGTTATGGCTAAAGTATATATGAAATATATACACACCCCCCTATACTTAGCTCGAACGATGTCCTCAGAGTCAAGAGCGATGGAGAAGACATAACTCGTGCTAGGTATAGGAGAGTGAAAAGGAAGGCTATACAAAGAGAAAAGATAGAAGTCAAGAGGGACTCAGGTCTCCCCCCTATACTTAGGATCAAGTAATCCTAAGTATAGCAGGTTGTATACTAAGGGAAAACCTGAGTGCAGAATGTACAGGGTCTACCCCCCCTATACTTAGGGTGAAATATCCCTAAGTATAGGCAACAAAAGCAGGGGTAAACAGAAACAAAAGAAATACTCAAAAGGTCTCACATCCCCCCTATACTTAGGGTAAAGTGCACCCTAAGTATAGCATAATCACAAGATGAAGAAAGGGATGTGGGACTAAAGAATGTAGTGATATGGACATCTGGATCTATACAAGGCGGAAGATCAGTGAAACTCAGGCGTGAGATGCATTAGATGTGAGTCAAAAGACCACATCTCACGCAAAGTGAATAGGGGCAAGATCAACGACCCTCGGCTCATGATCTAGAAATGGCTTGAGCCGCTGGCCGTTCACTCGAAAGGTACTCTCAGAAGACAACTCAGATATGTCGATGCTACCGTTGTCGTGTACCTTTCGAACCAGATAAGGTCCCTTCCATTTGCTCTGTAGCTTCCCTGGAAATAGGCGTAGCCTCGCATCAAACAGCCATACTCTCTGTCCAATCTCAAAATGCTTGTGGCTGATATGAGAATCATGCCACTCCATGACTTTCTCCTTATAATGTAGGCTGCTTGAGAAAGCTGCATCTCTAAGCTCCTCCAGGGCAGCTAGCTCTGCCCTTCTCTGGTCTCCCATACCATCTGGATCCATGATAATATCTGTGACTGCCCAAAGTGACTTGTGCCTCAGCTCAACAGGTAGATGGCATGGCTTGCCATATACGAGGCGAAAGGGAGATGTGCCCAAAGGTGTCTTGAAAGACGTCCTATATGCCCATAAGACCGAGTCCAAAAGCTGTGACCAATCCTTTCGGTCAGGGCGGACGACTTTTTGCAAAATAGTCTTGATCTCCCTATTCGACACTTCGGCTAGACCATTCGTCTGTGGATGGTAAGGTGTAGCAACACGATGATATATGCCGAACTCGCTAGCAAGTGCCTTCACCTGGTCGTTGATGAAGTGAGATCCCCCATCAGAAATCAGAACTCGTGGAACCCCGAACCGCGTGATGATGTGCTTCCTCAAAAATCTGCAAACTGTCCTCGCATCAGCGGCTCGGGCGGGGATAGCCTCCACCCAACGACTCACATAATCAACGGCCAACAGAATGTACTCAAATCCCTGACTCTTAGGGAATGGAACCATGAAATCGATGCCCCATGCGTCAAAAACCTCACAGAAGTGAATGGGCTGCATCGGCATCATATCACGCTGTCCACAAGTGCCCATCCTCTGACAGTCAGTACACCTCTTCACGAACTCATCAGAGTCCTTGAAGAGGGTAGGCCACCACAAACCGGATTGGAGCACTTTCTGTGCCGTTCTCCTCCCAGAATGATGTCCTCCTACCTCAAGCTTGTGGCAGTAAGTGAGGACGCTATGGTGTTCCTCCTGAGGAATACACCGACGCCAGACGCTGTCCCCTCCTTCGTGGTAAAGGATGGGATCCTCCCAATGGTAGGACTTGGCCTTCGCAAGGAAGGTCTCAAGCCTCTGCCTGGGCCAATCTTGTGGGACTTTCCCAGCAACGAGAAAGTTCACAATATCGGCGTACCATGGGAGTGAGGCGATAGCAAGGATCGCCTCATCTGGGAAGATATCTCTAATAGGGTCAATCTGCTCAGAATCCTCAGGCTGCTCTAGTCGGGAGAGATGATCCGCCACCACATTCTTGACTCCAGGCTTATCCTTGATCTCAATGTCGAACTCCTGGAGTAGAAGGATCCATCTAGTCAGTCTGGCCTTGGCATCCTTCTTTGCCATGAGGTACCTGATGGCGGTGTGATCTGTAAACAAAGTCACTCTAGATCCAATGATATACGATCTGAACTTATCTAAGGCGAACACTACGGCTAGCATCTCCTTCTCTGTGACTGTGTAATTCCGCTGGGCGGAATCCAATGTGCGGCTAGCGTAGTGTATGGCAAATGGAACTCCATCCCTCCTCTGTCCCAGCACTGCCCCTACGGCAAAATCGGAGGCATCCATCATGATCTCGAATGGGAGAGACCAATCAGGCGGCTTGAGGACAGGAGCCTCAATAACACACTGCTGGAGAGTCGCGAACGACGAAAGACACTTGTCATCGACAAGGAACTCGGTGTCTTTCGTCAAAAGGTCAGTCAATGGTCGGGCAATCCTGCTGAAATCCTGAATAAATCTCCTATAAAATCCAACGTGCCCCAGGAATGACCGTAGCTGCCTCAGATTGGACGGTGGTGCGAGTTTCCTAATGACATCAACCTTGGCCGGATCCACCTCCATGCCCCTGTTGGAGATGATATGGCCAAGCACCGTCCCTTGAGTCACCATGAAGTGACTCTTCTCCCAAGATAAAACCAAATGAAACTCAATACATCGCTGGAGTACCCGGTCTAGGCAGTCAAGACAGGAGTCGAATCCGTCGCCGTAGACCGAGAAATCGTCCATGAAGACCTCCAAACACTCCCCTACCATGTCCGAGAAGATCGACAGCATGCACCTCTGAAAAGTCGCAGGGGCATTACATAGCCCAAATGGCATGCGTCGAAAAGCATATGTGCCGAAGGGACAGGTAAAGGTGGTCTTCTCCTGATCCTCAGGAGCGATGGCCACTTGGTTGTAGCCCGAGTACCCATCCAGGAAGCAGTAATGGCTCTTCCCTGCCAGTCTCTCAATGATCTGGTCAATAAAAGGTAGGGGGAAATGGTCCTTCTTGGTAGCCTGGTTGACTCTCCTGTAGTCAACACAGACCCTCCAAGAGGTGGGTACTCGTGTAGCAATCTCCTCTCCCGACTCACTGATCACAGTCGTGATGCCTGTCTTCTTGGGCACCACATGCAAGGGGCTGACCCACTTGGAGTCAGAAATGGGATAAATAAAATCTGCACTCCACCATTTCGATATTTCCTTCATCACAACCTCTCTCAGGTTGGGGTTCAGTCGCCGCTGGAACTCACGCGACGGCTTCGCCCCCTCCTCGAGGTAGATATGGTGGGAGCACACTGATGGACTAATCCCATGGAGATCTGCTACGCTCCATCCGATCGCCTTGCGGTTCTTTTCAAGAACCCCCATCAAACGGGATTATTGCTCTCCAGTCAACTCGGCGGAGATGATGACTGGGTACATCTCTGGCTCGCCCGCAAGGAATCGATACTTTAGCGAAGTAGGGAGCGGCTTCAGCTCTGGAATGCTGGGTGCTGGCAAATCTGGCTGCGGAAGAAACTGAGTGAATGCTGCTAAGTCTGCCAAATCTGCCTGGGAGAAGTGAAGCGAACTCTCGCAAACTGGATCGGGAGAAGGTTGCTCAACTGCACTATCTCTGCTCTGCTCTGTATCTGCCTCCTCCTCATCTGTAGGCTCAGGTGGAATCAGGTCTGGCATCTGATCATCACAATCGGCCCAATCAGACTCTGAATCCGAGGGATCTGTATCAACCGCGGTGGCATCAGTACCACCGTAAAGCAAGGAGGCCTCAACACCACCATCACTGGAATCCGTGTAGCGATCAAGAACCGGCTCTGCTGCCTCTGTGGTATCCTGAACCAGGGCTGTGCTCTCCAGACTCTCCTCTGCTATCATCTCGACATCAGCTATATCTGAATATGAGAGGATGGTCTGTGCTGCAGGATCTGCCCAAGCTGCCTCATCGTCTGTGATCACAAAATCACAGTCCTGGTGGATGTCTGGCTCTGCGTCTGTCAGCTGCTCTGAATCTGTACTCGCATCTGAGCGGGCTCTCTCTCTAGCTCTGTAGTCCTCGACCGTCTCTATTTGTACACTCTCGCCCTCGACGCGAAAGTACACCTTCCCGCTATCATGATCAGTCACCGCCTTGGCTGTGGCCAAAAACGGACGACCAAGGATGATGGGGGTATCGGCCACTGACTCAGGGATCTCCATGTCCAACACTACGAAGTCCACGGGGAATTTCAGGCCCTGAATCGTGACGATAACGTCTCGTAATAACCCCTTCGGCCTCTTGACAGATCGATCAGCGAACTGAAGGACTGTCCTGCTCTGTCGAAGAGTGCCCAACTCGAAGCGGTCGAGAAGGGCTGCCGGAAGAAGGTTGATCGACGATCAGCTATCTAGTAGAGTACGGTCGAACCTCTGCTCACTGATCTGGTATCTGACATACGGGGCCCCTGAATCTGGCCTCTTGGCTGGCAGTCGGTTCTAGATCGCAAACCACGTGGCTTTCGTCAGCACATGGATCTCTGAAGTGTGGTTCCTCCTCCTCCTCCTGACTGTGGTCATGTCTCTCAAAGAATGCTGGAGCAGGGGGATGTGCTGCAAAGCCTCCTGGAGGGTCAGCTGGATGTGGAATCGATCGATCATGCTCTGGCTGAACTCCTCAAGCTCTCTCTTTTTTGGATTTTCTTTTTTCTTCTCCTTCCCCATCTGCAGGGCTCTAGGGAAGGGGATCACAGGGTCCTTCGCAGATGAAGGACTAGGAAAAGGCCTAGACGGTTCGACGACCGGATCCACACATACATCATGCACCACAGTGGGACCAGAAGAAACTAAACATTTTCCTTTATTCAAACCAAAGTCCTGAGATACATCAAAGCGAGGAAAGACAACATCTCTCTCAACACAAACACCGGTGGCCTCAGTACCACCATGGGCTGGCTCTGCTGCTGCTGCTGGTAGACGTCTCGCGGCCTCAGTACCGCGGGCTGGCTCGGCTATCCTGGTGGCGTCAGTACCACCTCCTCGATCTGGTGAAGCGGCGGCCTCAGTACTGCCGGTGGGATTAGCATCCTTGGTGGCCTCAGTGCCACCGTCATCATCTGGAGCGGCCTCAGTACCGCTCTCCTCCTCCTCATGTGGCGCCTCTGAAGTATCCTCGTGGTGAAGCTCAGGTGAGGCGCCGCCGCCTGCTGGGGTCCTACCGCTCCTAAGTGTGACAAAATCAGCATCAAATAGATCCGAAGATGTATCAACAAATGGGTCACTAGGAGTGGCAAACTCAGTGTGTACTACCTGCTCAGATTTCCTCTTGAGGTCATTCGGATTCGGCTCAATCTGGGCTGGAATGGCGGCCTTCCCTCTCACCAAGTCCCGCATCTCCTGGCAGAACTCGTCCATCTCCCATCTGAATGTGGCCTGCTGGTCCGTGAGGAGGCGAGCGATGTCATCCAAAGCGGGGCTCTCGTGGGAGCCTGACGGGTAGCTTCTCTGGGGGTGAGGCTGCTGGAACTGCTGCTGGTGGTAAGAGGGGTATGAGGAAGGGTGCTGCTGCTGAACTGGGTGAGCCTGCTGCTCACGTCTCCACGACTGTCCCTGCTGCTGATAGGGACGAGGAACGAAGGATGATGGCTGGTGCTGCTGGTATGCTGGGGCTGCTGCTGCGACTGCTGGTGATCTCTCCGCTGGGAGTACTGCCCTCCCTGACCTGACGGCTGCTGCTGGGGCTGGCCACCACCATTCCCCCACCTGAATCCGGGATGGTCTCGTCGGATCCCAGGCTGGGGACGGTCATACCAAATCCCGTTGACATCCATCAACGGCTCGGCATCGTAGGGGGCTAGCGTAAGTACTGCCAGAGGCTGGTCCGGCTGGTATACCACCATCTGCATGTCTGGAGATGGTGGGGGCTGGTAGGTGGGCTGCGGCTGCTGGTACGGCTCCGCCTGTACAAGGTGAACCTGTCTAGGCTGCACAGGGGTGCTGGAGCGCTGGGATGAGCTGCTGCTGCTGCCGGAGTCGCCTCGCGACTGAAGACGGGGCTGAGAAGCCGTCTGTGCCTCCTGAAGACACATGAGCTGGGTCTTCATGTCGCTCAGAACCTGTGCCATATGTTCCATCTGAGTGATGCTCTGGCACTGCTTCTTCTCAATCAGCTCCATACGGTCCAACTTCTCGTTGATAATGCCCATGTCTGCAGCTGTCGACTCTGCCTGTGCTTCTGCGGCTGCGGACGAACTGGATGGACCTGCATCTACCCGTGCTATCCGCTGGTACTGCACGGGTCCTGGCTGCTGTGGCTGGGGTCTCTGAGAATACAACCGGGTCTGGGACATCACCATGTAGTTTTCGGCCATCTCCTCATAGATGGCCCAGACCTGGTCATGGTCCTTGGCAAAGTAGGACCCGCCGCAAGAAGCGTTCACCAGACCCTGAAGCTCTGGTGTCAACCCGCTGAAAAAGCTCTGAACTAGTTCCGGCTTGGAGATGTTGTGGTGCGGGCATCGGTCTAGGAGCTCTCGAAACCTCTCCCATGCCTCGTGAAACTGCTCGTTGGGGAACATGGAGAAGTTGCTGATCAGGGCCCTCGCTGCATTCGTCCGCCCGAGTGGATAGTACTTGTTCAAGTACTCGGTGCGGAGCTGCTCCCAGGTGTAGACAAACCTCCCAAGATGCTTCAGCCAGGTGGCTGCTCTATCTGCCAGTGAAAACAGGAAGGCTATCATCCGGATCATGTCCTGGTCCACGTGGCGATCGTGGACACTGATGCAGATCATCAGGAACTCCTGGAGGTGGAGGTGGGGCTCCTCAGTGGCAAGTCCGTGGAAACGGGGCAGTAACTGCAAAGTGTTCGGGGGGAACTTGAAGTCCCCCACGATCGCTGGCACTACTACCCAATGATGCATCAGAGTAGATCCGGGATTGTGTAAATCCCGCATCGGTCGTGGTGGTCCTCCTGCCGCGGCACCTCCCGCTGCGGCGGCTGCTGCTGCTGCTGCGGCTGCGGCTGCTGCGGCTCGTGCCTCTGCATCAGGTATCTCCTCAGGCTCGCTCTGCTGGTCTCGCTCTGCTCTGAGCCTCTCCAACTCTCGCCTCATCTCTATAATGAATGCTCCCTGATCACGTAACTGCTGCTGGACTGTCTCAAGTGATGCGATCAGGGTGGAGTTGATCGCTCCCTGGTCTAGTACAAAATGCTCGGGCTGACGGGAGTGATCATCTGAACTGCCGGCTCCGGCCATGACGTCTGCAAAACCAAACGAGCCCAACTCAGGTGCTGTCAAATCAATCAATCTCTCCTCGGGCTCGTATCTCTCAGGTCGGTCAGAAAGGGGGTCGAGGGGGAACAGGGTGGAATCGTACTCGGGCTCGGAGAGCGGGTCTGAGCTCTCGCGAGCCAACCTAGATGATGAGGTGGACGTGCCCGAAAGCGGTGCAGCCAGAGGCTGCCTAAGAGACCGTCTACCCATCATCTCGATCTGGCGAGTAGTGCGGATGAGATCTGGAAAAATTATGATCAGAAAACAAACCCCCGGTTCACCAACGCAATGCGAGCTGAAGATCATGAAAGTTCGGTCAAATTATCTTGTCAATTTTATTTGGTGAACACACAAAATATCAGAGCGCTTACGTGACCTGTTAGGATATCCGATGCTAACCCAACCGATTGGCCCGCACGGAAAAGTCGGTAATCAGTCGGGACTAGCACTGGGGGGCTCTACCTAGGGTGCGGGTCACTCTCTCGCGCATCCAAACCATACAATGAGGGGGTTGCTCTCCCCAAGACAAAATTTTAGGGTGAGTGGATTTTAAGATCAATAGTATTAGCCAGTCTCAATTTTATGGTTTCACTTTTTTAGTATTTTTCCAAGCAAACAAATGGCCTAACGAATTTTTCGGTTCTCCTGATTATTCAGTCCAAAATAGGGGGGAGAAGACGAAAAAGCCAATGCACGATAAACCAATGATGCATGCTGAGTAAGAAATGCGTACCTTGCCTCCAGCACTCTACATGCAATATGATCCGCGCATAAATGTAAAGACAGAAAGAAAACTACCTATATAATGCAACGAGAAAGCCGAGTCCTAAACGAGCAATTTCTAGCGAAGAACCGTCTAACCGGTCACCGACCTCCAAGCCAAAGAGTCCGGTCTTGGCCCATCCCTCCTCTGTCCGACAAATCGGGGGTAGGAGAAAGCGCTTTACAGGACGGGCTACGGCACGTAGGCTACGGAGGCAAATGAGTCGGTTATTTTTATTAATGATTTTTAAGTAGGTCCAATTAACGATCTATGGGAACAGATAAGCAGTTAGGTGTGTGGATCCTACTAATTACGGCACAGTCACCAGAAATTCCTAAGTCTAGGGGCTCGAGCAAAAACCGCGTAAACACCGGAAAAGGCAGAAAGAAAATAAAATAAAACCGTGAAAAATCGCGCAAGTCTTAAGGGTCCCCCGAGCACACCGGCGCTCGGCGAAACAGACCCGCTACGGCAGAAGAGTCCAAGTGTCCAAGAGTGTCCTGTATTATTACAATAATAATGAAATAAAATAAAAGACCTCGCCCACTCAACTCTCTCTCTCACTCTCTCCTGCGGCTCTGCGAAGAAAGGAGCCGCCTCCGAATCCCGCGGTTACGTCGACTCCTCGAGAGTAGCCGCCTCGGTCCTCGGGCCCTCGCAAGAGAAAAATAGAGTGGTCAGAACCAATAAAATCAAATAATAATGAAAATAAAAAGAAATAAAAATAAGAGGGTATATGTGCAAAAATGTAAAATAAAATAAACACACAAAAGAAAACAAAAACAAAAATGAAAGAAAAAGGGAAGAAAGCAAAATAAAGTGAAAATAAAATATAGACAAAAAGCCGCGAAAAGCCGCGAGCTCTGAAAGAGCCGCGAAAAGCCGCGAAAATAAAAACGAAAAGAAAATCAACTACTAAGCCGTGCTCCCCGACAACGGCGCCATTCTGATGACCATCCGAATGACTAAGGCAATCAGGTGTCTATAAGGTCGTTGCGACCTCAATCACTCAGACGCGGGTCAACAAGAAAAATGAACCACTAATGACAAATCAAGCAATCCAAACACAAGTAGCGGTCCTGCTATGTGTTTAACCTGGTATAGCACCCAGGGTCGAACTCGAGGAGCACGGGTTGGCCGAGAGGCCTACAAAGTAGTAAAAACAAATAAAATAAAAGAGGAAAATGTTTTTAGTGGTTTTTAATTATTTTTATATTTTTTTGGATTTTTTAATATGATAAAGAAATTAAGAAAAGCAAATACAAGCACACTTCAACAAATTATTTAATGTATCAAAAATCAACCAAAAATTAAAACAAAAATATTTTTATGTGTTTTATATTTTCTTATGTTTTTGGTGATTTTTTGATAATTTTCTGATATTTATTTTATTTTCTAAAAATCAAACAGTAGCAAAAAGAAGAGGTACTGTCCAACCGAGCCAAGAAAACCTAGATAAAATATCTAAGGGCCTCAAAAAGGCCTGGAGGTAATTTTCCTGTAAAATAGAGGAAACAAGGAAAATTTAGGTACCAAGTTTATTGTTTTTGAGTTTTTAATGTATTTACTAGAATTTTTATGGGCTTTTTGGTGTTTTTAAGTTTTTAAGGTTTTTAAGCAATGAAAAATAGCCAAAATTGGCCAGAAAATCAAGGAACACCAACTAAACAGTAGATAATTTTTATAGAAATTTTAAAGAGGTTTTTCATTTTTTTGTGATTTTTCAATCTAGACAGTAACAAAAATTAAGGTTTTTGAATTTTTAAAAATATCAAACAAAACCAAAAATGTCCTCAAAAATCCTTGAAAATCCTACACCATGGCAGGAGCCATGTGTCAAATTCTCATTGGATTTGGAGGTGATTTGATATTTTATTCAAAAATAACAAAAGGGTATTGTGCACAGGGACTAAAATGCAAATACCCAAAGTTCTGGGGGTCCCGGTGCAATTAACCCAGCAAAACACGCGCCAAGCGCATGCCTGGGGCACTCAGGGACCTATATGTAATAAAAATAAGTCTCGAGGACTTATTGGTAACACGTACCAAAAGTCCAGGGGGCTCAGTTGCAAATAACCCAAAATATAACGCACATGCGAGAATATATCATTCACAGGGGTATATATGCAATTAACTAAAAAGTTTCATTCATTCATAAACATCCAGAACTACAAGGGCATCTACTGCAAATACACCAACAAAACACGTGACGAAGTACGTGGCTCACATCAGGCAGGGGTATATATGCGATTACACTAAAGCTCAGGGTCCTCTATGCAAATACACCTAAAACTAAACAACGTATTTAAATATTTACAGGACTAATGCGAAATAAAACAAAGATAAGGGCCTAAGGGTAAATTACCCTTTATTAACCGGAGCGGCTGGATGGCTACCACGTGGAGATCGGACGGTCCAAATGGGGGCGGCTCTCAACGCAGGTGCTGTTCTGGTCGATCCAACGGTCTGGGCCAGGACACGTGTGGATCTAACGGTCCGGATCAGTCGCCTCAGATCTGACGTCCACGGGCGCTCCAGGAATCAACGGTCAGGATGACGCCTGGAGCTAGGGAGCTGATCCGACGACGCTGGAGGGTGCTGGAAGAACTGGTCCCCGGCGAACTTCGTCGGGCTCGAGCGGGCGCTGGCCTCCTCCTCGGAGCGCTCTGATGATCGGAGAAGAACGCTGGTGCGCTCCTGCGTCTGCTGCGGTGCTCCGATGATCGACCCGAGCTCGGAGGAGCTTAGGCACGGTCGGCGGAGCTAGGTCTCCCGGCCTGAGTGACCAAGCCCTCAGATGGGCTCGGTAAGACCTGCAAAAGGGGTCAGAAGACTCGCGGGTCGAGGGCAAACTGCCTCGACCCAGTTAGGCGGAGCGAAGGTGGACGATGCGTCGGGGTGACGGGCTCCGGCGAAGGTGGAAGACGGTGGAGCCCGGTTCCCAGCTCCTGTGCGAGCTGGGTTGCGTGAGTGGGTGGAGAACATGCGGCGGAGGAAGGCGGAGATGTGGGTCGGGTCCAATGGTCAAACGGTGGTCGGAACCGGGGTGAATCGAAGAAACACGTCGACGGCGAAGATTGGGCAAAAATGGAAATTAGACGAAATGGCTGAGCTAAGAGGTTACCTGGGTGAAGGAATAGACTGTGGCGGAGCTGGGGAAGCTCCCGGTCGTCTCCTCAGGTGGCGGAGCTACGGCGGGTGTATCGCCGGATCAGTGGATTCGCCGGCTTTCCTAGCTGCAACAGGTCGGGGATGCGAGCTGTCACCTCGCTCTCTCTCTGGAGCTCACTGGAAGGCTACGCAAATGGCCAAAGATAGTGTGGGAAGGTGGCTGAGCTCCAGCTTTATATGGCTAGGGGTCCGAGAAGAGGGGGTCCGGGCAAGCTCAAGAGCGCGCGGATCCCGAGGGAGCGGCTCCGGCGAGGATGCCGGATGCAAGGAGTATAATTCGGACCCGGGGTTTGGGTTAATGGCGGTCGGGTCAGCCGGGTAAAAATAGGAGAAGATGGGTCGGGCAGGACGGACCCGGCTCTGGTGGTCCTGGGGGGGGGGGGGGAGTTGACCGGGGGTCAACAATCCCCCGTGGACCAATCAGAGCCCGCCAAGCTTTGAGTTTTTATTTAATTAATTTGAGCCAGAAAATGACTGAATTTTCAAAAACATAAAACATAAAAAATGTTTATTTTATTTTTCTCTATTTTTTATGATTTTTAATTAATTTTTGGAAATAAAAAATAGGCTATATACATAATATGTACTATATATAGGTATATACAATACATAGGGTTTTGATTTTTTATTTTTATATATTATTTTTATACAATTTTATTCCCATTATATATTTTATTTATTTACATTATAAAATAAGGAATAAAAGGTTGTTTTTATTCTATTTTTATTATTTATATACATAGGTGAAATAAATAGATGTTTACATTTATATACATGGTATATGTACAGTGTATTTTTGTATTTTTAATTTTTCTATTTTTATTTTGTTTTGGTTTTGATTCTTTTCATTTTAGTTATTTACAATATATAACATAGAGTATTTACAAAAAATATAGAGATTAATTTTATTAATTTTCAAGGTTAAATAAACACATAGATGTAGTATATGTACACGATGAAAGGGATATTTTTGATTCTTTTTAATTTTTAACTTTTTATTTTGTTTTTATCTTTTATAAATATATACAAATATTTACAAACATATTTTTGGATGAGGAAAATATAGTTTTATTTACTTACACAAATATTTATACCTGAGCCCCTATCTCCCTCTACTTTGGCTTTTGTGCGGTCAGGCCCATGCTGAGCCCTCCCTTGGGTTAGGTTGCTCAATATTTATTTTAAATATTTCCTTCTTTTTCTTTTTAATCTTTAGTCTTTTATTTTTGCACAAAAACATGCTAATTATAGGTTTTTACACAATGCATGCTTTTGGTAATTATTCCTATTTACACATATCTACATGCATTTGCAAAGGTTTTTGTAGCTAAAATATAAGAATAAAGAGTGTTGAATGGGTATTCATCCAAGTCAAAGTCTCTAATGGACTAACAATGAACAATGTCTACTTCCGCACAATGGTGGTGTCAAAAACAATAATTTATTTTTCAATAAAAATATTTGAATAACAAATGCAATTTAACCTATATATAAAAAGGCAATAATGTATCCATTCTATGTAACATTTAACAACTATTCCGTAGATAGGCATTATGGTTAAATGTCAAACTAGCACTTGATAGTCTATGATTTTAACACATAAATATAATCAAAACATTTTAATGATATAAAATAAAAGCAATATTCCATAACTGATATAAAACAATGTGGGGTATAAATGACAATGGTATGAGACATAGATTAATGTACATACCTTAAACTCTCTTGATAACAACGGTCCGAAACAGCTGCTCTAATCACTCTGGCAAATGCGAGCCTATCACAAATATATGCATTCTAATAAGAATAATCTAAAATAGAATTTCTGACCCAACCCTATTATGCAAGAATTTCCTACGATACCCATTAAATTATGTGATTTACCCTTAGATCTCGACCACACGTTCATCTGATTTGATTGGACTACACAGATTTACTTTATATATATAGATATATATGCACGCATTTTCTTAGGGTATTTTGTTAAACTGCAACTATATATACTAATATGGGTAACATAATATATATTAGCTAAAGAGGTGCTTACTGTGCTCGTTTGGTATATATATATATATTAAGAGAGTTATCATTAAATCTCATTAACATGCTAATGGATCAAACAAAACATCAATATTCTTCTGCTCGGAAAGATCTCGTGATTTTAAACATCCAAATTTGGGATGAAACTAACATATGATCATAATTTCCTTCTGATTATGTGTGTGCATGAGAAAAAGAAGGTGAATTCTTATGCATGTAAAATATGTAGTCTCAATTTTTTTTCCCATTTTTTGTTAATGATTTTAAACGAAAACGCAAATTTATCTACATCTTAGTGCACTAGCAATGATTGTCGAAAATTTGCTCATCGATTTGTTGTATATCGATTCTAAGGATTCGATACATACCTCGGGGTGCCGATTATCTAGCCACAGAAAAACTCAACTTTGCCAACCCGAATCGCTGTGCTCACGTCGATTTGCCTCTAACCTTGCCGAAACAAGAATCAAGACCAAAGTAAAGCTACCGTCGTCGGATTTACCTCTCTCTCTCTCTGTGTTTTCCTATGGCTACGACAGTATCAATGGATTTAAATCCCCTTCCGAGTCATCATTCAAAAACATGCAAAAGTTGTGATCCATGACTCCAATTTCTTTCTCCTTTTATCTTCTTTGTTTTTTTATTTTTATTATATTAGTTTAGTTGGAACAAACCTTTTATCTATCATTTATCTTGTTATTCTTTTTTTTATCCTTTCTTTTTTTTCAATTATCTTCCTTGTACGATTGTGGTTTGTGTGTTGTTTATTTTTTTTCTCAGTTTTCCCATTTTGAACGGTAATGACGTTATGCCGTTTTTCCATGGACTGAGTCAAAATCCAATAACCATTCTCGCAACATCTTCCTTTTTATTCTATTATTATTTTTTTTGTAGTAATTATTGTCATCGTATTTGATATATGCCTATTGCATTTACTTGTTACTTTTTTTTTTTTGAATGATATTTGTGTAATAAACCCATGCATTCATTCTATTTGTTTCCTATAAATAATGATTTCATTGTTTTTGCACAAAACCCCCCCTACTAAAAAAACACAGACGTTACATATACTGTCGTATGCTGAAGGATCGAAATATAGATTTCCTCCCGTTCTCTTTTGCCTGAACTGAACAACTCTGGGGATAATTTAGGAGGATGGATGGGTTAGCTGCTCGAAGGGCTGGATTTGCCAGCTGCGAGGAAGTACGGTATGCCGCTCCGTACATCGCGTCTGGCCGGAAGGGCCATGTGCTATGCCCAAAGCCATGCCTCATCAGCCAACGTGGCATGCAGAAGCGGTTCATGCCGCACCCACTGCACCAGAGGTAGTGCAATGCATATCAACTATTTTTCATTCTTGCTTCTAGAGAAATAATATTAGTAGTTTTCTTTATCGATAGGCTTTCTAAAGTTTGAGGTGTTACCATGCAATTTTCTGTGACGATGTTTCAGTAATCAGTTGGAGCAAATTGAGTCGACAGTGAGTTCTGACATTTTAAGTATTATATTGACAGCGGTAATTTTTTTTTATCAAATCTTTGTCGGTAATCTCTTTCGTTTAATATAATCATATTTATAAGGAGATGTTGCCATGAAAACTTCCAGGATAATTGCAGCAGGATGGTGGATGAAACCGCGTATCCAGTTCATTTCCCATCAACTAGATCTGAGAACCCTTTAATACATGACTCTCGATTCAAAGAAACAAAACATACTACTCGAATAACTAATTAATCTATTTTAGAGATACCAAACACACTTGATTACAGCGTCGCCCGATACAGGAGACAGCGTATGCAGCACAGATTCAGGCCAGGACCTGCAACTACTCCAATTTCCTCAAACAAGATCGCCACAGTTTCGGCATCTCTGTATTTGCGTGAATGTCGTACGCATCCAGCGTCGTTTACGTTGAGCTGACTTCACATTTAAATCATTGGCAGCTATAGAAATAATGCAAGGCTCAACAGGTACTGGCTCTCTGAATCGATTTCTCATTCAGCGTAAATGTACATATATCTATCTTCACTGTCACAGAGTTGCGGGAAATGGGGGATTTCTCCTTTTTTTGTTGCTGCTTTTCTCAGAGCACCCTTTATATCATATCACATTTAATCCTGAGCAATATATAAACGGGCATTTTATAGATATTGTTAGCAAATTCACATGTGATTTGGATCTCATTGATATAAAGCAACTGAAGAAAGAAAATGGGGCGTTTACAAAAAGGGGACGGGGAAAAGGGGGGATGGGAGGAAAAATTTTGATCGAAATGGGGACGACGCGAAAATAATTCTCAGAACAGGTATATATCAGCAAACGATTTGCTGTGATGTAACAAACATTTTGTTGTGGTGCGGCAAACTGTTTGTCACGCTACATGGACGAACGGGAGGGAGTCGGAAACCCATATTTTCAACGTGGGTGCATATTTTGGCGTCCATGTGGTACGGCAAACGATATGCCGTTTGAAACACACAAAACATAAATGATTTGCCGATATATATCTATTCTAAAAATAATTTTCAAACTATACCAATTTGAAAATAGAAAATATAGAACGGTGACAGCGGTGGGTAACTCATCGTTCTCTACACTAGCATAAAGAGCACGTACAGGAATCATGAGAGGTCCCTGCCAAAGTTGTATGATTGTGCATCCTCATTATAATATTCCATATTAGCTCAACTCTTTTCTTTGATGGGGACCTCAAGGAAATGCTGGTGCAAGGTTTAAATAATCACATCGGGTGTTACAGCTGGTATCACATTGATTTTGGTTTCATCGATTGAATCAATGGTCAGAATCGATTGAATTGAGGATGAGCTTTAAAAATCGGACCACACATTTTATAAAGGTTGGAAAGTAAATCTATTATTTTAATTATAAGATATATATAGTTGCATTAATAGATACTTTAATAACAAAAAATATAAATATAAATTATATAATAATAAAAGCAAACATCGTAGTAAGCTTGGAAACTCCATTAGAATTTTTAATTGAAGAAGGGATATTCTTGCATAAGGATATATTCTTTTGTGGATTTTTGAGCCCAGAAATCCTAAACTCTTTGTATATTACTTTCTCGACCTTGCAAATATCGTTATTATCTATTCAATTCTATAAAGTTTTGCTTTGCCTTACACCACAAACCATGTTGTTAGCTTGACCTTCCCGAGTCAATTCGAGCTAACTAATCATGAATTAATCTAACTAGACACACCAAAAACACAATCTAATGGTCATGTAACCTTCCACACTCTCTTCTAATCCCCGCCTTTTCCATGGACGACATGGTGCTCAGTGGCCAATGGCGGGGGTGTTAGACTATGATAGGCAAGGAGAGTAACGATCAAGGTTGGAGTGGTTGACGGAGTCTCCATTTTACGGATATTACCACCATGGCTGAGGCGGTGACGCCCTGAGGTCTTGTGCATGAGGGGAAGGGGGTGGAGGTCCTGGGTGTGAGGGGGTGGTGGGCTGGAGGTCTGGGCACGAGTAGGAGAGGGCGAAGAGGTCCTGGGCACGAGTGGGTGGGGCGATTGTCGAATGGGACAGTTGCCTTGTTCCCCTTTCCTCTGTCTTGTGCAGCAACATTAAACAACGACCACCCTCTCTTTCCTTACAGATATGTTGCAGTAGCCACCCCTCTCCTCTTCTCCTTATGGGAAAACCACACCCCCATTCTCTCTTTTGCATCGCAGTAGCTCAAGGTCGATCATCACTCCAGCTAGTGGCCCCCAGCCCTTGAACGCTTGTCCTTCTTCCTTCTTCTTCTTCATGTAGGACCCACATGATTGCCACCCTCTCTATTGCGATGAGCTACAACACCCTACCCATCCTCCTTCTCCTTGCTACTATAGTAGTTGGGCACAAGATTGTGCAACCTACCAACACGACCCTACGATCAGTGTTGCTCGCGTGTCAGTGCAGCGAGGAGGAGGGGGTTGAGGTCCTGGGGGTGAGGGGGATGGGGTCCGGAGGTGCTGGCCGCAAGGAGTAGTGGGTAGAGTTAGGCAGCGTGGGGAGGAGGGTGAATTGGGGACGTCTGAGGGAGGTCGAGGGGAAGGGGATGTGAGGAGGAGGGTGGGGGCATCTTTTATAAATTTGATAAAGAAATATTGTAATATGCATCTTTTTTAAACATAATCTGGTTAAGTTTAACTGTTAAATGGATGAGAGTTAACCACGGAGTCTGTGGTGTAAGGGTTGGCAACATTATGGGGTTGAACACATAATAACAATGTTTGTAAGGTCGAGAAGGTAATTTATAAATATTCAAAGATTCATGAGATAAAAATATATTTCTTTATTTAACCTTATTTTATTATAAGCATTAATAGCAATTTAAATATATAAAAGGAAAAAAGTTTTGTTAAGTTAACACAGATCTATACTTAGGACGCTAGTGCGTGCACCACAATATTCTCAAACTAAACAAGTTTCTTTTATTATATCACGGCAAAGATAGCATAGTGGATATAAGAAAGTTGACAGTATACTATTGTTCCTTTAGAAATGTAATGTACATGCTCGTGTACATGTTTTATTCTTATGTTTAATTATCTAATTTAAATAATTCTATGATTTATACTTTATAAGCAATTCAATATGTATGCATACATTCATCACTTCTAGTTGGGTGCCAAAAAATATTTCCAAATATGTGGTGCTTTGTATATTTGATTATCAGATAATTATATTGTGAATCATTATTCTCTAAGTGAAACAATAGTGTAGTTGATACATGATTCAATATGTAACAATCATTAGTCACTTCCACTTGGGAAAAAAATCAAAGAATTTGTGGTATTTCAATTTTCAAGTCTCGACAATGTCAAAGCATATCAAAGAAATCGTGCTTTGAATTGTTAATTATTTCTAATTTTGAATCGTTCCCTTGAATAATAATATCACTATATTATAATAAAAAGATATTTGTATTATTATATTTTTGATATTGAATACAAACCAAAACTTTATACAGCAACATGCCAGCTCCAAATAGACATACGAAAACAATGAAGTTATTATACCAAAGAAGTACAAACAAACATAAATTGAAATTTTGAAATAAAAAAGAAGAGGTACCTTGTGCCTTTTGGTGATTTGCAATGAATCAACTACTGATGTTGGATGACTTGGATATATTGGACTTGTAGGAGTAACAAGATGCTAGATGCCACCAATGGTGAAATCGTGGCACAAATGCAACCGCCAACTTACAATTGCAACCGTCCTTTTCGCACATGTCTTCAATTGGGGAAGGAATGATGATGATTGCCAAGTGCTATCGAGTATTGTCGAGTGCAGATAATTGACGAGATTCTTTTTTAGTAGTTAATGATAAATTACTAATGTTACGGAGATGTAGACTTTGTGTAATTGGGAGAGAATCATGCAATTGAAAAACATGGAGTTAAGTTTGTTATACCAATTTTGGAAGGAGCCCTAAGAAGAAATTCTCATTTGAAACTTGTCCGTCCAACATTGATGGTCCGGTCTGGTCCAATCTGACTGGTTCATTTGGTTCAACTACGGTCTAATCTTATTTTGCTAATTTTAACGGAAGAGCAATTAGATCAGTTCAACCTACTGGAAACTGGCCAATTTACGGTTCAACAGGTTGGACGGGCCAATCCAATTTGATTTTCTAAACCATGGTACATTGTACTGTTATGTTAGGACATCCCAGCTTTATTTTTCTTTTTCTAGGAGGGTGTTGGCACTTGGCAATGGACCATAGCGGAGTATGACCTACGAAGGAGGTGTGGATTTCTCAGGACACGATCAGCGTAAAATCTGCAAAATAACTAATAAAGGCTATAATCATTGTCTTTGAAATCAAATCGGAGACTAAACTAGAAATCTTGTTGAAAAGGACAGATATGGTTAAACTATGGAATCGAACTGGTTAAATCCGATGTTGGTGTCATCATTCTTAAAAATCAAACCGAATTGAACTTGTGGGGAAAATATGGTTGAACTGACTAATAAAATCAGAATGGATTAAAATATGTGTAAAATATATACTCAACTATAGTTGAAATAGATATAGATTACATATATGCTATATGTATATATATATTATAATATACATAAAATATATTTTTATTATGCAACACTAAATGTTATACGTATGGATATATATTTAATATTTAAATAATATACTCAATAGAAGAACAATACTTTAAGTTGTAACTTGCATTTAATAGAAGAACTTGTGGTGGAGTAGTTGATTAGAGGTTTGGTGTGGGTTGTTGAAGGTCATGAGTTCAACTCCCAATAGTGACATTTATTTTGAATAAATTCAAAATAATTGCGGTTCAATTTCGATTGAACCAGGTTAAATTGGATTTGAAAAAGTCAATTAAGATGGTGATTCGAAAATTTGGCATTCAGACTAAACATGTACAAAAAGATTAACCAGACCGGTCCAGGCCTGATTCACTGATCAAATCAGTCGATCCAATTCGATTTTCAAAACACTTGCTATAACATCAATTTCTTAGATACTGAACCGGTCAAATAAGAAATCTTACTAAAAAGATCGAATCAGATTGAATTATGAAATCAAGGCAGCTTAATTGGACGACGATATCATTATTTCCTTAAACTTAAAATACATTAAAAAAATCGGTAGCAAAAAAAGTGGTTCAACCAGTTGATCAAAGTAGTTTGAATAAAAAAACCTACACATTCTAATATCGTTGAAATAGTTATACAAATTGTATACGTAATGTTAAATGTTGTGTGAGAAAATAATGGGATGAATGAGATACTTTATTGAAGAGGTATAAGATTTCTTATATAGCATGAAATCCTAGAACCAAGTGGTGATAATTACATAAGAGACCCCGAAGGGTTATGTAACATAATAAATATAATAACGAAAAGCTATGCAAACTAGCTTCAACACTTTCTCTCAAGTTGGATCATATTTATTGATCATGCTCAACTTGAAATTCAACCATGATATGGGTTTCTTCAGCATGGCCATTGTGAATATATCTGTAAGCTAAAGGTCTATGGAGATCTATGGAGTAGTGATCTTCCCTCCTTATATTGCATTCCGAATGAAGTGGGTCAACTAATAAGCTTAGTCTGCTCATGGAATACATGATTGGTAGAATTTCATGTAGCGTATTTGTTGTCACAGTATAGAGGAATGTGAGTAGTAGCAAGAAATCCAAGCTCTTGTAAAAAGGAGACTGACCATGTAATCTCACAAGTGGCTTGAGCCCCTCTAACAAAAATGAAATAACCAATGGTACATCTTATGTCTTTAGAAGAACTAGCATAATCAATATCTATGTAGGCGTGATTGATGAATCCCGGATTCATCACTCTAAATCTCATTAATTAAGCTCAAGTCCCTCAAAATCAACAGCATTTCTGCATCTATTCTGCATAATTAGCATTCATGCATGTTTTCATAAGAATTGCATTTTATCCATAATCTCTGCACAAAATAAGAAGCCAAAAATCTCAGCCAAAATTGACTTGTAAATAGCCTAACTTCCCTGATTTTTAACTCCTTCTTTCTAACTCCTAATGACACAAAACCACCTACATTGTGTACATATCATTCACAAGAATAAATGAAAAGTACAAAAAAAACTAACACAAATAAGTGGACCAAAAACCCAAACCCTAGTTTCAGGATTTTCGGACTAAAAACCCTATATCTTCCCCATCCAGTGTCCGTTTTGATCCTACTCACTTTTGAACTATTGTACATTCAATTACCTTCAAAACAAGATCAAGTTCAAGTGAATCGGATCTCATATGTGAAAGTTGGGTTTTGGGCCTCTTTTTTACATTGTGTATTTTTCGGTTTTGACCTGATATTTATGTACATATTTTCTTATTTAATAAAAATCCAAAAAATTTAGATTTAGATGTCTTTACTTATCTTTGATTTTACCATTTTTTCCGAATTTTTATATGGATTGAAAATAACAAAAAATTACAAAATCAAAAAATCTAGGTATTCTATGTATGTGGGATACCCCAAAAATTTACTTTGTGTATTTGATCTATTTTGGTTTTGATGTCTTCGTGAAGGTCGTAGATCTCATCGAGATGAGCATTTGTCATGAAGGAACTTTTTCATCCGAGGTCATTTGCTATTTATTTTTGATTTTACAAAATCTTTATCTGCGGATTTTTCTGGTGCTGACACGTGGCAGCCCCTGGGGCCGCCACATGTCAGCCTTATTCGTTTTTATTTAAAAAAACTATAAAGGCACCGCACGTGCGTCGCACGTGCCTCCCAGGAACGTGCTCCGCACGTGCCCCGCTCCCTCTCCCCATGTTGTGCCACGTAGCTACCTCCTGGCCATCTGATCATCGCCTAATCGGACGACCTAGGAGTCGCCTTCAACCTCCCTACCACCGCCCTCGCCTTCGTCGCCAATGGCCAACCACCTCCTCCGCTCCTCTCGCACTGCCAACGAACTTCGCATCGCTAGCGGCCAACCACCTCCAGATCTCCCGTCGGCCGCTCGATCCCTCTGTCCTATTTAAGAACCAAGACCCTCCCCCCGACTCCTCATTTGCCGATTCACCCATGTGACGAGGTTGACGATGACAGTGTCACCTTCTCCAAACGGCGAGATCTGAGGGAAGCCTCCCTCGTTGCAGAAGCGGCTCCACCGCCGCTCTTCCTCTGCTTCGCTCCGGTCAGCCGTCGAGCCCGCCACGATCCGACTCCAACCGTCATCAACTCCATCTCCGACATCTCCTCCGACTACGCCAGCATCTTCCTCGAGCTCCACCGACTACGATGCTACGACTACTCCATCGACAATGACTTCACCTTTTCACCACTACGCCACCGTCTTTGCCGACGACCACCGCGATCAATGCCTCTAGCTACGTCTCCAACAACCACTTCAGCCGCTACTCCCGCAGTCCACCGACCATTCCTCCTCCGCCGGAGCTGCCCCCTCACCGCCACCAGCTCTACACCTCGCTGCCCTCTTGGCTGTGTGTCGGTCAGAGGATGGCCGGTCCTCCACCTCCACCGCCTCTCCACCAACGACGTGACGCCCCTCGCCACCGGCCACTACAGGAGCAACACCGGCCTGACGCTCCTCCGCCTTACCTTCGACCGGGCTCGGAGCCCGAGACCCAACATGTGCGAGGCACGTACATGGGGGACGTTAGCATGACATCAGCCCAGGTCACGTGCTTTGCAGGTGACTTTGGGTAAATTACACGAACACCCCCAGAGGTCAACCTATTTGCACCCAAATACAACCATCCAAGGAGTACTTGCGTCGCACATGCTCCCTTGGAAAAATTACAGAGGAGCCCCTGGTGTTCTTGGTAATTGCATCATGGCCCCCACTGCATTATTTATTTATTTATTTATTGTAATTGCACTTTCACCCCTGTCTTTCCATTTCATTCTAGACGAGTACATTGCATATTTTATTTATTCAAAAAATAGCATGATGTTCGTCTTTTAATTCTCAATAATTCGACATATTGTGGATATTTTTGTGATTAATGGTTGATTAATAATTAATTACTTTGTGGAAAATTGTAAACTTTGCCCATGTTTTGCTCTTAAATTTGCCATTTATTAACCGTTGCTCTTAAAAATTATCGAAAAATCATATATTGTAGAATTAATTGCGCTTTATATTGTGCTTAAAAAATTTGCATTTGCATGCATAATTTTCCCTATAAAAATCATTTTGCATATTTCAGTATTTGATTTTTAATAGGTATTAGATCTTACATTTTCAAGGTTTAGGATTTTTCTGAGATCTACCACCTTGTGATAGATCTTAGACATTTTTAATCCTTTGAAAACAAGTAGGTTTAATATTTATTATAAATAAATATTGAAATTCACTTTGTTTGCATTTAAAAATTCATAAAAAATTCATATTGCATCAAAAAATTCCAAAAACATTACAGTGCATTCATTCTGTCATATTTTGCATCGGCCAAGTTTTGTATTTTTCGGACATCGTTTGAACGTAATTGATATTTTAGTCCCTAAAATAGGCCAAAATTGCATATTGCACCCTTTATTGCATTTAATTCCAAAAAAAGACCGCCCCGAAAACCGTGCACAGATTTTGATAGACATAATTCTAGGTTGTTCCTTTACCTCCTTGTGTTCGACCTTAGGACTTGCCCAAGTAAAATAAACATAAAAACATGTGATTTAAATAGAATAAATATTTGTGGTTATTTCTTGATCGATTCCGATTGCTGCCTCCAACAAACGACAAATCATATTTTTATGCACGACGATAAATAACATCATCTTCTTAATGCTGTGATTTCGGAACCGTCAGATGGCACCGTTGCTGGGGAGGCAAACGACTTAGTTTTGTGTTTTGAAATTTCTTGTTCGGTTTTCCACATTCGGGTAGTCTGACCCCCGATTTTGTTCATTGTATATTCCATTTTATTTCCTGTATTTATTTTTCAGCATTTATTTTTCTTATTATTTTTGAGTCACTCTCTTACACAAATCTCTCTTACTTTTCTTGCGAGGTACCCGACGTACGTGGAGCGGTTTTTCAAGAAACCGAAGCATCTTCATCGACATCTGAAAAGCCACAATTAATTTAATATCGAGTCGCGTCGTGAGAGAGCGTAGAGTCTAGTTTTTAATTTCTGCAATTTTAATTTCTGTAATTAATTGCTCATTTACAGCGGTGTCCGTTTGGACTCTCGCGTGCGTAAAAAGACCTCAAACTTTTTTCTGTGGTGTGCCGTGGCCTGTTTCACTCTCCGGTGAGGGTGGAGTCTGACTTGAGTGGCGATTAAGATAGACCTGCACATACGACTCTCAAAGAGCATTTTAATTTTTGATTGTGCTCGTAGGTATTAGGCCGCACTTCACATTAATCGAGACGCACATAGATCGTTCAACTTAGCCAAATTCAACTCAATTCTTCCCCGCTAATAGAACTTTCTGCTAGGTGTGGTTTTCATCAGCATGCATTCATTGAGAATAAATTTTCAATTTCTGTTTAGCATCCCACATGGAGATTGCGAGGATTCACTGTAAGTCTTCTAACTGAGCATACATCATTATTTTCCGCGTGCATCGGCTTTTCCCGATCTTCTCCCTCTTGTTTTATCACATAATTCTAAAGGAAATTGGGACTGGACGGTAGACGTGTATTTGTGCTCATTTAAATTCTTCAGTGATCACCTAATTAAAATTGGGGCTGTTAAATATAGCCGAATAATAACCCATAAAATCAAGAATTTTTGCAGGAGAGCAACCCCGACCTTGGATTATTTTATTTTTTCTGAGTGAGCGAGAGACGACACTTAAGGCTAGAGCCCAAATTCGAATTTTCATCTTGACTACTGATTCTGCAAAAAATGATTAGCTACTTCTCAGTGAGGATCTACGGGTAGATGGTAAACGGTCCGGATTTCCTTAGCAGAGTGGGTGGTTTAGAGGACACTGCGTTAGGCTCCGTCCTCAAGTAACACGGGTAACCGTTCTACGATCCTTACTTACACCCGTACTGGCTGAAAGTAGGTGCAACTAGTCGTAAGAATTCGAGCCAGTCATTACAAAAATTTCGGCACCTAACAACTCGCTAAATTTTTGCCAAGATTGATTTATCACCAACTAAAATTGAAAAGATAATAGCCGAACTCTTACGGCTTCATTGTGTGTGTTGGTGAACCTGGAGTTTGATTTGTGTTTGCATTGGTGTGCGCGAACCGATTTCAAAGATCAATAGCTGCACATTTGATAAAATTTCTTTTGACTATCCCGTGCAATCATATCTCTCCTTTTGATTTAAACCTCATCATGAAACTCTTTTCCAAATAACTCTTGCAGACTCAACCCCTCATTCCTTTCAGCTCTTGCAAAATTGGCTGAACATGTATCCGAGAATCCATCAGAGCTATATTATGAAAATGAATTCGTATCAGTTAGACCCAAAACACCTCCTCCTCAACCACCAATAGATCCGACACCTTCTAATCAGATATGTTTCATGAATGACAACCCTTTGTATTCGGATCATACAAACCAACAACCAACTGAGGTCTCCACTTCTTCATATATCAATCCACTCTACTCCGATCATACAATTCATCCTTCATATTCGGTAAATGTCAATCCATCATTCATGGGAGATGAACACCACGTGATCGAATTGAACACTTCTTCACCTCTTCCATCAACCTTACCCTTGCACACCAATGAACAATCATCATCATGGATTGACCATGACAACCCCCTCTTCAGACATACATAGGATTGGACTGACCGCATAAAAACACATCAACCCTGTATGCTGACTCCACAATATCAAGATCCGACCACTCATAATCAAAGGATTGAACTCTACTCGGACCAACTCCGCATACCTAGACCATATGAGCAGCCGCCTTCCATAATTGTTGAGGAGATATTTTCAGAAAATAATGATCATATATCAGATATTTCAAGAGACTCCTCTCCTAGTACATATAAGAAAATGGAAGAGGAAATTCAATTAGAAAAACATACCCCGACTGCTCCCACGATTGGTCATGAAAAGATTTTGGAGGATATATTGAGGATGAACAAGAAATTGGAGTTAATGGAGGATAGATTTCAAGAATTTGCCGATCGATTAATTTCAATCTCTGGTAGCTCAGACATAAAAACGAATGAGGAAATGATTGGATCTAAGATTAAAAATCTTGAGGACATTTAGGAACCTAGGAATGATTCGGACAACGACACTTCTGCATATTATTCCCCTAGAAATAACTATGCCTCTGACTCCCATTCTGAACATCAGAACCCCTGCTCATCCGAGGAACACACCACATCACTACACCTCACAAAAAATACCAAAAAAATTGATAATCCAGAAAATTTCATAAAAATTAAGACTAAAGAAGATCTGAGGAATTTGGATCCTGCTCTACGGGAAGCATTGAAGAAATTAATTTTTGAGCTTCCCTTTATACATGCCATTGAACACTTCCCCGACCTTAAAAGATTTGTAATGAACAAATTAATGATTAAAAAGTCGGGAAGGATTAGAACAAAGACCGAGAGACATATCTTGTCAATGGCCTCCACCTTGGTGTTGAGGAGAAAAACCAAGAGCCGCATAGTGAAGCGGTTGCCCAGATTTGACTGCATAATCAAAGACACAATTTTCACCCATGCTAGGATTGATGACGATTCACCGATCAATATCCTCCCGACCTTTGTATTTCACGAACTCAAACTCGGACCGATCAAGAAAATACGAGAGATTGTTCAATTGGCAGACCGATCGATAAAGAGGCCGAGAGGAATCATTTCTGTCATCATGAAATTCCAAGGTACTCCGCTCAAAGTAGAATTCACGATCATTGATATTGAGCATCAAGGAGAATTCACCCAGTCTCCAATTATTCTCGGAAAACCATTCTTAGCATTGTCAAAGGCAATTATCGATTTTGAGACTCGGGAAATCAATTTTAAAGTATTGGAAGCACATAGATCTGACCCTGTCTTTAAGGAACCACGATCTTCTGAGGAAACCCACGAAGTCCCCGACATCCGTAACCATGAAGCGGTAGAAGAGCCCTACCTCGATGCAACACCTGAGATAGCGGTTGTTGATGAGACTATTGGTTTAGAGACTCTCCCCCCGCTCCATTCCCAGCCGCTCTCACCATGGAGAATCATGTATATGAATCATATGATCCGGAGACTTATGCATGGGCACAACCTGGGTCAATCTACTCTGACTACATGGATTACATCAACTCAACACAGGAATGCTCCAACATCGAATCAATTGAGAAGGAACATGCAGGGACTCTCCCCAGTATTTCAATTCCCACAGATCTCAAAATAGACAGATCCTTCTTCTATGATCCTGAGATATATGCATGGTCACACCTTGGAGCAACATTATATGAATATCTTGACCAAATCATCCCAAATCGTGAGTGCTCAAACATTCAAGAGATAAGAACAAACACACAAGCCGAGCACCGACCAAGGAGAATTCCAATGGCTATTCATCTGGATACTCAAGTGAACCGACATCTTCACGAAGAAATAAAAAGAGAGTCACCTTTGACCTTTCAGCAGAGGAATCAGTTGATGATCCCTCATCAGGTCCAGAAAAGGTAGTCTACATGAGTGAAGTATGTTCGGCAGCTCTAAAGCCATATCTTCGCAAAGGATCCTAAATTCAATTCTCGTTGGACAACTCCCGTTCCTAACTACTACTCATCCAAAGATGATGCTCCTGCCCTCTTCAAGTACACTAGAATTATTTCGTATGAGCTGACTGAGACCGGTGCTTCTGAGTATTCATCTGAGGACAAACCTATTGACCCCAAGAAGGAACAAATTCTGAGGAAACAACTGAAGAAACAAAAAGACATGAATATTTGGAGTATGTCCACTTTCGAATACTACTCCTCTGAGGATAATTCCGATGATGGATATCTTTCATCTGACTCAAACACTTCATCCACTATCCATCGTGATTTTTCTGAGGACGACACTGATAATAGTTGGGAATCATATGCTTCATCTCCATATTGTTATTCTGATCTCCCATCGTAGGCTTAAAAGAAGATATCAACTGAAAACTGCCTTAATCATCGGCTACCCACCCTCCCTCCCGACCACATCAGTCTCCTTGTACAACTTCTTCCTCTACTTAGGCCAAGGCCTAAGTATAGGGGGGGGACTGATGCCATCTGTGTATACCATCCTTCTCCTTCTCCTGATCACTTCACTTCCACCCTTCTTCTATACTTAGGCTGACCAGAGCCTAAGTATAGGGGGAACCGACATCCACCTGTATATACTCTCCTCATTCACATATCCCGACCGCTTCATTTTTTCCGCTCTTCTTCTCTACTTAGACTAGTCACAATCTAAGTATGGGGGGCGGTTCTAAAAATCTTGTTCTTTTTCTTTTACACTCTCTTACGCTTAGCCCGAGCTATGTCTTCATTACGCTTCTTGTGCTCTGAGGACACATCACTCGCTAAGTATAGGGGGGTCTGTATATATACTTTGTATATATTTTACCCATATCTCATACTTTCGCGTAAGTCTATATATATTTACAGGGTGGGTAATTAATTAAAAAACACAACAAAAAAAGAAACAAAAGAGTTTTGCTACTAACACTAACCATGCCCAAAATTGTTTGGAAAAAAAGGGCTTCTTATCTCATTTTTGCAAAAAAAAATTGTCTGCATTTCAGACACCTGCACTTCATCCAGCATTTCATTCATTTGCATCTGTGAAAAGTCATTGGGTTCTGAACCGAGTTATGAGCAGAATCCGAGAGTGGTCTGGACTTGTCCTTAATCCACCTAATTTTCAGAGAACTTCACCGAGAAATAGGATTTTAAGAGCATCAGGTCTTTGACTTGATTCTTTAAGTTCCACATGAAAATGTGCAGCGTTTGACTCTTAGTGTCTAACCTGGTCTCTTCATTCTAGGTACAACTCTGGAATAGGGAATTAATTTGTACTCTCGCACTATGCACTTAGCTCAACTCAGATGGGATGTTGGAAGACTGTGTGAGTTTCTTTGCTGGTAGCGTGGAAATCTAAAGTCCGGAGTACGGGTTGAAATAAAGCTTCAAAAAAGGGATGGACGGATGGGCACAATTTTTTCTAAGACCCCAAAAAAATGTACGGAACAAAAAGACTCTATATCCGTAGGGACACAACAAGATCCAAGCAGAACCACCAAAAATTCCAAATACAAAGAAGTATTCTACCAAATAAAACCTGACCAAAAAGGTCCAAGCTTCAAGAAACCTGAAGATCTTGGTGGAGACTCGGCTACACTGGCCATATTCACAAGGAGAGGTGACTACACTAGCCACCCTCCAGTTCTTTTCCCCTTCTTCTAACTTGTCCCTCAATTCGATTGTGAACACAGTGTGACAGACCTTAGAAGGAAATATCAGACTCCCCGAGGACGAGTTACTGGAGAGGAGAGGAGCATGGTAGTCCGACATTCTGGATGGGAAGAGCTAAAACCCTTCACACACATGAGTCGGTTGTTCAATGTTCATAGTGTATACTTTGGGAAGAGGATTGATCTAAGATGACTTCTGAGCCGAAACTGTGATAATGATATGTAGAACATGAGGGCTATTGATTTTAAAATTCTAAGTATCACAGAAGTTCCACCACATTACTAATCCAAAGGTCGAGTCTAGTTTCATTTTCACCATCAGCTCATGGTCTTGGTATGGAACCCAATCTCATTTCACCTCATGGCATTTCTTTTTGATGCTCAGGGACGAGCATGGTTTAAGTATAGGGGGATGATGAATCTCGGATTCATCACTCTAAATCTCATTAATTAAGCTCAAGTCCCTCAAAATCAACAACATTTCTGCATCTATTCTGCATAATTAGCATTCATGCATGTTTTCATAAGAATTGCATTTTATCTATAATATCTGCACAAAATAAGAAGCCAAAAATCTCAGCCAAAATTGACCTGTAAATAGCCTAACTTCCTTGATTTTTAACTCCTTCTTGCTAACTCCGAATGACACAAAACCACCTCCATTGTGTACATATCACTCACAGGAATAAATGAAAAATACAAAAAATAACTAACCCAAATAAGTGGACCAAAACCCAAACCCTAGTTTCAGGATTTCCGGACTAAAAACCCCATATCTTCCCCATCTAGTGTCCATTTTGATCCTACTCACTTTTGAACTAATGTACATTCAATTACCTTCAAAACAAGACCAAATTCAAGTGAATCGGAGCTTATATGTGAAAGTTGGGTTTTGGGCCTCTTTTGTAAATTGTGTATTTTAGCGGTTTTGACCTGATATTTTATGTACATATTTTCTTATTTAATAAAAATCTAAAAAAATTAGATTTAGGTGTCTTTATTTATCTTTGATTTTACCATTTTTTCCAGATTTTTATCTGGTTTGAAAATGATAAAAAATTACAAAAACAAAAATCTAGGTATTCTATGTATTTGGGATACCCCAAAAATTCACTTTGTGCATTTGATCGATTTTGGTTTTGATTCTTCATGAAAGTTGTAGATCTCATCGAGACGAGCATTTTTTGTGAAGGAACTTTTTCGATCCGAGGTCATTTGCTATTTATTTTTGATTTTACAAAATCTTTATCTGTGGATTTTTCTGGTGCTGACACGTGGCAGCCCCTGGGGCCGCCACGTGTCATCCTTTTTTGGCCCCATCATTTATTCATTTTTATTAAAAAAATTAAAAAGGCACCGCACGTGCGTCGCACGTACCTCCCAGGCACATGCTCCGTACGTGCCCCGCTCCCTCTCCCCATGTTGCGCCACGTGGCTACCTCCTGGCCATCCGATCATCGCCCGATCGGACGGCCCAGGAGTCGCCTTCAACCTCTCAACCGCCACCCCTGCCTTCGTCGCTAACGGCCAACCGCCTCCTCTGCTCCTCTCGCACCGCCAACGAACTCCGCGTCGCTAGCAGCCAACCACCTCCGGATCTCCCGCCGGCCGCTCGATCCCTCGCTCCTATTTAAGAACCTCGACCCTCCCCCCGACTCCTCATCCGTCGATTCACCCCTGCGATGAGGTCGACGGTGACAGGGTCACCTTCTCCAGATGGCGAGATCCGATTGAAGCCTCCCTCATTGTAGAAGCAGCTCCGCCGCCGCTCATCCTATGCTTCGCTCCAGTCAGCCGTCAAACCTGCTACGATCCGACTCCAACCGTCATCGACTCCATCTCCGACATCTCCTCAGACTAAGCCAGCATCTTCCTCGAGCTCCACCGACTACGACGTTACGACTACTCCATCGACAATGACTTCACCTTTTTACTACTACGCTGCCGTCTTCGCCGACGACAACCGCGATCAACGCCTCCAGCTACGTCTGCAACAACCACTTCAGCCACTACACCCGTAGTCCACCGGCCATTCCTCCTCCGCCAGAGCTGCCCCCTCACTGCCACCAACTCTATGCCTCGCTGCCCCCTTGGCCATGTGTCGGTCAGAGGACGGTCGGTCCTCCACCTCTGACGCCTCTCCACAAACGACGCGACACCCCTCGCCACTGGCCGCTATAGGAGCAACACCGGCCTGACGCTCCTCCGCCTCGCCTTCGACCGGGCTCGGAGCCCAAGACCCTAGCACGTATGAGGCACGTGCGTGGGGGACGTCAGTGTGACATCAGCCCAGGTCACGTGCTTTGCACGTGACCATCGGTAAATTACACGCACACCCCCGAAGGTCAGCCTATTTGCACCAAAAACCAACCATCCAAGGAGCACGTGCGCCGCACGTGCTCCCTTGGAAAAATTGTAGAGGAGCCCCTGGTGTTCTTGGTAATTGCATAATGCCCCCCCACTGCATTATTTATTTATTATATTTATTGTAATTGCACTTTCACCCTTGTCTTTCCATTTCATTCTAGACTAGTACATTGCATATTTTATTTATTCAAAAAATAACATGATGTTCGTCTTTTAATTCTCTACAATTTGACATATTGTGGATATTTTGATGATTAATGGTTAATTAATAATTAATTGTTTTGTGGAAAGTTACAAACTTTGCCCATGTTATGCTCTTAAATTTTCCATTGATTAACCGTTGCTCTAAAAATTCCTGAAAAATCATATATTGTGGAATTAATTACGCTTGACATTGTCCCCAAAAAGATTTGCATTTGCATGCATAATTTGCCCTGTAAAAATCATTTTGCATATTTCAGTATTTTATTTTTAGTAGGTATTAGATCTTACATTTTCAAGGTTTAGGATTTTTCTAAGATCCATCACCTAGTGGTAGATCTTAAAAAAAATTCCCTTGAAAACAAGTAGGTTTAATATTTATTACAATTAAATATTGAAATTCACTCTGTTTGCATTTAAAAATTCAGCATTTAAAAATTCATAAAATATTCATATTGCATCCAAAAATTCCAAAAAAATTACAGTGCATTCATTCTGTTATATTTTGCATCGTGGCCAAGTTTCGTATTTTTTGGACATCGTTTGAAAATAATTAACATTTTACTCTCTAAAATAGGCCAAAATTCCATATTGCACCCTTTATTGCATTTAAAAATTAAAAATAAAGGCCGCCCCGAAAACCGTGCACGAGTTTTGATAGACATAATTCTAGGTTGTTCCTTTGCCTCCTTGTGTTCGACCTTGGGACTTGCTCAAGTAAAATAAACATAAAACCACGTGATTTAAATTGAATAAATATTTGTGGTTATTTCTTGACAGATTCCTATTGCCGCCAACAACGAACGATAAACCAAATTTTTACACACGACGATAAATAGTATCATCTTCTTAATGCTATGATTTCAGAACCGTCAGTGATGTCAGCGTCATCGTTGGCCCCGTAGAAGAGGTATTTTCCTGGAGAGTCCTTTAAATATTGAAGGACCAAGAGATCATTCTGCCAGTGACAATTCTCATGTGTTTACTGGTTCTACTCACAACATATGATATCTAACCTAGTAATAATAATGTAGACTAGCTTGCCTACTAGGATTTTATATTGTCTAGTATTCTCAAACTCATGGTCGGTAGATGTAGCACATTTCCGTAGATCTGGTAGGATGTTAGATGGTTTGCATCCAAATAAGCCAGCCTTTGTAAGAATATCGAGACAATACTTCCAGTGTTATAAGTTTAATCCCTATGCAGTACATATTATCTCAATGTCAATGAAGTATCTGACTTGACCAAGATCCTTGGTGACAAACACCTTCTGAAGGAAGGTTTTGTCTCTAGAATGCATGCTTTGTCATTACGAATAATCACCATGATCATCAACAGAAACATCTAATATTACAGTACTAGAAGTCCTTCATCTAACGAGCACAAAGTAATCAAATGTTGTCCTATGGAAGCCAAGTGAGTTTATCTCAAAAATAAGCCCATTAAACCATGCTCGTGGACTCCACTTTTGGCCATAGATAGCCTTGCGTAAACAACACACATGCTCCCCCTCAACAGTGTAACCTGACGGTTGAGCCATATAGACCTCCTCCTTAATATCACCATATAGGAAGGCATTCATGACATCTAAGTGAAAATTTGGCTAGCTCTTATTGGTAGAAACAAGAATAATCATATGGATAGATCCCATCATGGCTACTGAAGAGAAAGTATAAAAGTAATCGATGCCATAAGTCTAGATGAATCCCTTGTCCACTAATCAAGCCTTCAGTCTGTCTGCTAATCCATGTGTAGCATATTTGATTGTGCGACCCATTCACAAGATACAGGAACAACCGTAGTGGGACATGGCACAAGATCCCAAATGCCCCTTGAGACAAGAGCATCCATCTCCTCATCCATAGCCTACTTCCAGTCTAGATGCTAAAGAGATCTATGATAATCTTGTGGAAGTGGTACAATCCCTATCACATTTAGATAATCCATCAGTACAAGTAAAATTTTACATAGAATGTAGTGTACATTTCCTTTTGGGCTTCTTTAGAGCAATAAGAAGCTCAATAGAGGAAAAGGGACCATTCAAATTTGTTGCATCTGAAGTAGCATTCGGTGAGTAAACTTCATTGTAGGGTCATCAAGATCAAAATCAAGCAGAATAGGTAAAGGAGACATCTCAGATGCATGTTTCACCCTCTTCTGGTAAACTATAATGGAGTAGGGAACTCCAAAGGGATCTGTCCAACACTTTCAGTAAAAAAAACAGTCTTCTCAAAGAATGTAACATATGTAGAGGCATATTGAGGTCGTAATAAAATAAATAGTGATTTGATTAATTTATTTTTAATAGATTGTAGATCCATCAATTTTAAGATTTATTAATTTTTCCAGATTCCTCTCACATAGACCTATATAGGATAATTTCATTTCTGAAAAATAAATTTGTCTTCTATATATTAAAATTAATTTGCTAAAAATCACCCTATATGCATCATTATATCATAAATAATTTATTTTGCATCAGAAAATTCCAAAAAAATAAAGATTATTAATTCCATTATAATTTACATTCTGGCGAAGTTTTAGGATTTGGATATTGTTTGATAACGAATTGCATTTTAACCCTTAAACTTACTGTAATTTGCATTGCATTTATTAACTGCATAAAAAATTAAAAGGAATGCCTCTTTGAAAACCTAAATTCTAGATCGTCTCTTAATCAACCTAAGGAGACATCTGCCTCCCTGACTTTGACCTTGGGATTGCCCAAGTAAAATATAAATTGGTCGCTCATTTTATTTGCTAAAATTAAATAAGTGGTTGTTTTTGATAAATCTTGATTGCCTGAATACTAAACATTTCAACACAATTAACATAGGATAATTTCAGGGTTTTTCATACATGTAGAGAGAGATAGAGTTGTTACTATTTTTGCTTCAACTTTATTGTGTATAGAAAGAGCTAGGGTTAATTTTTCTTTTCTACAAAATTTAATGGATAGTATGCACTCCTAACAAAATTATTGGCCAATATTCTATTGCAAAAAAATCCAAGATGCTATTTATGTTTAAAAGAGAAAATAAGTTGAAGATATTCTTCAACAAATCTCAATTAAAAACAATAAACATGTAGAAGGAATAGGAAAGAGAGAGCATAATTTCCCTATAGATGGTGGACGGTCACCATGGTGCTTCCACCATGGTCATCCACTCCTAATGTGGAGTGGAGTGCTCTCCACTCAATTCATTAATTGGTGAGATCTCATCCTCCACCAAATCTTCTACATGTGTAGCACTTTTAGTACTTAATTATCACCAAAATAATCCCAAATTATTTTGTAAAAATTTCAATCATGTCATTGATAACTATGATTCATATTTGACCATTCAATATTAAATGTAAATCACATTTACATTTAATTATGTAATGTAAATCCAATTCACATTTAATTGTATAATGTGAATCCAATTCACATTAACTTATAAATTGTGAATCTTATTCACAATTAAATCTCAGCCATCCACAATATCCATAATTATTATGGATAGAGCTATCCACATTAATCATACTTATGATAATTAAATCCAATTTAATTATGCAAGATGTCTCTCTACATGTGTTCAAATAATGTGAATCATATCTACATTATTAATGATAATTAAATCCAATTTATTCATAATTTTTTTAATTCTTGGATATATTTAATAATGGAACTAATCTTGAACTCTTTTGAGAATAGTGTGCCTTCTCTGCAGATACTTGGAGATAAGGACATGATGAGTGTATATTCCACGTACAGTGACTTGGATAGTGAGATCTAATATCATATCCAGGTCTAGAAGAGCTCTCAGAGATGTATGCTCAAGTCAGAAGAATATCAAATCTTCTCATTGCATCCAAATCATATTCGGATCAATGTCCAATATTCAAGCTAAGATTGAATAACTAGTCTATTAAGTGGAGTAACTAAAATCCAAACATGTTTTGTCACTCCCTTGGAATGGAAGTATCATGGTTATACAATCAATTAAGATTACATCACTCTTGAGTATTCCTAATACCAATACGTCATGCATACTAGAAGACCTTGAATAAATCCGAAGTTATGATCTTATTTGAACTATCTGCTCCATGGTTTTATCATTAGATTTATCATTCTATCATTGGGAGTTGGTATGGATCATATGCTTTTCAAAAGCATAAATCATACCTTCAAATCATATCTTGTTTAAAAAAGAAGATGGCTAACATTCGAATTTGATTTATCTCAATATCTTCTAAGTAAGCTCATGTCTTCCGGTTCAATGGTGAACATGTATGATCCCTTTAAGAGATCATATTATGCATATGCCCTCATATGCACATGAGCTCGCAGTGTGTAGACTTTGATTAGGTTTTTAACCTAGTGATTTGCTTAATGTACATACTTAGACATAGTAATACACATGTCTCCGATTTGAGGATGTGTGCCTATACGTGATAGTGTACGGCATAGGTTTTAAGTGTCATGATCTCACAAAGTCAACTATTTGACATAGCTCATCCAACACCTCCAAATCTCTTTGCAAAGGACATGCATCAAGAGATCGATCAGGTGCCATCCTTTGGAGTAAGGCTTTCCATTTCCTTCTTAGAATGGAGATCCCTTCTTGATAATCACTTGACTGTGAAGTTGAGTCCTCAATCTAAGTCTTTAGATATTCAACCCTACACTATCGTCTATGATCCAACCTTTAGATCAACAACTATATAATATCAAGATGGCCATGGTACATAACCATAATTGTTCTCAGGGACCTATTATGCAACTTAGTTATTCTTCATTTGAGATTAATAAATCATCTGCAATAACCTTTATTACATAATGGCTCACCAATGGGCTCGCATGTCCAGCAATCTCCCACTATCTTAAAGAGACCTTACTGGCTAATCTTTAAACCCACGCTCATGTGATAATCGTAAGTTATTCAAACAAATAGCTTGGTTAGCTGACTAGTTACTCTATTCCCAGAAATTATGCCAGGTCCATTTATAGATTGCATATCTCCTAGTAATAGTGCTTGCATACAATGCGAATGTTGCACCTTTTGCAACTATTACTCACTCTTGTTCAAGTAGTCATAGTGCCTTGCATCTTGCTATAGCATTTGGCACTACAACTCAACAATTATTATAACCAATAATGTATTTCTATTATCCTTATCAGAATACACATCTCTATCTCCAGGTATCTATAGGTAAGACTTTTAGATCACTATCCACAAAGTCTTAAATCCTTAAAGACAAGACATTGAGATAATTATCTCTAACATCTTGTGTCTTTGTAGATTTTATTATTATTGTAATCAAGTATTTTATCTCCATGGAAGGATTGGTAATATTTTACCACTCCTACTATGTGATAGACATTTAGCATACACCAGGCTTGTTGTAGTTGATGCACAAAGGGCATGCAACTTTAGCATTTACATCCTTAATACTTTAAGGTGTTATCTCTTTAGATAGGCATGTACCATATCTTAAGGGAAAGAATCCTTCCTTTGAAATTTTACAAGTGGGATCTTTCCTATAACTATCCCAATGCCCACTTCTTTGTTTCTGAACTATTTTAAAACTAAGATCTAAGAGATATCCTTGAGATCTATTATCTCAAAAGTATGGGCTACCTAGATTATTAAACATTTATTAACATCCCTATATCATTGTAAATTATTGGGATTTTATCTACATTTGGCATGGTGATTACAATGACATTCCCACTATGCTTCACATGGTTCATCAAGATTCTGTCTGAAATCATAACATTTATAATTTCATCAAATATGATGTTCCAACTGTAAGAATCTTGTTTGAGACCATAGACGGAGCTCATTATCTTGCACGCCTTCGCCTTCCTCAACTATGAATCCCTGAGGCTACTGCATATGTATATCCTTATTTAAGTATTCATTGAGGAATGCAATCTTAACTTCTATCTTCTAGATGTCATAGTCAAGTTGTGTAGATATAGTTAGCACTATTATGAGGGGTATAAGCATGGTCACTGGAGAGAAAGTCTTAGCATAAGTAATGTCTTCTCTCTGTGTATAGCCATTGGCTAGAAAACCATGCTTTAAAGGCCTCTACCTTCTCACCAGCTTCCATCTTTCTCTTGATATCCACTTACACCAATGGGTTTGACCCTGATAGGTGGATCCTCAAAGGTTTATATACAACACTTATGCATGAAGTCTACTTTATACTTTATTGATATCTCCATCTCATGATCCTCAAAAGCTTTACCATATGAAGTTTAATCATCGTTAAACTTCTTTGACACATGGAATCCATACTCTCTAGGTGGTCTTACCACCCTCAAATTGATTTTAAGAGGTATGAGTGTTTCTTCTTTAATTTTCTTTCTTAGAATCTTCGTAATCCTCCTAGGATTCGATGAGTCCCTTTACATCATTATTATCTTGACTCTTAAGGAAGTCATCATCTAAGAATCATATCCTTAGAGATAAAATCATTTAAGAATCTCATTATCATAAAGCAGGTATCTAATACCATTCTTTATATACCCAATGAAGTAGCACTCTCTAGTGTTAGATTCCATCTTACTTGCATCCATGTTTCCATCATTGACCAAGCAACCCTGAATCCTTAAGTGCCAAACATTGAGCTTGGTTCCATACCATAACTCATGAGACATTTTTTGGGTACAAACTTACTTGGAATCTTATTAAGGATAATATATTACAGTCTCTATTGCATAAATCTGAAAATTAAGAGGTAATTATGCTAAGAGTCATCATTGATCAAATCTTATCAAACATGATCCAATTGCTTCTCTTTACAACTCCAATGAGTTGTGATGTATCAAGATGAGTAAGACATGAACAATATTCCTTTCTCTATATATATTCCTTAAATTCATCTAATAGGTGATAACTCGCTTTTACCTGATCTCCTAATCTGACAGATTAGATAGCAGTCGATGTGTGACAAGACTATAAATACAAATTGATCAACAATCAACCCACCGTTTGATAGATAAATTAATAAATGCCAATGTAAACAAAAAAATATTATAATTGTACAATGCATGTATATAGGTGTAAGTACGTGTAGAGGTCGAACACATGGAGCAAATAATGGAAATACACAAGTATTAACAATTATATCTAATTAATAATATTTTTTGTATTTTCGTGCTTTTTCCTTATTTTTATGATCGTTTTTAATTATACTTATTTTATATAGATTCCCACATTTTTATAATTTTATATTTTATATTTTCCTTTTTAATTTTGAAAATTCTAATTCTTTTTATTTTTTAAATAAGGTATATATATTTATATTTATATAATATTAATGTTATTATAAGAAATATAAGTAATATATATGATATATAGTATATATAGGATATTGTATTTCTAAATATATCAAAATATAGTAAAAATATAGGAAAGAAAATATTTTTGTGATATTATTTTTTTCTCTATTTTCGGTAATTATTGGGTAATTTTTAAAATTTTTAGGTATTTTAAAAGTAATTGATATATAAAGATAGTGTAGAAAATAATTAGATGGGATTTTTTTGGTTTAATAAAAATAACTAAGTCTAAAATTACTATAGAACTATTTTTATTATATAATATATATAATAGAGAAAATTCATAAATAAAAACTAGTTTTCTTTGGATTTTTCAGTATTTTTTTGCTAATTTTTATAAGTTTTTTAGGTTTTAAAATTTTTATATTTTATAGTATTTTTGGATTGTTGGATGTGGTAATGGATATGATAATTTAGATAATATGTTTTTGGGAATTTTTGGAGTTGTATTTTTAATTTTTTGGATTTTAATATCTAAAAAAGATGAAAATGAATATTTTTGTATTTTTAAAAAATAACAAATTTAGCTAAAATGCCATAAAAATTGTATGAGTACAAGCTTCATGTCAATCACTTAAATTATTTTTCCTACAATTTTGGGATCAATAAAAAAATTGAAATGATATATATATACAAACAGAAAATGCCACATTTATAAGGATTAATTCGGAATTTATATGAACATTACAAGTAATTAATAACATGTCCAAAAAGTTTTGATAAAAGTTGCAAATATCTCAGCACCTCACGTGGGATTACACGTGAGGTGAGATGGATTGGACCTAAATGCAAATATGGAAAGTTCAATGTCCCATATGTAATTTTACCTAAAATTATTACACATAATTAATTATTTACAGGACCATGTTTAAAATACAAAAATACTGAAGGGATCAGGTGTAAATTAACCATGTAGGTACGCTATCCAGCGATCAGATGGTCGTCAATTATACACGTGGCCCATCCTGATCGCTTGATGCCCCTTCGTAGATGAAGGGTCTTGATTAGATCTCAGGCTCCATCAAAGGGTTTTTGATGCGCTTGATTAGACAAGTCACCCAACTGAACAATCACCTAATGAAATGCACTTGTGAAGAGTCTAAGAGTTTAAATGCCTATTATTATTATTACAATTAAGCAAATAGATCTCTCTCACATAAAAATAAAACTAATTCTATGTTAGTCTGATCTAATCAGATCTTTGTCTTCTCGTGTTGCTCTCTCCTATCAGTGAGTGTAGAACCACCGACCTCCATGCCTCTCGGGCTCCTTGATCCTCTAAAGAAACTCTCCCTTGATAAGCAGTCCCTCAAAACAAAGTCAAACAAGAACTATGGTTAGAACAGAGTATATGGAAATTGAATAAAGAGAGAGAAGCTAATAGTATAGAAAATATTGAAAACAAAAACTCTGCTCAACAAGACCATTTGATGGAGCGCGATTTATTGATGGTCTGCTAATCGAAGCAGCTTAAAAAGCAGTCGATGTATTGACTGATCAACAATTGCAATTCTATCAACAATCAAACCCACATATAGTGGTGAAATCAATAAAGGTGTAATGTGAATTAGAAATTTAGTTTAACTCTACAAAATATATGTATAGTATAAGTATGTAGAGTATCGAACTACAAAGACAACTGGGAATAGATGGCAAAAATACATATTAATTACTAAAAATTATTTTTGTGTTAGTGTATTTTTATGCCTTTTTCTTTTTGTATTTTTTAGGTTTTGTAATATAATTTTTTTGGGATTTTTAGCTCTGTAATTTTTAATTTTGAAAATTAAATATTTAATAAGGTAGGTTATATATATGTATACAGGTAATACATATAGAAAAGAGAAGGTTTTATTTTTAAAATATTATAAATAAACTCAAAATTACAGAAATAAAATGTTTTGTATTATAAATATTTTCATCTATTTTGGTCATTTTGGATAAATTTTTCTAAATTTTATGGATTTTTAAATATAAAAATAAGTCGAAATAGTGAATAAGTAAAATTAATATCCTTGTTGTGGATTTAATAAATATCTATAAGTGTCAAAAGAAACTTAAAATAATTTAATACATTCTATATATCACAAAAGAAATTTAAAAACAAAAAATATATTTTTGAATTTTTAAGATTTTTTTTGCAAAATTTTATAAGGTTCTTAACATTTTACAAATTTTAGGAGTTTTACTTGATAATTTTCAACTAAATATACATGCAAGATTTTTTTGGAATTTTTCAAAAAGTTTTGTCATTTATATAGATTTACAATTGCTAAATAGTGGAAAATGTATTTTTTTTGAATTTCTATAAATAGAAAGATATATTTAAATGTCTTACGAAAAATATGTGGGAATAAATAGGGTCTCAAGCAGTTGAAATAATTTTCCTACAATTTTTAAATGCAAAATGCTATTTTTAGTAATTAGAATACAAGCATAAAATTAAATCAATAATATAGGGTCTGGAATGCAATTTCTAAGAGCTATAAATTCATTTTATAACATCTAAACAAAATCGAGGGGCCACACAACAAAATTCCCAAATATTCAATTAATGCGATTAGCAAGGGTATTTTTGCAAATAAAATAAGTTCCAAGAGTTTAGATGTAATTTGTCCAAAAATATGAAACTTAGATTTAAAGTTTTAGGACCAAAATAAAATAACCAAACCTAAAGGGGATTAGTTACAAATTGTCCGGGCACCTCACCTATACAGACACGTAAGGTAACCTAGCACGGGACTAAAGTGCAAATAAAAGGAGTTCAGTGTCCTTAGTACAAATATTATAAAAACTTTACAACTATAAATGACAATTCTAGGACTAAATATTAAATAAAAAAATAAGGGGTTAAGTTTTGTAAATATCCCTTGAAGAATGCTCTTAAGCATTGGTGATGGATTCACTTAAACACGTGAATGACCAAGATGTGTGGATAATGATTCGCAGATTGAGCAGTGAGATTAGATCTTGGGGCTTGACCAACCGGCAGTGATGGGATTCACCGTGCAACGTTGCTACATCTAGAGAATTGTCCTTGATCGAACAGTGATTGAGGGTCCAACAAGAACATGGACAAACAGTTCAATGTTCCCACTTCGATTGAGTGTATCTCATACCTCAGATGGTCTCTTGAGGTACTTTTAATCCCAAAATGGAGTCAAGGCTCCTCCGCAACTGATGGAAGCCATAAAAGCTTCAAAACCTCATTGGAGAGAAGCCTCGTGGTTAGGGAAGGTCAGGTACCCAGAGCTACAAGTTCACAACAAATCAACCACCATATGGGGTTCTTTGAAGCACGGACCCACACCAGAAGCTTCAGGGCTTGAGGGGGATTATCTTTGACGTGATGGTTAGCAAAAAAATGAGGAATGAGGTAGGATGGTACCATCCAGCGATGCGGTGGAGGGGAGACTTGATTCGCTTGATCTTTGTAAGATCGAGGGGGTAGAAGGGAATTGGAGATGGAGAATCGAAAGGGAAACGAGATGAATAGCTCAGGTGAGCAGAAGAAGAGTATCACAAGCGATGATAGTGGGTTAGATCCTACTTCTTTTGCAAACTATTTTTTTGGATTCCAAGTGATTTAGGATGAAATCAAACAAAATAAAAGTCAGAGATACACTAGAAATAAAATTGTGAAATGAAACAACCTAAAATAAAGGCCTCACATGGTCGGAGAACCTAGGAAGCTGAACCACATGGAGAAGCTTCTCCGACGATGGTGAACAACCTCCACCTCCCTTCTTCGTGTCACGAATCAAGAAGTGCTCGGTTCATGTCATGAAGGTCAAGCTCCAGCCAGGAATTCTTAGGGAAATGGATAGGCAAAGAGAGATTAAAGAATAAAAAATGGCTGGAAGTGATGTTATAAGGGAGAGGTGTCCAGTTAGGGTCTGCTGGTGAATTGATTCATCATTAACTGAGGTATTGAAAGTCTAGCGTCGAGGTAGAATTTTTGTCAAGGAATCGATTGATTTGGAGCAGTGTGACGGATAGGAAAAATGAGGAAAGATCAATGGCTCTAATAGGATAGCATGGTACAGTTGACCGACGGGTCAACCAAGGCAAAGCTCTGATTGGTCCATGTCTGCTTAAGTTAGGATAAAATAGAAATAAAAATCAATATAAATAGAAATAAAATATCTAGGAATTTTTTTAATAAAAAAATTAAAACATAAATTTTTTTAATATTTTATAAACTAGGTTATTATGAATTTTATTTATTTTTACAACTTAAAATATTATGTGTTAATTTTTACAAGTATGTTTCTATGTATATTTACCTATATTCTATTAATTTTAATTTTTTTATTTGTTACATATTTACTTATTTTATATAATTATATTATATCTAAATACATATTTACGTATTTTCTTTGTTTATCAGATTTTATTTGCATACATAAATAATTGTATATTTATACATTATAGGTATGGTATACCTATATAGTTTAATATATCATCTACTTTATTGTATTTCATATTTTTATTGTGTTATTGTTTTTTATATATTTTAAATAATATATACAATTATTTAAAATATAAGGAGAGTTAAGATATAAAGAATAAAATGTATGCATATTATATGTAGTCAGCTTTTCTATCTTAACTCCATTTTTAATGAAACCAACTTCATTAAATAGATAGTTAAATTTTAAAACAATGAAAGTAAGTTTCGTTAATTTTGGATTCATATGGAGAAAATAATGATCTATAAAGTTTGATTTGTGGTTTTTTCAGTTGTGTATCCCAGTGACACTGTGCATTATTTTTATGTGCAATTATTTTTATAATTATTTATATATTAATATATACAAATTTCTGATTGAAAACTTTCTTATTTGAGGTGTGAAAAATGAACAATAAAATGGAGTAAAAATGGTTATTTTAGTGAATAATTAGTGTTTTATATATACAGTATCTGGTCCTTATCTACCCCGACTTTATTCCTTGTCGGCCAAGTCAATATTGACTTGGATTCTAGAATTGGGCCATTCAGTATCTTTGATACTTCGTTTATTTTCCTTCTTCTTTTCTTTATTCATTTTTATTTTGGATCTAAATAAAAGCAATTACATCTTACTTATAGATGAATAAAGATTTTAATTTGTATGAGTTAGTTATATTTTCATGTACTTACTAAGGGATTTAAAGACAAAATAAAGGAATAAAGGTGAATGAATGGGTATTTATCAATCTGGTCCTTAATGTGTTCAAAGACTTTCGTGCACTCATGGAGAGGTGGATATGAAAGGAGTTTAAGTGAATACACAAGGATAACAGTGCAGAGTGGGATGCTTTGACATGCATTGTGGGTCTTATATGATTAAACAATATAATTGCATCCATATTTCTTGGGACTAAGGGTCAAAGACCATAACCAAATCATCGATTTTGCCTCTCATGTGTCATCCAAGGCAATAATTGCAAGAGTCGAGGTAATAACAAATTTATGAGAGAGAGATCCATCTTTATAGAAAAATCTAAGGCTGAGACAAAAGAAAGTTGCCATCTCATAGCTAGTGGGCATTGGATCTCTCTAAAAGGAATCCCAAGCCACTTTTGACCAGCTAATAACTGGGATTTTGTGAGGGTCTAATGTAGTCTACACAAGGCGAGAACTACACTATCATTGAGGTGACTGCTCACGAAATCCTAATTAATCAACAATTAACCCACAATATATATCAAGCAGTGAAAAGCAAAATATGCAGAGATAAAATTTATTATAACTCTGCAATGGATGTGTATAGGTATAAATACTGTAGAGGTCGAATACATGGAGCAAACAGGAGAATGACACAAATGAATGCAAAAATGTAAGCTTCTTGTTGGCTATGCATTTTTACGGGTTTTTAATTTTTATATTTTTTAATTTTAATTTTATTTTCTTTTTATATTTTTATATTTCTTTTTCTTTTTGAATTTATAAAATAGAATATATAAAACTATTTAAACAATATAGGATAACATAGATATAAATATAATTGAAAATAAAAAATACATAATCAAATATTTTTAGGTTTTAAATATTTCTTATTGTTTTTGTGATTTTAAAGGTCTTTTGCTATTTTTATGGATTTTTACAGTCAAAAATATCCCAAATCAGGGATTAAATAAATAGGAGAATTGACATGGAAATTAAAAATATCAAAAAATAACCAAAATTTTCCAAATCAATTTTAATATATAAATAATGATATAGAGAAAATTTGAAAAGAGATAATGATATTTTTGGAATTTTTGAGAATTTTTTAGATTTTTATAAAAGATTTTGGGGATTTTTGATTTTTAAGGTTTTTCTTTTTATATTTTTAATGAATTTTGGTCTGAAGGCTTAAAATACTGAAAAAACAAAATATATTATTTGGGAATTTTTCAAAACATTTTTATGTTTGTATGGGTTTTATAAGCTAAATAGGGAATATTTGTGCTTTTTTTATTTTTTTAAATAGTAAGAAGTTCTAAATTTCAATTCTAAAAATATGGCATGAAAGTGTGTGCAATTAGGAGCTTAACCCTTTTTTAGTAATTTTTGGAGCACATACACTATATTTAAGAAATGGAAGAAATGCATAAAACTTCAATGAACTAGCATGGGCATATATGTAATTAAAATAAAAATCAGGGGCCTTTCTATAATTTTCACAAAAAAATATTTAATGTACTAATTTTAAATACTAAAACATCCATGGATATTATTACAAAATGCCCACCTCACATGAGACAGCACGTGAGGTGAGCTGGCATGGACTCAACTGCAAATGCAAGAAGTTTAGGGGCCTTTTTGCAATTTTCACAAAAAAATATAAATGGCAAAGGAAAGTTTAAGTACTACAATTTAAATACAAAACTGCGTTAGGTGTAGAATGCAAAATACCCAACAATGTACGGAGACAGACGATGGGATTTGATCTACTAAGACATGTATCGCCTTTTGGTGCTACAATGAAAGTTCATGTCCAGCGGTTGTGATTAGATCTATGGATTGGATCGTATGGTGAATACTTGGCTCAATGGGACAGTGGTTGTGCATTTTGGAGGATGAAAGAGATCATATGACTAGGATGGTGCTCGGAAGAATAGAGAAAAACTCCCATTCTTCTGAGCTTCGATCGGTTGTGGAACATGCCTTGGACCATCTCAATGTCTCAGAGCAGGGCCAAAATGGAGAGCAAGCTCCTCCATGCCTATTGGGCTCTTCAGAAGGTATGCTGGAGCAACGATGGCATCACACGAGCTCGGGGAAGAAATGGGTTCCAGGTGCCTCCAGCATCTGCAAAATTGACCCCCCAAGGGGTCTTAAGCCTCCCAAACCTGCAATATAAGTATGCACAAGCAAAAGGGGATCTTGGGGGCTTTTGTTTGGGTGAATGGATGCAGAGTGGAAGGGGCGGCGGTTGCTCTGGCAAGGTGAGGAGGAGGAGCACTGAGGTCCAGCTCCACGGTGGATCTTATTGAGTGGAGTAAGGTAAAGTGTAGAAGAAGTGAAGGGGAAGTAAATGAGGTGGTCAGGTGCGTCGGAGAACTGGCGGAGGACGATAGAACGGTTCGTTGAAGCTAGCCTCTGGCGAACTACGATTGGATGTTTTTAAGCTAATTAAAGCATTTAAAGACTAAACTACAAGTGGGGATTAAAAGATGAATCCAAAACTAATCTAAAAAGCAAGAAAAGGCACCTCAACTTGGCCTGAACCGAGGAAGCGGACCCCACGGTAGTGCTCCTCCAGAGGTAGTGGAAGTCAACCCCTACGTCATATTCTTTACCCTCCTAGGACAGGGCGAGATCCTAGTCACGAATCTCAAGCCAATAGGCATAAAAGACGGAGAGAAACTCGTCTAGAAGTGATTCAAAAAAATCAAAGAAGAATAGGGTAAGCTTATTTACATGATGGAGAGGAGGGTGCAAAGATCAAGTGGTAGTAGACGAATCGATGGAAGATTAGAGGAGGATTTGATTCGTTGTGGATCACGGTTGTACATGGAAGAAATCTTATGAAGATTCTAATCCTCCTCGAGCGATGAATCAATGGGAAGAAAATCGAGAAGTAAGGGGAGCGTCAGACTCGACAGGGCTAGGAAGTAGGTTAGACAATTGACCGTAGTCAACGAACGAAGCCACCTGGTTGGTCTACATGGACCAACTAGGAAAAACCAGCCCTAAATTTATTAAATCTAATAATAATTAATAAATTATTTTCTTAAATTCAAGTTATGAAGTAAAAATGTTTATTATTTTTTGTAATATATTATTTATATTATTTTGAAGTTGTTTATTATAACTTTATTTTTAAGTGTATATTTATAGGTATATTCATCTATGTTTTGAGTATTTTATTTTTATTTTGTATTTTTGATTTTATTATTTTATTATCTTATTTTATAAAATTGTAACTAATTTTTATATACTTAAATATATTTTTGTTATATTTTTTGAAATAATGTATACACTTAAAATAATAGGTATATATAATATATAAGTATAAGTATAGGTATTCATCTATGTGTTTTATATGTATAATTTATTTTAGTATTTTATTTATGATTTATTGTTTTAAATATGTACATATGTATAATTTTTAAAAAATTAAAAAATATATAAAAAATATTAAATAACAAATAAAATGAATTTTTTATTCGAGTATATTGTATAATAGGGGTCCAAAACCTAATTTCCACAGCTTAACTCCAAAAAATATGAAACCACCTTCATTAAATAGCTTATTAAAAGTTATATACAATTAAAGGTGTTTTAATACATTTGAGTTTTTATTTGGGAGATATAGGTCTAGGAAACTATGATTTTGGCTTTTTATTTAGAAGGTAAAATGTGCATTGTATGTTATTTTTGTATGAAATCATTTTTTTAATTTTTTTATGTATTATTATCTACAAATTTCATGTACAAAGTTTCTTTATTTGAGGTATAAAAAGTGGAATATAAAATTTGTACCAAAAATGAAATATTTATGAATTAAAGAATGTAATTTTCATTCTATTTTTGACCCTTATCTCCCTGTACTTTATTCCTTGTCAACCTAGTCATCAAGATGCTTAGGTCTCGGGGTTTAGGGTCATAAAATACCTTTGGCATTCTATTCTTTTTCTTTTCTTTTCTTTATTAAATCATTTTGGCATTAAAAACATTATTTTATAAACAATAAATGGAATAAATAGTGAGTGATAATTTGTACAAATTAATATTTACATGTAGTAGCTAGGGTTTTTAAGGTGAAAATGATAGAATAAAGGTGATGAAATTGAGATTCATCACCGGCTAACCACAAATCTATATTTTATATATTCAACATTCAAAGTAGCTTAAGACCACCCTTTATTAAGTAACCAGCACCTAGTCATTATATCTTAGTTCTAATAAAGACTATTGATAAAATCATAATGTGAGCAATAAATCGAACAAGCCTACCTCTAACTCTCTCTTCACAACTTCATCTAACTCTATCGGCGAAGCTACCTCTTTGATCTTAATTGAACGATGTTGCTGAGAGGATGAACGTGACTCTCATGGAAAATTTTGGTTTGTACTTACTGATGCTAATCTACCAGTTCCATTTAGGGTGAAGCCTTGAGAATAGCTGCTCATGTGAACAAATTGTCTCTACACACTACTTTGAGTGGAGATATCTCTAATATTCGATGCTTTCTTTGAGTACTAAATGTATTTGGTTGTAGAGATTGTGTGTACGTTCAAATAGACGAGAGATTAAAAGTTTAAATAACAAACTAGATAGTGCATTTTTGTGGGATATGTAAAGGATAAGTTTGGATACAAGTTATCGGACCATGTATATAATAAACTTATGAGAAGATGTGATGTAATAGTTGTTAAAATTTGGAATACTGAAGATATCCAAAGGCATAAAATCATCTACCTCAAAATAGCTACAAGGAACTTGATGCAAATTCTATTCCTTTGCACTATCCACCAGATGTAGTTCTAGATGATTTTGATGAGGAGGTTTCTGATATTGAAGAAGATGTTGTTGACATAACATATTTTCTTACTAAGAATCAATAGGAATGACCTTTAATGCAAATCTGCCCTACAGATTCATGAGGAGAAGTGCTTGTCTATGAGATACTATGAAGATGATTATAATTTTTTGACAGACAATGATGGGAAAAAATACTATAAAAAGTATTTGCAAGATATGTAGAAAGATAATTGTATTGAATCACATAAAATGAGATGTATTTTTTACATGATACCCATATCATTTATTACATAATTTTCTACTAGAAAAAGACCTTTGAAAAATAAGTGGATTGTCAGAATGGAGAATGATGAAAACTCCTTAAATTCGTGATACAAATCTAGCTTGGTTAGGAAAGGCTTCATCCATGCTTCATTTCGAAGAACAATGTTAACTTAGATGTGATAATATATGCCATATTTAAGCTATCATCCACCAGATTTATTCTCAGTTTGGTAGCTAGTGAATAATTGAAGATAGAGCAAACACATGTGAAGTCAACCTTTGTTTACGAGATTTTGGCTAATTTAGTTGGAAATAATTAATCAAGTGTCGTTGCTCCAAATCAACTAAATATTATCAACAAGAAAATTTATTTTAACCACTAAGAAATCAAGCATTCACAAAAAGTGGTAGAGCTACTTTTATTAACCTTGTATAGTGAACTAGGGTCGAACTCAACGAGCATACTTAAAAGCTAAGTAGGTGATTTTAAAAATAAAAGGATTTTTATTCTCTTTTTTAGTGGTTTTTGTTTTTTCAATTTTTTTTAATATTCAAAATAAAGGGGATAAAAACAAGGAAAAAATTCAAGCAAATAGAATCTAATAAATTTTTTTGGGTCTTATATATTTTATATTTATTTTTGGGAATTTTAGGGGATTTTTCAAATGTTTTTATGATTTTCTAAAAAACAAAATGCAAGAAACAAGTAAACAATATATAGCCTGGAGTATTTCGATGTAAAAATAGAATAGATGCTCAAAACTCCCGAAAATAATTTTTATCAAATACTATGAAGAAATATCCATAAACAGGAACTTAAAATGCAATTTTTGGATTTTTTATTGATTTTATATGATTTTTATAGGTTTTAAAAAGTTTTGTAATTTTTTTATTTTTATAAAATATTTTCAACAAAAATTTATACAAGAGATAAAATAGGACAAAAGACAATTATTATAATTTTTTGGAGTTTTTAAAGCCTTTTTCGAATTTTTATAGATTTTCTAAGGCAAACAAGCACTTTTTATACACATTTTTTTTAATAATGGAAATAGAAGGAAAGTGGCATACAAAAATTACCACACAAATATCAAGTTAGCAGGAGCTAGAGAATATTTTTGCATAAATTTTAGGGCCAAAATGCTATTTATTGTGATTAATAAAATACAACAATTAAAAATAGTGCAATAGGGACCTCTACGCAAATATTTTAAGTCATGGGGCCTAATGAATAACAAGTAGAGAAAGTATAAGGGATTTAATTCAAAATATCCTGGCTGACTGTGCGCTGCACGTGATCAACACTCATGGGGGCATAAATGAAATTTATAAAAACTTCAGGTCATTCATTAACCAAATAAAAGTTTAGGGTAAAGCATGCAAATATCCCACAAAACCACGTATGGATGCACGTGAGTCAGACTCAATTGGACCAAAGTACAAATATGAAAAACGTAGGGTCCTTATTGCAAAATATTTTTAACTAATTATTATAAGCAATAAGTTAAAGTGAAATAAAGAAAATGATGAGGGTAGGAGTAAAATATACCCTTGTAGGCGGGAGGCGAAATGTGGCTGGATCTGACGATTTTGAGCTTGAAGTCAGCGTATGGTTTTTATCTACGCTTGGAAAGGATCTAGCGTCCTAGAGAATGTCTAGGTCATGCGTTGAGGATCTGATGCTGCAATGCTATCCAATGGTCTAATTTTGGCTTGACGTACGTTGTTGGTCAGATATGGAGGGGGACTCCTCGATCCGTCGGAGAAAAGACCCTCTGGATGAACTTAGAAGAGAGGGTTGCTAGGCGAACTTCAATCGTGGATGCCTGATGATCCTCTACCTTAATCGGAAGGTTACCATGTTCTGCACACTCCATGAGGTGTTGCGCGCCAACTGGGTGGCTGGGATGGGGCGAGGAATGGTCGGATGGTCCGATCGGAGGTGCAACACCAAGTACATCTCATTCCTTAACCTGCAAGGTGAATCACAGCTCGAAGACCAAGCTTCGTCTCAAGGTTATTGTTGTTGGTGGGTGTTAAAATGGGTCTCTGGCGAAAGTGAGGGAGGAGACCTATCCTAATCTTGCTCCGGTGAGCAAGATATATGGGGATTAGCTTGTGTACAAAGGGTGATGGCGAGATGGTGGGTCGATCTGTGTGGGTAGGTACGTGAAGCAGAGCTTTGACACAGTGGTCGGAGCCAAGGAGGCGGAGGACGATGATGAATGAAGATTTGAAAGGAACACAAAATGTGAAGGGCTTAATGAGTGCCTGGGAGGCTTGTCGCGACGGAGCTCCGGCTAGGAAGTGAGCTACGAGCGCTCAACCACCAAAACTCACTCCAAAGGGGTCCTTCGAGATCATGTCACTCTCCTGAAGGTGGATAAGGGGCAACGGTGGCCCGAGGGATGATCTACTCGACAGTATATATCATAGGAGACATTTTATAGGCAATCTTAGGGTATAGAAAGATCGAGAGGTAGCGCGAAATCCTAAAGAGATTCAGACTAATCTAGGGATCTACGAGAATCAGGTATTTACGAGGAATCTAGGGTCCAAATTTCAAGTCAAACAATGGCCAGAGTGGGGTAGGGAAATGGGGAGAAATGGCTCCGGCGAACAAGAATGGGGTCTGATCTAGCTAAGAGGAGGGGTTGACCCGAGTCAACAAACCCGGGTCAACCAAATCAGATATTCCATTTAATAAATCAAAGAATAATAAATAACAATAGTAAATGAATTTAAAATAAAAATGAATAAAATAAGAAATGTTTGTTATTTTTCAAGATATTTTCTATGATTTTTAATATTTTTTACGAAATTATATAGACAGTATTTATAGTATAGTGTATTATGTATAGGTATAGTATACCTTTATATTCTATACTTTTATTTTTATTTTATTATTTTTACAAAAATTCATTTTATTTTAGATTTTATTTATATAAAAAATAATTAAAACAATATAAAAGAAATTTTATTTGATTTTTACAAGCTAAATAAGGATGTTAAATAAATAGGTCATGTGTACAATATATACATGTGTGGCTATTTGTTCAATGAAATTTTGATTTTATTTTTAATTTATTTTGTGTTTTATAATTTTAATTTTGTAATATTATTGGAAATATTCACAAGTATTTTAAAATACAATATATACAACATATATACAAATAAATACATAAATAAATAAGTACATGTAAAGGTATAATATAGCTATACAATACACTTAAATGGCCAATTTTTCATAATTGCTCCAAAAATTATGAAACCATCCTAATTTTATAGATAATTTAATTTAGAGTACAATAAAGGTAATTTGGGAGAATTTGAGTTCATTTGGAGTTGGAATCGATCTTTTAAGTTTTATTTTGATTGTTCCTGCGAGTGGTGTTATTTGCACTTGTACATCAATTAGCTTTGCCAATATTTTTATTATCTAGAAAATAATTTTATTTACAAGATTTATTAAGAAAGAAATTTATTTTGAGGTATTTTTATTGATGAATAAAATAGAGGAAGATATTGACGGGTCGCTAAATACGATAAATAATTTGTGTTCGTTGTGGTACGTGTACGTAGCGATTCGGTCAGAACCGAGAGAAGATCTCCGTGAAGAGTGTCTTGGCTTTAATTTATATCCCGGGCAAGTCCGGGGTCGAACTCAGGGAGGCAAAGGAACAACTTCGGGTTTAATTCAAAAACTTAGGTTTTAGATTTCCAGTGCGGTTTTTTTAGATTTTTTTAATGCAAAAAGAAGGTCAAATACAAAATGCGGGTGAATTAAGTACTAAGAAATCACACAACTTAGCCAAATTAATTTTAATGTTAAATTAATCCAATTCAACCAAATTATATTTTTCCTAAAGTCCTAATCCAGTGGGGAACACAAAACACATTTTTTTGTATTTTTTAGGGTTAAAATGCAACAATGAAAAATGCACACTTTTTATAGGTTTTTTTTTGCAATTTATCACAGAAACAGTAAGCAAAAATTATGAAAAAGTTACTGGAACTAAAACATGATGGGAGGAAGCTACATCAATTTTTTGGAATTTTTTGACAAGTTATGAATTTTTTAGGAATTTTTTAGTGAAAATAGAGTGATAGTGAGTAAATAATTTCTAATAAAACCACATTGTCAAATTAATCAGAGTGCGAATTATCTCAGAAAGATATTTAGATAAGCAATCTAATAGAGTTGAAATTTTGCAAAAAGGATATACATGGATTTAATTAAAAATCAAATACTAAAAACACTCTTTAAATTATTTCAGGCATAAGACATCTCCATTTTAGATGAAATTTGGACAGTAAGTTCATCACATATCAAGGCATCATACATAATTTTTGTGGAATTTCTAGAGCAACCATGTGTGAGATATAAATTTAAGAGTCTAGATTGGGTAAAATTTGCAATATTTCAGTTGAACAATTTAATTTAATTACCCAAGGACCACAAAAATATAAATAAATAGTCAAAATGTAGACAATTAGCTGCTCATCACAATAGTATTTTTCATTGAACAAAAAGATGCCTAAACGACGTCCAAATTAAAGTGCGAACACAGGGATGTCTTTGCAAACTCAGAAAACAAAATACAAAAGAAAACATGCACAGGGACTAAATGGTAATTACAAAAACTTAAGAAGAAATATATACAATTTTTACAATAAAATAATAGTAGGAAAAATGAACCTTCCTTCCTTCTTCCTGGAGCCGATGGAATGAACACAAAGGGAAGGGGGCGGCGCCGGCGGCATGGCCGCATGCGAGGAGCGGTCGACCGCGAGGTCGCGGCGGAGGGGCGCTACCTTGTGCGGCTGGTGGCGGGGAGAGCGTCGGTGGTTGTGGAGGCGGTGCGTGGGGCCGCTGAGGTGGAGTCGGTGGCGCGGGTCCGCGGCCTAGAAGGAGCGGCCAGCGGTGGCGAGGCCGGCCGCGCAGGACTGTGCGGAGGTCAGCGTAGGGCCGCGACGGTTGTGGAGGCGGCATGCGGGGAGGGCGTCGGCGGTTGTGATGGGGGCGCCGGCTGCGATGGGGGAAGGGGCGGCGGGCGTCACCTGCGCCTGCTGCTCCTTCTAATTTTTTTATTTTTTTATTTTTTTTTGATTTTTTTCTACTGTAAGAGAAGAAATCTTTTTTTTTGTTTTAATTTTTTTTATGTTTTTTTAATAATTTTGTCAAGAAAGGGAATATGATGATAAAAAAACAGTAAGATGGGTTGGTGGTGGTGATGATGATGAAAAAAAATTATGGTGTGATGGTGGTGGTGGAAGGGATGATATGTGGTGTGCTAAAAAAATTTGTAAAAATAACAAGATGATAAAATGAGCCAAAAACTTACCTATGATGGACGGTCGCCTATGATGTGCTCACGAGAGCACGGTCTTCGCTCGAATCGCCGACGAGCGATGAGCTCGAGCAGCGCACGGTTGCGGCTGCGATGTTGGCCAAAAAAACCAACGGATCTCACCGGAGAGAGGGCCGTCGTCGCTCGACCGCAGTTGCATCGCTGTCACTGATTCAACTCTGGAAACTAGGCTCTCCTCACATAAAGATGGATCAAAGGCAAAAATGATGAGAATGACATGTATATAAAGATAATGGAATGAGAGGTTATTAAAGTGGTGGAGTTGAATGGGAGGTTGTATTATTAATGGAGTTGAATGGGAAGTTGGAAAAAATGGTGGAATAATGGAGTTGAATTGGTGGTTATTTTAGAGAATGTAAAATAAATAAATAATATAAAATAAAGTAGGCTACTTTAATTATAATAGAATAAAAGAGAAGAAAATAAATAGTGGAGAATTTACAAAAGAAGACAAAACACCATGTACATTTTTTTACTTTTCTAATATGTATTTTTTTATCTTTTTAATAAGAGATATTTACAACGGAAAAAATACAATAAAATACTACAATTAAAATGCAACACAAGTAAGATTTTTATAATATTTTTAATAATTGGGAAAGATAAATAAAAAAAATGAATAAAGAATGAATATATACATAATATACAATGTACATCTAGGTCCCAAAACCCAACTTTTGCAAATGAGCTCCGATTTTAATGAAACCAAATTCCGTTGAATAGATAATTTTCTAACTTGAACTTTAAAAGTGAGATTGGTGAATTTGGAGTTTATACGGAGCAGGAATTTAGCTTGGAAGTTGGACTTTACGGCCTTTTCTCTTTGGGATCTAGGAGCATTTATTTGAGGTGAAATTTGTTTTGTATTTTTGTATTTTTATATACATTTTTATAAACAAGTTAGAGAAAGAATTAGGCAAAAAGGAGTTGAAATCAAATTATTAAAAATACATGATGTTTTGGACTATTTACAAGTATAAAACTCCTTTATTTTTGCGGCTTTTTATTGTTAATTCATTTTGTACAATCTTATATACAATAAATAGTGTATTTTATTTACAAGAGTCATTTTGTTAATTTATGGATTTTATGGACATTTATTTGGGATTTTACTTTGGGATTTTGCTAAGATCAAGATATTAAGATGATGAATCGTGGATTCATCACCCCCCTATACTTAAACTTTGCTAGTCCTCGAGCAAATAAAGAATGAATAAATTGGGTTAACCCCTGACTGTGCATGTGAATACAAGACTTGATACATTCAAGAACTCTCGGTTTTAGAGATCCTAAATTTCTAAGCTGAACTAAGCTCTAGTCAAAAGGTATCCAATTTCCCTAATCATCAGACTCTCTTTGTATACATATATAGTAGGGATATGACTTTAAGTGTTGACCGCAGTTACAAGAGTAGAGTCACAACGTCACACAAGGTTCCAGTCCAAGAGACTCTCCTAAGGACCCGATCCTCAACACTAGGGAATAAACCATTTCTTGCAACCAATCCACCGTCTCTTTAGTTGTCAGACTTAAAAGTGTAGATGGAAGGCCAGTTTATGGAGGGCATAGGATTGTGTCATTTCTTCTCTCCCTCTCATTGGAACAAGGATCCTCTCAAGTGTCTTATTACGCAACGCATATTTTTGGTGTTGATCAGTGCGTCCGTCAAGAGAAGTTGGAGCCGTCTGCACTTGTTTTCCTGGGAGTACACCGGGGTGTGCCTTTTTTGAGTACCTATCGTACCTTCTACACCCAGACTTGTAGCATTTACGATGCAGAGCCCGAACCAGATTCGGATTCAGTTCAGCCAGATTTGATTGATGATACCACATTGGCAGAGCTGAAATCACTACCTCCTACACTCAAGTATGCCTTTCTTGCGGGACCCAAAGAGAGATATCCTGTCATCATTAGCTCAGACTTGACTTTAGAACAGGAGTCTAGGTTGTTAGAGGTCTTAGAGAGGAACCACAAAGCAATAGGCTGGTCAGTGTCGGATCTCGTGGGCATCAACCCGCTCTCTACTCGCACCACATTTTTACTGAGGATAACGTGAGACCTTCCCGTGAGTTTCAGAGGAGACTTAACCCCAATCTACGGGAATTGGTGAAGAAAGAAATTGAGAAATGGTGTAAAGCAGGTTTTATATACCCTATTTCTGACTTCAAGTGGGTGGCCCCGCTTCATGTTGTCCTGAAGAAGTCGGGAATTCAAATGGTCACCAATGAGGAGGGGGTAGAGATCGCGACATGAGTACCCAGGTCATGGCGCGTCTGTGTTGACTACAGGCGCCTGAATGCTGCGACCAAGAAATACCACTTTCCCTTGCCTTTTATTGATCAGATCTTGGAGAGACTAGCAAGGAAAGAGTTCTTCTGTTTTCTTGACGGGTACTCAGGCTACAACTAGGTGGCCATAGCCCCTGAGGACCAGGAAAAGACCACATTCACATGTCCATTCGATACTTATGCTTTCAGGCGCATGCCATTCGGGCTCTGCAATGCCCCGGGCACATTTCAGCGGTGCATGATAGCCATATTTGCCGAGATGGTGGGAGATTTCCTGGAAGTATTCATGGATGACTTCTTGATCCATGGTGATTCTTTTGATACATGTTTAGCGCACTTAGACCGAGTCCTCACGAGGTGTAGAGAGGTGAATCTGGTACTCTCCTGGGAGAAGAGTCACTTTATGGTGACGGAGGGTATCGTGTTGGGGCATGTCATCTCCAAAAGGGGAATGGAGGTTGACCCTGCCAAGGTGAAGGTGATTAAGAAACTCGATCCACCTACCAATGTGAAGTCAGTGCGGTCATTCTTAGGGCATGTTGGATTCTATAGGAGATCCATTTAAGATATTTCAAAGATCGCCCGCCCACTGACTGAGCTCTTAGGGAAAGACACAGAGTTCATTGTAGATCACAGGTGTCTGGAGGCCTTTGAGCTCTTGAAAAAAAAGATTTGTGCCTCGCCTATCCTACAAGCTCCTGACTGGTCTCTCCCCTTTGAGATCATGACTGACGCTTCAGATTTCGCTATAGGAGCTGTGTTAGGACAACGGTGAGAGGGGATTCCGTTTGCGATTCACTATGCGAGCAAAGTATTAGTGTCCTACACAGAAAAATTATACATTGACTGAAAAGGAAATGCTCGCAGTAGTATGGGCCCTCGAGAAGTTTAGATCATATATTTTGGTCTCTAAGGTGACAATTTATACTGATCACACAACCATTCGATATTTAATGGAAAAGAAGGACGTGAAGGCACGTCTTCTTAGGTGGATTTTACTCCTCCAGGAATTTGATTTGGAGATAAAAGATAAACCTGGAGTGAAGAATGTTGTGGCTGATCACCTTTCTCGGATTGAACTTAAGGATTCTCCTGATCATGAGCGAATTAGAGAGACCTTCCCAGATGAGTCAATTTGTGTTATTGACTCACTCCCGTGGTATGCCAACATGGTGAACTATCTTGTCTCCAAGCAGGTTCCCCATGGTTGGACTAGGAGCGGCATTGATCGACTTAAGTCGGATTCGAGAAGATACCACTGGGACGATCCTTTTCTTTTCTTCGAAGGACCGGATTGTGTTTGGAGAAGGTGTATTCCTCAGGAGGAATACCAGAGTGTCCTCACATATTGTCATTCACTTGAGGCTGGAGGACACGATTCGGGAAAGAGAACCACCCACAAAGTACTTCAATGTGGATTGTATTGGCCGACCTTGTTTATAGATGCCATTGATTTTGTACAATCGTGCCCAATCTATCAAAGGATGGGAGGGACAGTTGGACAGAGAGATGAGATGCCCATGCAACCGATGATTATTTGTGATGTTTTCGATGCATGGGGCATAGATTTTATGGGTCCCTTTCCCAACAGCCAAGGACATGAGTACATATTGTTGGCGGTTGATTATTTATCCAGGTGGGTGGAGGCTATCCCAGCCCGAACCGCAGACAGCAAGACTGTCTGTAAGTTTGTGAGAGACCATGTTATTGCTAGGTTCGGGGTGCCAAAAGTTTTGATATCTGATGGGGGTAGCCACTTCGTGAATCGGGATATGAGATCTTTAGCTAAGGACTATGGATTTGAGCATAGAGTTACTAGTCCTTACCACCCACAGTCCAACGACATGGCAGAGGTTTCGAACAGAGAGGTGAAGAGTATTTTGGAGAAATTGGTTCGTCCCGATAGGACGAACTGGTCTCAACTCTTGGACCAAGTTCTGTGGGCCTATAGGACAACCTACAAGACACCATTGGGTACTTCACCATTTAGAATGATCTATAGCAATCCATGCCATTTGCCCACAGAATTGATTCATAAATCCGAATGGGCAATTAAGAAGATTAATTGGAGTTGTCACCTAGGGAAGCTTTGCCGAGACTTGAACTTGAACGAGCTCGTGGAAATCCGAAAACAGGGCATATGACAACAGTTTGATTTATAAGGACAAAGTAAAGAGATGGCATGATCAGCATATTAGGTGCAAAGACTTTGTCCCTGGGCAAAAGGTATGGTTGTTCAATGCCAGGTTGAAGATGTTCCATGGGAAGCTCAAATCTAAATGGATGGGTCCCTTTGTGGTTAAGAAAGTGCACGAGAATGGAAGTGTAGAGATAGCTGATCTCACAGATGGTGCACAATCTCATGTGGTGAATGGACAACTGTTGAAGCATTTTGTTGTTTCGAAAGAGCAGTTAGTCCAAGTCGAGGTCATCAACTTCATACAGAGTGAGCACAGAGCAGATACATCTTATTACTCTTCATGAAGATGCAGCATCCAGATTCAACATCTTAGAAGATTCAATCACTCTTGTACATATTCTCCCTTCTTTGTATATTCTCGAGATCACATCGGTTCTCACACTTACTCTTGTCCTATTCTTAGGTTGACCAAAGCCTAAGTATAGGGGGGACCGATGCCCGCCATGTGTATTTACTCATCATTTCTCCTCTTGACCTCGTCCGCCCCATTTTTGCTCTTCTTCTACACTTAGGCTGTCCAGAGCCTAAGTATAGGGGGGCAGATCGACTTCTATACTATTTATTATTTTAGTCATCCTACGCTTAGCACGAGCTATGTCTTTTTCTCGCTTCTTGTGCCATGAGGACATAGCACATGCTAAGTATAGGGGGACGTGTATATATTACATATATACTTTACCCATAGCTCGTACTTTCACGTATTTTTGTATATATTATACATTTATTATGGGGTGGGTAAAAAAACAAAACAAAACTTTTTCCTAAAAAAACTCTTTTTCCTTATTTTCTAAAAAAACTTTTCAAAAAAATCCTCTTAAAAAAAAACTTTTTCAAAAAAAAGTCTTTTCTTATTTACCTATCTTTTTAAAAAAAACTCTTCAAAAAAACAATGCAAAACTTTTCTAAAAAAAACTTCTTTGCCTTTGTTTGTCAAAAAAAACTTTTTCTAAAACTTAAAAAAAATCAATCAATCATCATAAAAAAACTAACTAAAAAAAACTAACTAATAATTTGGTTTAATCCCTGACACCATTCACTTTCACACAAGACTAGTGATGTTCAAGAACACTTGGTTTATGAGGTCTTGAGATTTTGAGTTAACTAGCCCTAGTCATTAGGGTCCTTGACTTAATTATTCACATTTCCCTAGTTTGAATGATTTGTGTGCTATATTGCATGCTTAGTCTCTACCTTAAGAATATGATCAACACCTCACGTACACGACTGCATTTATGATGAGATGAGTTGAAATTTCACTTAAGGAACTGGGATGAGGGATTTGAGTTTGGACTTGATTTAAAGATGCTCGAGGATGGGATAAAATCAATGAAGGCTTCATGAAACCTGAGTGTCAGCACATTTAGCCAGTATGAGAACATGGTTCTTGTACTATCTCTTGACATTTACCTATGTGCCAGGGTGTGATAAAATAAAAAATGTTGATCAGTGTGCGCCAACTCTTGGTAAAAGCAGTGGAGCTAGACAAAAATACTACAAAGCAATGAAATGTCAAAGAAAAGCTCTCATTCCACAAAGTCAATTATCAAAAGAGCTTCCACCCTAAGGCGTCCTCTAAACCTCCCACTCTGCTAAGGAAGTCCGGACCGTTTACCGGCTACCCGTATTCCTCACTGAAAAGTAGCTAATCACCTAAAAATAAAGAACCAGTAGTAAGTAAGAAATCCAGACTTGGCTCTATCCTAGGTTCGTCTCTCTCTCACTTGCAGGTAAAACAAACAATGAGGGATTTATGCACCCGAGAACAAGGGTTCTTTTTATTCCAATTAGTTTAATCGACCTGCTCAATTCAGTCCCAATTTTAGAGTTAGGTTTTGAAATTAATCTGAACACACAAGCACGTCTACCGTTCAGTCCCAATTTCCTTTTTGACCTTAAGTTGTCAATTAAGAAGGGATCCAGAAATCAGAATGCAAACGAGAAACTATGATGCATGCTCAGAAGAAGGTATACTTACAGTGAATCCCAGCACTCTCCATGCGTTATGCAAAACTGAATTTGTAAATATTACACTAAATGCATGCAGATCGAGAAAACTGCACCTAAACAATATACTATTAGCAGGGAAGAATTGATTTGATTTTGAGCAAAGTAGTACGTGTCTATGTGCGTCTCATATGAATCTTATAAGATATGTGAATCTTCTAAGATATGTGTGGCCTAATTTACGATGGGAACAAACAAATTTGATTCTATACTACCGTGTGCCTAATCCTTAAGTTCGCCACTCAAGTCGAAACCCCACCCTCACCGGAGAGTGAAACAGACTCGACACACCACAAATAATGTCTAAGTCTTTTTACACGCACGAGCTCTCAAACAAGAGCCGCTATAAATGAGCAAGATAAATAATTACAATAATTTACAAAATTTATCTCAAAAATAAATGAATTATCCTCACACTTCAGCAGTCGGCGCGCGTCGCGTCCGTCGACCTCCGATGCACTCCAAGTCCACCGGGCCCTCGCAAGGAAAATAAGATTCATATTAGAGAGATAAAAACAAAATATATACAAAAATATGAAGAGAAATAATTGAAAGAAAAAATGGACTAAATACAAGGTGGCTCGGGGGTAAGACTACCCGAGTAAATGAAAAACTAAATCCAAAGTTTTTAATTAATCCCTAAGTCGTTTGCCTCCCCGGCAATGACGCCATCTGACGGGTCGCTAAATGCGATAAATAATTCGTGTTCGTTGTGGTACGTGTATGTAGCGATTCGATCAGAACCGAGAGAAAATCTCCGTGAAGAGTGTCTCAGCTTTAATTTATATCCCGGGCAAGTCCAGGGTCGAACTCAGGGAGGTAAAGGAACAACTTCAGGTTTAATTCAAAAACTTAGGTTTAAGATTTCCAGTGCGTTTTTTTAGATTTTTTTAATGCAAAAAGAATGTCAAATACAAAATGCGGGTGAATTAAGTACTAAGAAATCACACAACTTAGCTAAATTAATTTTAATGTTAAATTAATCCAATTCAGCCAAATTATATTTTTCCTGAAGTCCTAATCCAGTGGGGAACACAAAACACATTTTTTGTATTTTTTAGGGTTAAAATGTACCAATGAAAAATGCACACTTTTTATGGGTTTTTTTCGCAATTTATCACACAAACAGTAAGCAAAATTATAAAAAAATTAGTGGAACTAAAACATGATGCAAGGAAGTTACAGTAATATTTTTGGAATTTTTGGACAAGTTATGAATTTTTTTATGAATTTTTTAGTAAAAATAGAGTGACAGTGAGTAAATAATTTCTAATAAATCCAAATTGTCAAATTAATCAGAGTGTGAATTACCTCAGAAAGATATTTAGATAAGTAATCCAGTAGAGTTGAAATTTTGCAAAAAGGATATACGTGGATTTAATTAAAAATCAAATACTAAAAACACTCTATAAATTATTTCAGGCATAAGACATCTCCATTTTAGATAAAATTTGGATAATAAGTTCATCACATATCAAGGCATCATATATATATTTTGTGGAATTTCTAGAGCAACCATGTGTGAGATATAAATTTAAGAGTCTAGATTGGGTAAAATTTGCAATATTTCAGTTGAACAATTTAATTTAATTATCCAAGGACCTCAAAAATATAAATAAATAGTAAAAATGTAGACAATTAGCTGCTCATCACAATAGCATTTTTCATTGAATAAAAAGATGCCTAAACGACGTCCAAATTAAAGTACGAACACATGGATTTCTTTGCAAATTCAGAAAACAAAATACAAAAGAAAACATGCACAGGGACTAAATGGTAATTACAAAAACTTAACAAAGAAATATGTACAATTTTTACAATAAAATAATAATAGAAAAAATATACCTTCCTTCCTTCTTCATGGAGCCGATGGAATGAACCCAAAGGGAAGGGGGCGGCGCCGGCGGTGCGGTCGCATGCGGGGAGCGACCGACCGCGAGGTCGCGGCGGAGGAGTGTCGCCTTACGCGGCTGGTGGTGGGGAGAGCGTCGGCGGTTGTGGAGGCGGCACGTGGGGCCGCTGAGGTGGAGTCGGTGGCGCGGGTCCGCGGCCTGGAAGGAGCAGCCGACGGTGGCGAGGCCGGACGCGCGGGACTGTGCGGAGGTCGGCGGAGGGCCGCGATGGTTGTGGAGGCGGCGCGCGGGGAGGGCATCGGCACTTGTGATGGGGGCGCCGGCTGCGATGGGGGAAGGGGCGGCGGGCGTCACCTGCGCCTGCTGCTTCTTCCATTTTTTTATTTTTTTTATTTTTTTGATTTTTTTTTCTGCTGTAAGAAAAGAAATCTTTTTTTTTGTTTTTTTAATATATTTGTTAAGAAAGGGAATATGATGATAAAAAAATAGTAAGATGGGTTGGTGGTGGTGATGATGATGAAAAAAAATGATGGTGTGATGGTGGTGGTGGAAGGGATGATATGTGGTGTGCTAAAAAAAATTTGCAAAAATAACAAGATGATAAAATGAGCTGAAAAATTACCTACAATGGACGGTCGCCTATGATGTGCTCACGAGAGCACGGTCTTCGCTCGAATCACCGGCGAGCGATGAGCTCGAGCAACACGCAGTTGCGGCTGCGATGTTGGCCAAAAAAATCAACGGATCTCACCGGAGAGAGGGCCGTCGTCGCTCGACCGTGGTTGCGTCGTTGTCACCGATTAAACTCTGGGAACTAGGCTCTCCCCACACAAAGATGGATCAAACGCAAAAATGAGGAGAATGGCATGTATATAAAGAGAATGGAATGAGAGGTTATTAAAGTGGTGGAGTTGAATGGGAGGTTGTATTATTAATGGAGTTGAATGGGAAGTTGGAAAAATGGTGGAATAATGGAGTTGAATTGGTGGTTATTTTAGAGAATGTAAAATAAATAAATAATGTAAAATAAAGTAGGATACTTTAATTATAATAGAATAAAAGAGAAGAAAATAAATAGTTGAGAATTTACAAAAGAAGACAAAACACCATGTGCATTTTTTTTTACTTTTCTAATATGTAATTATTTTATCTTTTTAATAAGAGATATTTACAACGAAAAAATACAATAAAATACTACAATTAAAATACAACACAAGTATGATTTTTTTTATATTTTTAATAATTAGGAAAGATAAATTAAAAAAATGAATAAAGAATGAATATATACATAATATACAATGTACATCTAAATCTCAAAACCCAACTTTTGCAAATGAGCTCCGATTTTAATGAAACCACTTCCGTTGGATAGATAATTTTCTAACTTGAACTTTAAAAGTGAGTTTGGTGAATTTGGTTCATACGGAGCGGGAATTTAGCTTGGAAGTTGGACTTTACGGCTTTTTCTCTTTGAGATCTAGGAGCATTTATTTGAGGTGAAATTTGTTTTGTATTTTTGTATTTTTATATACATTTTTATAAACAAGTTAGAGAAAGAATTAGGCAAAAAAGAGTTGAAATCAAATTATTAAAAATACATGAAGTTTTGGACTATTTACAAGTATAAAACTCCTTTATTTTTGCGGCTTTTTATTGTTAATTCATTTTGTACAATCTTATATACAATAATTAGTGTATTTTATTTACAAGAGTCATTTTGTTAATTTATGGATTTTATGGACATTTATTTGGGATTTTACTTGGGGATTTTGCTAAGATCAAGATATTAAGATGATGAATCGTGGATTCATCAGATATACACAAGGAATACATAGTGAAGAATATACAAGGACCCTATCTCCCCTTACTTTATTCCTTATCGATAAGGTCAATAATTGACCTTCTCTCGGGGTTCAGGTTAGTCTGTACTTATTTCATAATTACAACCTTCTTCTCTTTTTCTTTTCTTCTTTATTCTTTTATTTTGAACAAAAAATGTTAATTACACAATATTAACAAATGTATGTACAATGATAATTTATTGGATTTACACATATTTACAGAAGTTTTTGCTAAAAGATTTCTCTAAAATTAAAGAAGAAAGAATGAGAATCATAGATTCATCATCCCCGTATACTTTAACATTGTTAGTCCCTTGTCAAACAATTATTTGAAAAAGAAGTGAAAACAAAAAAGAAAAGAAAAAGGAAGCATCAAAGTTGATTATTAAACTTATCTTCATAAAATTGGAGTATGTAGCTCAAAACTTTAGATTACTAATTTGGTTGAACCTGATGAGGGCAAAAGGATCGAGTTTCGCGGCTTTCACTTTTTTAAAGAAGAGAGTAAAGTGTCGGTTGTAGCAGAAAGCCGCGAAACAAAAAGTTGCGATCTTTATACCTATCAAACAAATACGGTTTTCTATTGGAAAATCGTTCACTAATATTTATCCAGGCAAGTGTTCCTGGGTCGAACTCAAGGAGGCAGAATATATTCCCTAGATCTTCATATTCGTAATTTTATTTTAACTCTTCTCTAAGTCACTTTGCTTCTTTTTGTTGATTTTTATTTTTGTTATTTTTATTCGATTTTATTCTTTTCAAAATTTTATTTAATTTTCAAAAAGGATATTTTTCAAAAGATTTATTTATTATATAATAGGTGAATAGAATATAGGTGATATTATATAGTAAGGGTGAACGAGGTTCGAGCCGCGTACTCGAACTACACAAGAAAACAAAACAAAACGAAGCGGTTTTTGAGGAAATCAAATCACATCAAAAACTCGTCAAAAAGCCGCGAAAACTTTATACTAATTAGCTAGGGTAGTTGTGTAACTACCCTCAAAGAATCGTCGAAATCCGAGGTCACAAGAACAAGAAACAACCCCTGCAGCCCAGGGGCATAAGCGCAAGAAAAACTATTCAAAAAGTTCTCAATTTGGTCCTTGAGGATTGTTCTGAAAGAAAAGTACAAGAAGTTTTACATTTAGGTCCCTGCAGAGGGACCTAAATGCAATTATTTAAAAGCTAGGGGGCGGATTGCAATTCTGGAAGCTTGGCTGGGTCTATGATGCAATTTCCTCACCGTTTCACTTAGGACGGTCAAGATTAGATGTTGCAGTGCGGATCGGACGTTCCTCACGCTGCCACGTGTCAGCAGCCTGCGCCTCCTCTGTTCTTGAATCTGTTGAGCGGCTGACGAACGCGGCGTCTTCCCCGAATTATTCCAGCCGGCCTCCGATGAATCTGACGCTCCGGCGGGGCCAGAGGGGTGGCTCCCCCACCCCTCGAGCTCGCCCGCGGTAGGGTAGGCGGTGGCGGCGCTCCGAGCGGCGGTTACAAGTCGAAGAAGATGGTGATCTCGACCACCTTGGGTTGATGCTGCTCTGACGTTGGATCTTCAAGATGACGTCCCGTGATGATCAAAGCTTTATATTGGCTGAGAAAGACATCGCGAGCTACCGGGATCTGCAGTGAACACAAGGCTATGCTCGATTTTCATAAAATCGGCTAACAAATGTAAGAATTCGAGCCCCAAAGTTTGAAGAAAAACACATACGTCCAGCCAAAACAACCGAAATGCGAAGAAGATGATGGGTTGATGATCGATTTGGATTGAATTTAAAGCGAGTTGAAAAGGAATATCGAATGTGCGGCTAAGAGGGATGATTAACCTATCTAAAAGCGTGATTAGCCACGCTAATCGTGGCACTAGAACCGAGAAACAAAATTGCAAAGATGGATGAAAATGACCTGGGAATTGGAGGTGTATGACCTCCAGGTGGTAGCTCGACGAGCGATCTTCTCGGAGCTGTACGCGGCGCGATGCTGCGATTCAAGGCGTTGCTCCGCCTTGGGGCTCCTCCTCCGACGTCCTTCCTCCACGCAAAGCCTCTCCTCGGTGCTGTCACCACCGTCGATGGCCGGAATGAAGCTTGGAAAGTGGGTAGTCGGTAACCTGGAGCAGAGGCTCTTGGTAGTTGGAGTTAGTTTTGTTAAAAATGGCGGACTTGGGGCCCTTATATAGGGAGCTTGCTTGGGCCCCAAGGTGGGATCAATGGCTGGCGGTGACGATGGTTGTTGGGAGAAGCGAATCAAGGGTCTAGGTTGATCAGAAGCTTCAAGAAGGGCACGGGAGAATTAGAGGAAGTTGGCCGGTTGAACAACCTGGCGCAACTTCTTTTTGAAGAAGAAGACTCCAGGTGCTGACACGTGTCAGCACCTGGTTCGCCCAGATCCATTAATTACTTGTAAATTAAGTATAAAATAATAACTTACATTATTTTAAATAGGTATAAATACAAGAAAGTTAAATAAATTTATTTTCTAACTTATGGCATAATTACTTTTAATAAATAATAAATATTATTCAAAATATAAATATTTTATTCATAAATATGTATTTATAAATAGGTTTTGAATTTTTAATTTAATAAATAATTAAGTAAAAATTAATTTTATATTTTCTTAATTATTAGGGTATTAAATAAGACTTGTACGAATTTTTATGGATTTTATGAATTAATTTACATATTTTAATAAATAGAGTAAGTAGCTATATAGGTCAATTATACCTATATTTTGAGGTGTTTGATTTTATAAAAATAATAAATAGTCTCCAAAAAATATGAAATAATTTATGGTGAAAGTACAAGATCATGAAATAATTTAAAAATTATAAAATTAAGAAAATAATAAATGGTGTGTGTTACATAAAATAAATAGCCCAGAAACCCCTTTGTCTTTTGGTCCCAAAACCGACTTTTTTGCAAACGGACTCCGAATTCAATGAAACACCTTCATTAATTAGACAATATTATTTTATGAACTTTAAAGGTGAGTAGAGTGAAATTGGAGTTCGTATGAGGAAGTTATGATGTTCGGAAGTTGAGATTTTGACAATTTGTAAGCTGGATTTCTTGGCATATTTACAGGGTAGAATTTTTAACTTATTTTTATATTTTTATTTACATTTTTATGAATAATTAGGAGAAAGATTTGGTGAAAAATATGTAATATGAAATAGTTAAAATTCTTTGAAGTTTTGTATTTATTTTATAAATAGTGAAATGTGTATATACATGTGATAGATTATTTTTATTTGGTTTTCTTTCCTTATCTCCCCCTACTTATTGGTTTGTCGACCAATCCATGCTGACTTGATCTCGGGGGTTGGGCTATAAATATATCTTACAGCTATATTTATAGTTTAAGTCATATTGCATATATATATACATATATTCCATATGCCTTTACTTTTCTTTTCTGATTCTTTATTTATTTACATGAGTTTAATGGTAAAAAGTGAATATTTACACATGAATGGAGTTTTGTTAAAGTATGAGAATTAGTGAGTATTTACATGTATTTGTTAAGGGTTTTAAGACAAAATGCGACAGAAAAGTTAATGAATCATGGATTCATCAACCCCCTATACTTAAACTTTGCTAGTCCCTTAGCAAACACTTATTTTGAAAAAGTAAGTGAAAAAGAAAGAAAGTTAGAATGAATTTGTTTTCCTAAACCAATTCATGAGAACAGACAAAGGACAGAGCTTGATCGGGCCTGAAACAAGCATTTTGTCGGAACCTTAACTAGGATTAGGATTTTATCCTCAACAGTCTTCAAGTTCCATAATCCTTACTCAAGATCACTTCATCGGCTAGTTCTGACTCACTTATTCATATCGCAAACTCTATCATCCTTGAAGTCAACTTGTATAGTGTGTGAATTGATTAAGCTCTTCCTGCTTAGAGAACCGAAGAAACCGTCAATCCCGACGATACACTCCTATGGCTTCCTCATCCTGCTACTCTTTCCTCGGGGAGGGAGGTATTCCCTTCTGAGTTCAGTTCTGCTATGTCCACAATCGAATATAGGGAGAAGTTAGAAGAATGAGAAAAGAAGTGGAGTGCGACCAGTGTAGACGCATCTCCTTGTGAAGCCCAACCGGTGTAGCTGAGTCTCCACTAAGATGTGCCGGCATATTTGGTGGAAGCTTTGACCAGTTTGGTCTTATTTGGTGGCTTCTGCTTTGCTTTGACTTTGTAATTTGCTTGCACTGCATTCATCTTTTGTGCCTCGACGGTTATAGAATCTTTTTAATCCGTCCAGTTTTTGAGGTCTTAGAAAAATTGTGTCAGCAGATCCTTCCCTTATCCGAAGCAACTATCGCAACCCCAATCTCTCCCGTCTTTAGACGACAATGCCGCAAAGATAAGGATAGGGATGCACTACCAAGGTGTACTGCCCTTCGGAACTCTATGCGAGTCGAGCTAAGTGCAGAGTGCATGTGTTCAGAGTTGGTTCACTGGTGAAGAGTTGTACGAATGACTCCAAATGGTCTACTTAAGCTCAGATGACTTGATTTCCCGAATATGGTCTTACGGAACCCAAAGATTTTAAGTCACCAGACCTGAAGAGTCTAAATTCCAGTTCCTAATCAGGCTCCTTACAATGAGAGTTAAAGGCCGTAATCAAACTCCATCCTTCAGACTAGACTCAGTCCTTAGTTCCGGAAATCAATCTTATTCTGAAAAATGCGAATGCAAATGCAACCATGTTTTTGTGAAGTCTATTTTCTGAATTTTACTCATTTTTATGGATTTTAAGGATTTTGTACTTTTTTACAAATTTTAGGACTTTATATTTTTTATGGATTTTTTATAAACAGGATTTTATTTACAACTTTTATAAGATAGATTTTATTTAAGTTAAATGTCTAATGTATTTTACAAATTTTATCTACAAAGTATTTTACAAGGGTTGAATGGCTTTTATACAAGTTTTAATAAATAGGATTTTAAATAAGTATTATACAATTTTTAAGTACAAATTTTAATTACAAGTTTTAAGCATGTTTTATTTATTTACCAGGATTTTATAAATAAGAGAGTGGATTTTAAATTAACCCGTTCCCACTTTTTATGGATTTTATAGATATAGAAAATACATAAAAGTACGAGTTATGGCCGAAAGTATATATACAATATATACGCACCCCCCTATACTTAGCTTGAGCTATGTCCTCATAGAGTCAAAAGAGAAAAAGGAGGACATAACTCGTGCTAAGTAAAAGTGGGTGAAAAAGGGATATCGATGACAAGTCAGTCAACCCCCCCTATACTTACGATCAGGTCATCGTAAGTACTACGAGAGAGCAAAAATGGGATGACTGAATGAAGAGGATAAATAACGAAAACTTAAAAGGAAAGAATACGAAATCATCGAAATCACTCGGTCCCCCCTATACTTAGGATAAGGCATCCTAAGTATAGAAAAGAATGTATCAAAAATTGGGGATCAGTGATTCGTGAAAAAGAATGGTTATACAAAAGAATTAGTACAAAAATAAAACGTAAATCAGCGGGCAATCTGTCCCCCCTATACTTAGGATCTGGTATCCTAAGCATAGAAGACGAGCAAAAACGGGGACGATTGTGGACTATGAAGAATATACAAGTGTTGTGAATCTCCAGAATGGCTCAAAAGAATTTGTACAGGAAGAGGTGAAGGAATGATCATGATTCCTGTACAAAGTAGATCACTTCAGTACGGGCCAGATGATCAGTAGTCTCTACGAAGTGCTTCAGCATCTGCCCGTTAACCACGAACGGTTATCTAATCACTTCAACCAGGATCAAACCGAATTTTCTGCTTCTTGTGTGCGTATTGATCTTTGGCTGCAAAAGTAGAGCCTCTTCTGTAAGTTAACTCTGTATACGGCATAGCTCTCTTTTCTGAAATATGCGTCTCTGGAGTCGGACTACAGAAGGTGTCTATATGTGTCAGCATTACACCATCCGACTCTCTACGCTGAATGGACTGTATTATCTGTGCAATGTATTCGATGGACTCTTGTGCTGTAATATGTGTTCTATCAATCTGCGGCACAGAGATATCTACTGCAGGTGACTGCTCATCTGAGTCTGATATGAACTCTGTCTCTGTATGTGAACAATCATCTGAAAAACTAGGTACCAAGTGATCTACCCTATCCTCGTGTAGGATATCGTGGGTATCAAAATAAACACTCTCAAGATCAGGAGACTGTGTCTCATCTATGTTCTGACAATCTTCCGCAAGACTAGTGTCCTCTGAAGTGAATGACAATACTGATCTAGGACTGCTACATTCTCTCTCCATCTCAATGTGTATCTCTCCGTTGTCTGTTCGGAATGATACTCTCCCAACATCATAATCAAAGAGTGCTCTTGCTGTCTGCAAAAAGGGTCTCCCGAGAATGATTGGAGCAAGGTGTAACTGTGTAGGGCATGTCATGTCTAGGACCGTAAAGTCCACGGGAAACTGTGAGCCGTGAACAGTCACGATAATGTTCCTTAACACACCTCTGGGTCTCTTTATAGATCGATCTGCAAACTGAATTATCGCTCGTGATTTATAGAGAGGACCTAGCTTGAGCTTATCAAGCAAAGAGGATGGAAGTAAATTGATCGAGGAACCATTATCTAAGAGAGTTCGATGGAATGTAGTGTCTTTAATCTGACAGTTGACATAGTGAGCTCCCAAATCTTTCTTCTTCTTGGGTACCTTGTTCCGAATTGCACACGAAGTTGCCTTGGTCAAAATATGCTTCTCAACTCTTGATCTCTTTTTCCTACGAGTAGTACATTTGTTTCTCAACTGATTCTTGAGCGTAGGAAAATGATCCAAGGCATCGTGCAATGGAATCTTCAGAAAGATGTGATCTTTTAGTAAACGTTCTGTTTCTGGAGTAACAACATTATTTTTGGTCTTTTTCTTTCCTTTTCCAAACAAAGCATCGGGAAAAGGAACAATTTCTGGGGTTAGAAAATCAGAGCTTTTATTCAAAGTGGAATCAGCTTGTACATCGAGAGTTCCAGAATTATTTACAAAACTCTCTACAACAGGGGAAGAAATGTTTTTGTCCGGGACTTCTGCCTGATCTGGCATGATATCATCGTCTGAGTCGCTAGTATCCATATCTGAACTGTTGGCATTGCTCCCGTCTCTTGATTCTGCATCCTCATCCTCTTGCGGATTTTCCTCCTTGGCATTAGGATCATGCTCGTGTTCCTCTGGTACCCTCTCCTCCTCTCCAGTAGGTGTTTGCGGTGATCTACCGCTCCTGAGACGAATGAAGTTAGACAAAAATTCAAGAAACGAGATCTTACCTGCAGGATCTACCTGATCCGGATGCCTCCTCTTGTTGTTCGGATTCATCTGAGGCTGGGCTGGAAGAGTGGTCTTCGGCACGGTTAACTCGTCCAGACGACGGTTAACATGCTCCATCTCTGTCTTGTGTGCGATCTGGAGTGTACTGAGCATATCCATTATCTGGTTGAGCGCCTGGGCCTGGGAAGACATCTCTGGTTCGGTGTGGTGGCCCTGGCTTGCTCCTCTCTCCTGCCTTGGCGTGAAGTTCTGAGAGGTGGAAGGCTGAGAGTAGCGCTGAGGTGTAGAAGAAGACTGCTGCGGCTGCTGAAAAGGATAATTCGGTGAGAATTGAGCAGGGTGTTGATAAGAAGGTTGCGGTCTCTGATGGTAAACGTTCGGATGAGACTGCTGTGGCGTGAAACTCTAGCGGTGCTGGAATTGCGGATGTTCATGCTACGGATGACCGTACGGCTGCTGCTGCTGATGATTCAGTATACTCGACTACTGCATCGGCGTATACCAAATCCCGTTGATCTCGAAAGTGGCTTGCGGCTCCACCTCCATCTCTGCAGTACTGATGATCTGGCCGGAATTGGCATGAGACTGATCCTCATGCCAATCAATCTGCGGAATCTCGGGCTCGCTCTGGACGTAGTGTATCTGCTGGGTGGGTGGAGCGGGTGCGATCCTCCGTGCTGGCTGTGAAGAAGTCTGGCTTTGCTGGTACTGAAGCTGAAGATCAGAGACCTTCTTCGAAAGATCACTCAGCTGCTGAGGTAGAGATGAGAGTTTCTCCAACTCTCACAGCGGCTGTAGGTCTTGGACCTGCTTGTGAATCACGTCCACCAATGTCAACTTCTCGCTAATAAAGCCCATGTTGGTGTTGGATTCAGAATCTGATATATTTGCCACCTTGTGATGCTCTCGGTGATGTGGTGGCTGCGGGGCTTTCTGAAATGCCCGAGTAGAGTCTACAACTCTCGAGTTCTCAGCCATCCCTTCAAAGATGGCCCAGACTGACTCGACGTCCTTGTTCAAGTAACTGCCGCCACATGCGGCACTAACGAGCCCCTGAACTTCCGGCTGGAGTCCTCCGAAATAATTTTGCACTAGCACCTTCATTGGTATCTCATGATGCGGACATCTCTCCGTTAGGTCCTTGAATCGATCCCATGCCTCATGGAATGATTCGTTCGGCAATTGCGTAAAGTTGGAGATCTGACTCCTCATCATGTTCGTCCTTCCTAGAGGAAAATATTTGCGCAGGAAGGTGGACTTCAAGTCGTCCCACGTGGAGATTTCTCTTCCCAGATGGCTCAGCCAATAAAGGGCCTTATCGGCTAAGGCAAAAGGGAAGGCTTTGAGGCGCACGACTTCCTGCGTTACTCCTGGATAGCAAGCCGTTCCGCAGATCATCTCAAACTGCTGTAAAAACGTAAACGGCTCCTCTGCGGCATTCCCATAGTACTTGGGAAGCAAAGAGATGAAGGACGGTCGGAGTTCGTATGGCCCTTGATTCGGCGGTAGCCGAATCCAGTGGTGGAGCGTTCGAGCGCCCGGGTCATACTCATCCCGTAAAGTAGCGGGAACCGCAGGCAGTAACTGGTTCCCGGCCCCTGCTCTCAGTGCGGCTAACTCAGCCTGCAGTTCGGTCTGAACTCTATACTGTTCTCGAATCTGTAGATTCATCTGCTGTAATGTATCGAGAATACCTGTCGTGACATATCCGTTCAGCTCTGCTCTTCCCTCCTGATGATCCTCAGCTGGTGGCCTCTCGTCTGCTGCTGATGCTTTCCCACGAGCCATCTGATCGTCTGTAAAATAGAAATTCTCGTAAGAACTCATTGAGAAATATTCAGGAGATCTGGATGATGTATTGAGGTGAGGGTCTGCCTCAATGATCTGGCCAGGAGGCGAGGGAGTCTGGTCTGACTCACCTCGAGATCGGATGGGACCAGCTCGGGAAGAGGGTCATCCCGAGCCTGTGAAGCCATACGCTCGACGGTGGACGGTCGGAAGCTCACAGAGTCTGAGCCGAAAAGCCGTCGAGACGTCATCTTCGATGTCAAGAGAAGATTGGGAGAGCACGTGTACGATTCAACTGAAGAAAGAATGCGAAAGCCGATCACGCGGGTGACCCGGGTTCGATCCCCGGCAATGGCGCCATTTTGATGAGGGTAAAAAGATCGAGTTTCACGGCTTTCACTTTTTTAAAGAAGAGAGTAAAGTGTCGGTTGTAGCAAAAAGCCGCGAAACAAAAAGTTACGATCTTTATACCTATCAAACAAATACGGTTTTCTGTCGGAAAACCGTTCACTAATATTTATCCAAGCAAGTGTTCCTGGGTCGAACTCAAGGAGGCAGAATATATTCCCTTGATCTTCCTATTCGTAATTTTATTTTAACTCTTCTCTAAGTCACTTTGCTTCTTTTTGTTGATTTTTATTTTTGTTATTTTTATTCGATTTTATTATTTTCAAATTTTTATTAATTTTTCAAAAAGGATATTTTTCAAAAGATTTATTTATTATATAATAGGTGAATAGAATATAGGTGATATTATATAGTAAGGGTGAACGAGGTTCGAGCAGCGTACTCGAACTACACAAGAAAACAAAACAAAACGAAGCGGTTTTCGAGGAAATCAAATCACGTCAAAAACTCGTCAAAAAGCCACGAAAACTTTATACTAAGTAGCTAGGGTAGTTGTGAAACTACCCTCAAAGAATCGTCGAAATCCGAGGTCACAAGAACAAGAAACAGCCCCTACAGCCCAGGGGCATAAGCGCAAGAAAAACTATTCAAAAAGTTCTCAATTTGGTCCTTGAGGACTGTTCTGAAAGAAAAGTACAAGAAGTTTTACATTTAGGTCCCTGCGGAGGGACCTAAATGCAATTATTTAAAAGCTAGGGGGCGGATTGCAATTCTGGAAGCTTGGTTGGGTCTATGATGCAATTTCCTCACCGTTTCGCTTAGGACGGTCAAGATTAGATGTTGCAGCGCGGATCGGACGTTCCTCACGCTGCCACGTGTCAGCAGCCTGCGCCTCCTCTATTCTTGAATCTGTTGAGCGGCTGACGAACGCGGCGTCTTCCCCGAATTATTCCAACCGTCCTCCGATGAATCTGACGCTCCGGCGGGGCCAGAGGGGTGGCTCCTCCACCCCTCGAGCTCACCCGCGATAGGGTAGGCGGTGGCGGCGCTCCGAGCGGCGGTTACAAGTCGAAGAAGATGGTGATCTCGACCACCTTGGGCTGATGCTGCTCTGACGTTGGATCTTCAAGATGACGTCCCGTGATGATCAAAGCTTTATATTGGCTGAGAAAGACATCGCGAGCTACCTGGATCTGCAGTGAACACAAGGCTATGCTCGATTTTCATAAAATCGGCTAACAAATGTAAGAATTCGAGCCCCAAAGTTTGAAGAAAAACAGATACGTCCAGCCAAAACAACCGAAATGCGAAGAAGATGATGGGTTGATGATCGATTTGGATTGAATTTAAAGCGAGTTGAAAAGGAATATCGAATGTGCGGCTAAGAGGGATGATTAAACTATCTAAAAGTGTGATTAGACACGCTAATCGTGGCACTAGAATCGAGAAACAAAATTGCAAAGATGGATGAAAATGACCTGGGAATTGGAGGTGTATGACCTCCATGTGGTAGCTCGACGAGCGATCTTCTCGGAGCTGTACGCGGCGCGATGCTGCGATTCAAGGCGTTGCTCCGCCTTGGGACTCCTCCTCCGACGTCCTTCCTCCACGCGAAGCCTCTCCTCGGTGTTGTCACCACCGTCGATGGCCGGAATGAAGCTTGGAAAGTGGGTAGTCGGCAACCTGGAGCAGAGGCTCTTGGTAGTTGGAGTTAGTTTTGTTAAAAATGGCGGACTGGGGGCCTTTTATAGGGAGCTTGCTTGGGCCCCAAGGTGGGATCAATGGCTGGCGGTGACGATGGTTGTTGGGAGAAGGGAATCAAGGGTCTAGGTTGATCAGAAGCTTCAAGAAGGGCACGGGAGAATTAGAGGAAGTTGGCCGGTTGAACAACCTGGCGCAACTTCTTCTTGAAGAAGAAGACTCCAGGTGCTGACACGTGTCAGCACCTGGTTCGCCCAGATCCGTTAATTACTTGTAAATTAAGTATAAAATAATAACTTACATTATCTTAAATAGGTATAAATACAAGAAAGTTAAATAAATTTATTTTCTAACTTATGGCATAATTACTTTTAATAAATAATAAATATTATTCAAAATATAAATATTTTATTCATAAATATGTATTTATAAATAGGTTTTGAATTTTTAATTTAATAAATAATTAAGTAAAAATTAATTTTATATTTTCTTAATTATTAGGGTATTAAATAAGACTTGTACGAATTTTTATGGATTTTATGAATTAATTTACATATTTTAATAAATAGAGTAAGTAGCTATATAGGTCAATTATACCTATATTTTGAGGTGTTTGATTTTATAAAAATAATAAATAGTCTCCAAAAAATATGAAATAATTTATGGTGAAAGTACAAGATCATGAAATAATTTAAAAATTATAAAATTAAGAAAATAATAAATAGTGTGTGTTACATAAAATAAATAGCCCAGAAACCCCTTTGTCTTTTGGTCCCAAAACCGACTTTTTGCAAACGGACTCCGAATTCAATGAAACCACCTTCATTAATTAGATAATATTATTTTATGAACTTTAAAGGTGAGTAGAGTGAAATTGGAGTTCGTATGAGGAAGTTATGATATTCGGAAGTTGAGATTTTGACAATTTGTAAGCTGGATTTCTTGGCATATTTACAGGATAGTATTTTTAACTTATTTTTATATTTTCATTTACATTTTTATGAATAATTAGGAGAAAGATTTGGTGAAAAATATATTAATATGAAATAGTTAAAATTCTTTGAAGTTTTGTATTTATTTTATAAATAGTGAAATGTGTATATACATGTGATAGATTATTTTTATATGGTTTTCTTTCCTTATCTCCCCCTACTTATTGGTTTGTCGACCAATCCATGCTGACTTGGTCTCGGGGGTTGGGCTATAAATATATCTTACAGCTATATTTATAGTTTAAGTCATATTGCATATATATATATATACATATATTCCATATGCCTTTACTTTTCTTTTCTGATTCTTTATTTATTTACATGAGTTTAATGGTAAAAAGTGAATATTTACACACGAATGGAGTTTTGTTAAAGTATGAGAATTAGTGAGTATTTACATGTATTTGTTAAGGGTTTTAAGACAGAATGCGACAGAAAAGTTAATGAATCATGGATTCATCAGAACCTTATTGGGAAACAGGTTTAAGACTCAACATCCTTTAAGTTCCACTATTCTTTGGTCAGGTCTCCTCAATAACCAGGTTAGAACAAGTCTACATACACAAACTCTAATGACTATGAATCTTTACTTGTACAGTGTAAGTTATATATAGCTCCCCAGCTCAAAAGTGGCAAAGAAACAACCTCCCTAAACAAAGTCACTCTAATCCCCAATCTAGCAACTCTTTGCTCGAGGAGTGGGGTATTCCCTTCTAAGTTCAAGTACAACTAGCTCAAGAAGAGTGGAGAAAAAGAGAATGGATCATGACCAGTGTAGCCACGTATCCCTTGGAGCTTAACCAGTGTAGATAGTCTCCAACTGCAAGCTTCCGTGAGATAAGACGGTGGAATACATAAGCTTTGCTTATTCAATTATATACACTCCGATAGGCATTTTATTTTCAATCAGGCATGCCCCTTTTTTAGTGTTTTTGCAATATTTTATGGCATATACACAACTTGTCTACAAGGTGCAGCATGTACATAAGGAGTTTTCCTTCTTGAGCTAGTAGGCTATCCCTCTTCTGAAGATTTATTGCAACCCACGGCCTCCTGTCCTTAGACCTCAATGCTACTAAACCAGTTTGAGATGCACGTCCCTCCCTAGACGAGGACGAGTGGTTCCTGCTAGTTGTACTACACCCGTATGCTACTCCAAGCCAAAGGATTATGCCTCCTTACAACCTCATCCATGTTGAGCTATGTGTAAGGTGTGTGTCCAAGTCAAGCCATTATCTATGAGAGTCATGCATGCATATTAAGTGTTCTACTTAGGCCCATCTAGATGACATGTGAACATAGCCTAGTGGACTCATGAACGAAGTTTCCATGGACCTAATACGTCTTAATCCCAAATCCTATAAGGTTCCTCGGAAAGTTAAGTGGATTAGGGTCTTAACCAAGCTTCATTCTTCAATTTGATTCCAGACTAGTTTAAATGTCAACTATGATTTTGAAGAATGTAAATATTTACAAAAGCTCTTTTTGTGAGGAATTTTTTCAAACTATGCAAATTTTTATGGAATTTTAATTTTTTTTCAAATTTTTAGGTATTTTGAAAAAAAAGAGAAAGAAAATATATTTAGAAATATATATACATGTTTAAACAGAATTTATGTTACAAGTTATATACACACATGGGTTTTATTTACAAGATTTGGCTTTATTGAGGATAGTTTATGTACAAGTGATTAGGGGTAGATTATAAATTTTATGTATAAGTATGTACAAGTGATTTTTATTCCCAATTAATTATTTCCCACGTGACAACATATTTTACAAAAAGTTTTACAAACTTTTTCAAATCATTTTTCAAAAAGGTTTTAAAGCTATTTTTACAAACATATTTACAAACTATTTTTGCAAACATTTTATTTTTACATCATTTTAAAAAATTTTGTACAGTATACCTAATTTTGGTACATAAAAAAATTTAAAAACATTTTGCAAACAAAACATTTTTAAAATATTTTTACGAATTATGTATAAAAATATTTTTTTCAAAAGTTTTTTCAAAGAAATTTTACAAAGAAATTTTGCGAGCATTTTTTTGAAAACATTTTTCAAAATATTTTCACTCCAATTTTATAAACAATAGCCATATTATTAACACAAACAAAGTATGAGTTATCGCTAAAGTATATACATGATATATACGACATCCCCTATACTTAGCTTGAACGATGCCCTTAGAGTGATCAGAGAGCGATGGAGGAAGACATAACTCGTGCCGAGTATATAGAAGTGAAAAGAATCTTATACTACAAAGACTCAAAAGAATTATGGACTAAAATGAATAGAAGTCGGTGATCCCCGTTATACTTAGGATCCAGTAATCCTTAGTATAGAAGACTGTACAAAGGGGAAAATCGATGAATATAATGTACGCAATCAGTGACTCAACTTTTCCTTCTATACTTAGGGTAAAAGATCCCTAAGTATAGAAAAGAATATCAGCAGTTGAGGGACAAGGGAGTGAGCAATCAAAGAAAGATAAAACAGATGTTACCTCCCCTATACTAAGGGTCGGATGTCCCTGAGTATAGGAAATAATATAGAGGTAATAGATGAAATGAATATATGATCAACCTGAGTTTAACAACCCCCCTATACTTAGGATGAAGTGTATACTAAGTATAGCAAAATCATAAGATGGCTCTGGGGTGTTAAACAGAATGAATGAATGAATGATATAGATATTATGGATATACAAAGATGCGGAGTATAAATGAAAATCAGGTATGAGACGTAGATGATGAGAGTCAATGAACACACCTCATACAAAATGAATCGGAACGATCAGCGGATCATGATAAAGATAGGGTTTCAGGCGTTGACCATTGACTCAAAAGATGTACTCAGAAGACAACTCAGATATATCAATATTGACGTTATCAGACACCTTTCTGACCAGGTATGTTCCCTTCCATTTACTTTATAATTTCCCATGAAATAATTTCAACCTAGCATCAAATATCCATATTCTCTGATTGGGCTCAAATTGCTTATGACTGATGTGAGAATCATGCCATATTTTCACTATGTCCTTATACTGTAGGATACTTGTGAAGGCTATATCTCTCAACTCCTCCAGGGCTGCCAATTTTGCTCTCCTCAAATCTCCTACACTCTGAGGATCCGATGGTATCTCAGTGATGACCCAAAGTGACTTATGCTTAATCTCAAAAGGTAAGTGGAATGGCTTTCCATAAACAAGTCGGAAAGGATATATACCCAAAGGTGTCTTGAAGGAAGTCCTATAGGCCCACAAGACAGAGTCCAAAATTTGCGACCAATCCTTTCGGTCTAGGCAGATGAACTTCTGCAATGTAGTCTTGATCTTCCTATTTGTAACCTCAGCAAGACCATTTGTCTGTGGGTGTTATGGAGTGGCAACTCTATGGTCTATGAAGAACTCGTTAGCAAGGGCCCTTACCTTGTCATTGATAAAATGAGTCCCCCGTCAGAAATTAAGACTCTAGGAACCCCGAACCGTGATATGATATTCTTCCTCAAAAATCTGCAAACAATCCTCGTAGTAGCGGTCGGGCAGGGACGACCTCAATCCAACGACTCACATAATCCACATCTAACAAAATGTACTCAAATCCCCGACTCATAGGGAATGGACCCATGAAATCGATGTCCAATACATCAAAAATCTCACATAAGTGAATGGGCTACATCACCATCATATCTCTCTATCCACAGGTGCCCATCCTCTGACAGTCAGTACACCTCTTCACGAATTCATCTGAATCCTTGAAGAGGGTTGGCCACCAAAGGCTAGATTGGAGTACCTTTTTTGTTGTCCTTCTCCCAGAATAATGTCATCCTGCCCAAAGCTTGTGGAAATAGGTGACGATGCTATGGTGCTCCTCCTGAGGAATACATCGATGCCAGACACTATCCCCTCCTTCATGGTAAAGCATGGGATCCTCCCAATGGTACGGCTTGGCCTTCGCAAGGAAGGTCTCAAGTCACTGTCTGGTCCAACCTTGTGGAACTTTCTTGGCAACAAGATAGTTCACAATGTCAGCGTGCCATCAAAGCGATGTGATAGAAAGAATCACTTTGTATGGGAATGTCTCAGTGATAGGTGTGGTAGTCTTAGAATCCTCAAGATGGACTCATCAGGAGAGGTGATCCGTCACCACATTCTTGACTCCAGGTTTATCTTTAATCTCAATATCAAACTCCTGGAGTAGAAGGATCCATCTAGTCAATCGGACCTTGGAATCCTTCTTAGCCATCAAGTATCGGATGGCAGTGTGATCTGTATAGATAGTTACTCTAGATCCGAGAATGTAAGATTGAAACTTATCTAGAGCGAATACAACAGCTAGCATCTCCTTCTCTGTCACACTATAGTTCCCCTGAGAGGCATCCAAAGTCCAGCTAGTATATTGTATGGAAAATGGTAGTCCATCCCTCCTCCATCCAAGCAAAACCTCTATGGAAAAATTAGAAGCATCTGTCATGATCTCGAATGGGTGAGACCAATCGGGTGTCTGAAGGACAGGAGCCTACACAACTAAATTCTTGAGAGTCTCGAATGATGAAAGACACTTATAATCTACAAGGAACTTGGTATCTTTCGTGAGCATATCAGTGAGCAGTCGGGCAATATGACTGAAGTCATGTATGAACCGTTGGTAGAAATCGACATACCCCAGAAAAGATCACAACTATCTCAGATTCAATGGTGGGTTGAGGTTCTTGATGATATCCACATTGGCTGCATTAAACTCCATACCCCTGTTGGAGATGGTGTGATCAAGGACCATCCCTTGAGTCATCATGAAATTACTCTTCTCCCAAGATAAGACTAGGTTGACCTCAATGCAATGCGGAAGTACTCGGTCTAGGTAAGTAAGACAAACATCAAACCCATCACCAAAGATCAAAAAGTCATTCATGAAGACCTCTAAACAATCACCCACCATGTCTAAGAAAATGGAAAGCATGCACCTTTAGAATTTAGTTGCAACATTATATAATCCAAAGGGCATATGTCTAAAAGCATGCATTCCAAACAGACACATGAACGCCATTTTCTCATGGTCTTTGAGTGCTATGGAAACCTGATTATATTTCGAGTACCCGTCAAGGAAACAATAATGAATCTTCCTGGCTAACCTCTCAATAATCTGATTAATAAATGGAAGTGGGAAGTAAGCCTGATTCAATCATGTGTAGTCCACCGATGAATATCCATTTCATCATCTTTACTATATCATTTTGGCCTTAAAAAACCTAGTAAATAAGTGTAAATAACATTAATTTAGGCATTTTATCATTCATGCATATTTGTGTAAATACTATATAGAACAATGTTTTTAATGCCAAAATTATAGAATAAAGAAAAGAAAATAAAAGAAAAGGAATAAAAAAATTTTATGAATCGAAACCTCGAGACCTAGGCATCTCGATGACTAAGTCGAGAAGGAATAAAGTAGGGGGAGATAAGGGCCAAAATACAATAAAAATCCCTTTTATTTAATTCATTCTTTATTCATTTTGGGAGCTATTTTTTGTTACACTTTTTTATACTTCAAATAAAGAAACTTCGAACATGAAAGTTGTAGATAATTAAATATAGAAAAATACAAAATTGATTTCATACAAAAATAATGTACAGATAAAAAGTTATGATCTGAATAAGTTTCCATAATCCCAACTTCTCAGACCTGTGTCTCTCAAATAAAAACTTGAAATGTATCAAAATCACTTTAATTGTATATAATTTCTAATAAGCTATTTAATGAAGGTGGTTTCATATTTTTCGAAGTTACGGTTTGAAAGTTAGGTTTTCGACCCCTATTATATACTTGTACTGATTAAAATATTCATTTTATTTATTATTCATTAATTTTATAATTTTATATTTTTTATAATTTTGTAAATATTATTTATAACATATGTATACATTAAAATAGGAATAAAATACTAAATAGAACATAAAAATAAAAAACTTGTATGAAGTACATAGGTATAATACCAATAAGTATACCTATATAATTAACGCTTCTATTTATTTAATTATATATAATACATCAGAAAAACAAAATAAAAATCTATTTAAGTTTATAAAATTAAGTTATAAATTTATAATAAAAAATTAATAAAATTAAAAATACAAAATAAAAATAAAATATTAAAATATATAGATAATATACCTATATAGCTCATAAAAGGTAACTTATAGTTCCAGACATTGAAAAAACAAATAAAAATCATAGTAAAATAATTCATAAAATATAAAAAAATTATAACATAAAATTAATAAAATCAATTATTATATTTTATTGATTTTTGAATCTTTTCTAGGATGCTTTTTCATGGTTGGTCCACGTGGAATAACCAGTTGTCTTAGGAAGTTGACCTTTGGTCAACTCTCTGGTGCTAGCTCTTGTAGCGTGTCAGACCTTCCCGCGACCCTCTTTTCTCGATTTTTTCACCATCGCTACGTTGCTCGAGAAAGAGTTGACCCTTCATGAGATTCGTACCATGTATCACCATGATCCACGTCGACCAGATTTCTTGGGCAGATCAACTTCATTCCACCCGTGATCTTGTCTCGAATATCGTCGCTTCATCACCCTGTACAAAAACCCAAACCGATTCCCTTCATCTTATGAACCCCTTCTTGGCCTAGTTTGGATCTCCTCGGGTGCTCCGGATTGACTCCTGTGACAGGGGAGCTTCCAGCACTCTTGAGCGAGGTCCGACGAGGTCGTGAGGGGCGGTTCCAGCCCCATCTCCAGCCCACCATGAGGTCTATCTCTGGTCCATTGGCCATCGAGGTCCACATTTTCTTTGTTTTTCTTGCATTTTTAGCTTCACTATAGTCATAGCATACTCCCCACTTTTTCCCCTTCGCATTTTACCCGTTCGATCGCCTAAGCTGCCTCTCGCCAGAGCTTGCTCCAGTGAGCTTCCTCCCATGTCGTCCTCCGCCCTTTTTCGCACGTTGGAGGGTCGTGGCAATTTGCCCGCGACCCTCTTGACCTCTTTTGCAGGTACCCTGAGCTGAAGAGATGCCTGGAGGAGATTTTGAGGGCCGGCTGAGGTCCTTGGAGCTTCACAGCTCCAGCAACCTCGTGTGGCCACTCCGAGCTTCGCCGTAGCATTTTGGCACCTCCAAATGATAGAAGGTATTTGCAGGATCTTTCGCGGCCATTTTGAAGCCTAAAGACACGCCGGAGAGGGGAGATCGAAAACATGGAAGCTCACCTCGTCGGAGACGCTTCCCTGTTCTTCCTTCCGCATCCCCAGGCGTCAGATCAAGGTCGTGCCCCAGATCGAGCCACTACCGTCGGATGATCATGCACCTCCACCATCCGATCTTCCACTGAAGATCTAATCCAGGCTGACGGCAGCCGAACCGTCATCGTTGGATCCCGTGCTGACACGTGGCAAGTGATTGCCTCCCCACTGTTGGATCCGTAGGCTTGGGTATTTTTCGCTTTTACCCGAGCAAATTTTGTATTTAATTATTAGGACATAAACTTTCATCTGTAATTTTATATATTTTGTAATATTTGCAGAACTGCCCCCAAACTTTGCTATATTACGTTTAGGTCCTGGCAACGTCACCTCACGTGACTGGTGCACGTGAGGCGTGACATTTTGCGACCAGGTCCTTGGCAGTTCTGTTATTTGTCTTTAGTACTCAAACTTTTATAATCAGTTATAATATTTTTGGAGATTTGCAAAGGAACCCCCCAGGTTTCTATTAATTGCTATTTAGTTCCTACCAGATCACGTGCCTCATGCACGTGACTTGGGCAATTTTGCGGGTATACACTTGGGTTTTTGGCTATTTCTAATTGGTCTAGAAATAATTTTGTTTAGTTATAATTTTCTAGAAAAATTGACCCCTGGACTTTTGTAAAATTACATATATACCCCTACCATGGTTGAATTTTCTCTTTGTTGTTTGTATTTATTTCATACATCTATATATCTCTAAAAAAACCAAAAATTACCCTAACTTCTTGTTGCATTGCATTTCACGCCATATTTTTATTTTGCATTTTTGCTGCATTTTATTATTTATAAAAAAATCAAAAGCATACATTTTCATCCCTGTTTGCATTAGAAAATCCATAAAAATTATAAACATTTCTCAAAAAGTTCCCCAAAAATATATTTTGTGTATTTTTGCATCTTTTACCTTCAGACCAAAAATCACTAAAAAATACAAAAGAAAACTCTTAAAAATTACAAAACCCCTTAAATATTTATACAAATATAAAAAATCCATTAAAATCCTAAAAATTTATTTTCTATCTTTAAATTTTCTCCATTTTATTCTCTTTATTTTAAAATTAATTTAGAGAATTTTGGGTACTATTTACTATTTTTCATCTCCATTTTAATTTTGTATTTATATTTTATTCCTTGTTTTAAGTATTGTGAACTTTAAATATACCAAAAAAATAGCAAAAATATAGAAAAATCACAAAAACATTAGAAAATTATAAAAAGCGCAAAAATATTTTATTTCCTGAATTTTGCTTATTTTTACCTATTTTTATATATACATTTTATCTCTCTTTTCTTATATTGTATATATACTTTATTTTATAATTAAAAGAAAAAATATATAAAAAAAAGAAAATACTAAATCAGAAATTAAAAATCAAAATATAAAATTAGAAAAGTCAAAATAATATAAAAAATATAGAATTAAAAACCCACAAAAAATAGCACACATAGACAAATCATCACAGCCACTTTTGAACATTCATTTGCCCTGATCTACCTGAATGCTCCCTGTGTTCGACATCTACATATTTGCACTATACACATCTTTTGTAGAGTTATAATAAATTTTAACTCTGCACCGCTTTTTATTGTTTGATCTCTGTTGCGGGTTAATTGTTGTCTTACTTCAGGTTTTGTGAGCGGTTGCCGCAGCGACACTGTGATCCTGCCTTATGTGGATTACTCTAAAACCCCATGGAATCTGGTTCAACAAATGGCACTGTTGCCGGGGAGCAACAACGCTTAGATTGGGATTATTTGTGCTTGTGATTTATTTGTTGATTTTTTTGCTTTACATGTTTATTTTTATTTGATATATATGTTTGAGTTGTCTAACCTCCTCTCTTGTTGATTTCGTGCGAGGTACCGCAGATCGAGGGAGGCGCTCCAACCTAGGCGCATGTGCACCCACGTGAAGCCAACTCTAGCTTGCATAGCACTGAAGGAGACTTAGAGGGATTTTTGAAAATCGAGCTCCATCTTGTTTTCTGTATTTTTTTTGTAATTTAAGTGAGAGAGAAACATTATTATTGTAATAACACAGGTACTCAGACTCTGGACTCTCGAGCCTAATTTCCAAGTGTTTGTACACTTGGGTGATCATCGCGGTTTTCTCGTGTTTTCATCGCATTTTCTTTTTATTTATTTCCCGATTTTGTTTTATTTCTTTTATGTGATTGAGCCCTTAGTTGTAGGATCTGCTTATCAATAGTATTAGGTCCAAACACACTAATCACCATTGCATGCTCCTATAGAGAACGTTTGGACTTAATTAAATTTTGAAATACGGTTTTCACGTTTCTCATCCTAGGGCGATTTCATCGGCTTGCATTTGCATATAGTTTAAATTTCAATTCTGTTGAGCATCCTTGCATGTAGAGTGCTGGAGGTGAGGTGAGCATTTATGCTTTAGCATTCATCATCGTTTGCCGCTTGCATTGCTTTTCCGAGTCTCCCTCTGATTTTGATCACCTACGTGATTAAAGGAATTGACTCCTCGTTAGGCTCGTGCATTTTTCACTAAAAATCCAAAAAAAGTTATAATAAATAAAATTGGGACTGCTAATATTATTTGACCCTAAAAAATATCAAAAAGTAAAATTATTTTCTTGGGGCGAGTAATCCCCTCATTGTCTTCGTTTTACACTGCTCACGCACACACTAAGGATTAGTGCCAAAATTCCATTTAGCCCCTAAGTGTTTACGCAACTTCTTGACTTCTCACCTAACTCTAAAACAGATATGATAAAAAGACCGCTCTTTTGCGATCTTTACCGAGTTGAGTAGGTGAATTGAGGGATTATTTTGTGTGAGTTGGTTTGTGATTGCATGTGTGTATCCTAGATCGCTTCTACGCATTTGCGCCTTGTTTTCACTTCTCTTGACTTGACCATCGTGCTCTCCCGACTATCCTTTCCTTTTGTTATCGAAATGGACCCCTGGAGCATATTTTATCCGGACTTTGTGGATCCTTCGTTCACTCCAGCCGGTCCACCTCACTTTTTTAAGAGGATCCTCCTCCTATTTTTTCTGATTTTTGCACATATCTGCCTCAACCAAAGTATTAGACTTCGGATTTTGACCTTCACCAATCATTTCCACTACCATCTCCTACACATTTCGACAACCTGCTCTTCTTTGAGTATCCTGATCCGGAATGTGATTTTTGTTCACACCCACCGCCTACACTCGACACACCCGATCCTGAGATTTTGGAGTCACCTTTCATGGTATCCACACTTGAGACCTTAAATCAGATGATGGAGCATATGAACTCGAGGATGAGTGATATAATCCTTATGAATAAGATCCAGAATGTAGCTCAATTCTTTGAGGATTCGGATTCATTTGAGGATTATCATGAGAGCTTGCATCACCCAAAATACAAAAAAATGAGAAACATTTAAAAATCCAAAAAGAATTTGGGAGACACTTGGTTGATTTAGACTGTGAGGAGAGGGTCCACTTTCCAGATCCCTTGACCACACAACCTCTCACACCTTGTCCCACCTTTGTCCTCGAGGATGATGCTGTACAGACTGCTCTTGGCATTCCTCATGTATATGCTAATTCTGACCTTCTCCCTTGTATGTAGGAGGTCCTAAAATTAAAAAAAATGTTGATTGAGCCCGAAGTGGTGGCCACCATTCATGAGATCATCCGTGCCCACTTCAACAGGCCATGATCGATTTATCTTCTCCTCTTCCCAAGAAGAGAAAGCGTTGGAGCAGAAGTGAGCGTCATATCTTGACCGTGGCCACTGCCCACGCCATCACACACCTTCCCATTCCTCGGAATAGAAACACTTCCACATTTTTCATTAGCTGCACCATCTCTGACCACACATGTGATCACACTCTCCTCGATGACGGTGCTTCGATTAGCATATTACCCTTGTTGTGGGTATAGTCTCTTCACTTAGGGCCTCCAAAGAAGACCAGGATGATCGTTCAATTTGCTGATGGATCTATCAAGAAGTCAAAGGGTATCCTTGAAAACGTCATCATATCGATTCAGGGCATGAGCTATAATGTTGATTTTGTCGTATTGCCCATGGAGACCTCCACAAGGGAGCATTCTCCAATCATATTGGGACGACCATTTCTTGCCTCTGCGAGGGTCATTATTGACTACAGATCAGGAGAGATTCGCTTTTGTCTTGCTGATGAAAGCGGAGTGATCATCACTGCAACCCCTGTCGATCAGAGACCTATACTTGATGTGACCACAACTATCTTGGCTAACATCGAGGATCATGACCTAGATGATACTATCAGAGACTTTTGTTGCATGTTGGACTCTACTGAGACTCAAGAATTCCTCCCCATAGAGGAAGACTCGGAAACCATGGACCTCAGAATTCTTCCTTATGGGACTTGGCGATGCAATGATGACATCCGCAGGATTTACACGATCGATACCATTGTTGGAGGGCAGATTTAGAGACTAAACATGACGGACATGACTTGAATTCTTTTACTGATGAGTCCACTCCTGTTCATTTAGATACTAATGAGACAAAGGATGGATTTGATCTTGTTGCTTTTATTCACGAATTCGGCCCTTTTGATGAAAAATATGATCCAGTTGAGATTGTAGAGGACGAACATAGTTCGACTACTTCCACTGATGTGTTCGCTCATTTTGGTTTTGACCTGGATGAGATCTCGCAGGATGACACTGACTACACTTCTTCCAATGATGATGTGTTTGTCCCATTCCACTTTGATATCAGCGAGACACCCAAGGCCAGACCTAGTCATACTACTTCCACTCACCCGTTTGTGCCTTTACATCCTAGGACCACTAAGGATCATCACTGAGTCGACCCTGATTGGTTTCCGTCCACTGTGGACCCCGATGTCGACCTGCACCATACCATATCTATTCCTCAGTTGTCCCGCAAAAAGGTTCACTTTCGACCTTCTTGACCCTTTGTGTATCCATCTCTGTTGTATATTCTCACTCGTCTACCTCTTGTCAATCTCCCGTATTGCTCATCCACCCATTCTCGTGTTTGCCTTGCTTAGGACGTACTTTGTCCTAAGTATAGGGGGTGGACGAGCTGAGTGTTTAGTCTTCGTTTCGTTTCATCACTCTTGTTGTTGCCTATACTTAGGGCTTATTTCACCCTAAGTATAGGGGGAGTGATGTGTACATTCTCTCTGATCTCTTCTCCCATCTTCAGATCTCTTTTCTTCTTTTCTTCTTTTCTTCTTTTCTTCTTTTCCTCCTTTCCTTTTCTATCATCTTTTTCTACCGAAAAGGTGTCGCCCCTTTTTGTCAGTCTTCTATACTTAGGACGTACTTTGTCCTAAGTATAGGGGTGTGCACCTCGAGTTCTTCTATTCTTCGATCCTCTCCATTGTCTCCTCTTCTTGTCTATACTTAGGGATATCTTACCCTAAGTATAGGGGGAGACAGTCTGAGTACAATCTGTTCATTCCCACCCTTCACCCTCCCTGCTTTGTGTACAGTCTGCTATACTTAGGAGTATTTGATCCTAAGTATAGGGGGACAATCAACTTCTCATTCATTCGTATCTTTATTCATATATTTATTAGACTTTTCTATACTCAGTATGAGTTATGTCTCCTCTTTTCTCTCTGATCTATGAGAACATAGCTCAAGCAAAGTATAGGGGGTCATGTATACTGTGTATATACTTTAGCCATAATTCGTACTTTCGTATTTTTATTAATAATATGGCTAAAAATACAATTAAATTCTTTAAAAACCTTAATAAAAAGATGTTGATTATTCATCAAATTCTTTTTGTATTTACTGATTAATAAATCAAGTGAAAATGTTTTTTGTAAAATGTTTGAAAAATAGTTTGAAAACCCGTTTGAAAAAATTTTTGAAAACTATTTGGAAAACATTTTATTAAATATTTTCAACCTTTATAAAAACGATTTATTTTGAAAATTAATTTTCTTTGTGTGAAATAAAAATATTTGAAAAACAACTTGCAAATGTTTGGAAAATGGTTGCAAAAATATTTGAAAAATCTATCTATACCGTTTGAAAACCCTTTGCAATATGATTTTCAAATGTGTATACATATTTGTAAATATTATTTTGGACTATAGTTTTCAAAATTGTTTAAAAAATCTTTTTCAAATAAGTTTGAGGAATATATACATCACACCAAAAATTCATTATGTATACTTATAAAATTGATCCCTTATCCTTTGTATATTCCTAAAACTCAATTCTTGTAAATATAAGATGCATCCCTGTGTAAATAATTTTAACCTAGTTTTTAGCCAAAATCTTTATTTTCAAAAATCTCAAAAACATTTGCAAAATTAAAATACCAAAAACATTTGAAAAATCCTTTTGAAAAATACAAAAAATGCATATGCATCATCTTTTCAAAAATCCATAAAAAGTTCAAAATCTTGAAAATTGCATCACAAAAATATTTTCTGCATTCTACATCGCATTTCCATAGCATTCGCTTTTTTCGGATTGAGTTTGATAGTTGAACAAGTCTAAGTAAAATCCAGAGATTGGAGCTTGGTTGGACCTTAAAATCTACCTAATAACAAGAACCTTATAGGAGCTGGTATTGAGGTACTTTAGGTCTAGTTGACTTAATTCTTTGAGGATCACGAGACTTGGTTCAGTGGATTCTTGACTGTCTATGTAGAGTATTTCGGAGCACACACACGACTCTTGTTGATAATGACCTAACTTGGATGCCTGCACCTTTCACATGGCTCAACTCAGTTGGAGTGGTGAGGGGGTTGGATTTGCTGGTATGAGACGCACACAAGTGGAAACATTTGTCCTCCTCTATGGAGGGAAGTGCACCCCATCCCATCCAGTGATGATGAATTCTAAAGACAAGAGAGTGTAGGTTGCGATAAAGCTTCAAAAGAGGGATAGTCTACTGGCTCAAGAGGAAAAACTCCTTATATATATGTTACTGTGAATAGTATTAAAAAAACTCCAAAAAAATGGACAGGCCTGTATAAAAAATAAAATGCCTGTCGGAGTGTATATATTTTTATAGTCAATAAGCAAAGCTTGAGCTTCAAAGTCAAATCATGTGAGACTGCAGCTGGATGACTTGACTACACTGGTCTTGCATCCGAGGATAGGTAGCTGCACTGGCTACTGTCCATTCTTCTCCTCACCCCCTCCTCTTGAGCCAGTTGTGACTTGAACATAGAAGGGAATACCCCGCTCCTCGAGGAAGGAGTTGCTGGATTGGGGAATCATTGGGTTGTCATGCTGGAGAAGTCAGATTCTTTGTCATTCTAGTTGGGGAGAGCCACTATCACTTACACTGTACGAGTCAGATTCATAGTCGTAAGGGTTTGCATATGAGTTGAAGTATTCTGACCTGGCTATTGAGGAGACTTGAGCAGAGTTTGGGATTCATGAAGGTTGTTGGATTTTAAATCCGATTCCCATTAAGGTTCCACCCGCACTAAGATTTCAAATGTCTGACTTAAGCTTCAAACTTTGATTTTGTGAAGACAAGTTTGATAATTAAACTTAATCCAAATTTCTTCTTTTTCTTTTATTTGTTTTTCTTTTTCTACACTTATTGCATAAGTGTTTGCTAGGGACAAGCAAAGGCAAGAATAGGGGGATGATGAATCTTCGTTCCATCATCTTTATTCTATCATTTTGGCCTTAAAAAACCTAGTAAATGCATGTAAATAAAGTTAATTTAAGCATTTTATCATTCATGCATATTTGTGTAAATGTTGCATAAAGCACTATTTTTAATGCCAAAATTATAGAATAAAGAACATAAAAGAAAAAGAATAAAGTATTGTAAATATTTTATGATCCGAAATCCCGAGACCTGGGTATGTTGATGACTAGGTCGACAAGGAATAAAGTAGGGGGAGATAAGGGCCAAAATACAATAAAAATCCCTTTTATTTAGTTCATTCTTTATTCATTTTAGGACCTATTTTTGGTTCTACTTTTTATACTTCAAATAAAGAAACTTTGAACAAGAAAGTTGTAGATAATTAAATATAAAAAAATACAAAATTGATTTCACACAAAAATAATGTACTAATAAAAAGTTGTGATCTGAATAAGTTTCCATAATCCCAACTTCCCAGACATGTATCTCTCAAATAAAAACTCGAAATGTATCAAAATCATCCCCTTAATTGTATATAATTTCTAATAATCTATTTAATGAAGGTGGTTTCATATTTTTCGGAGCTACGGTTCTAAAGTTAGGTTTTGGACCCCGATTGTATACTTGTACTGGTTAAAATATTCATTTTATACATTATTCATTATTTTTGTAATTTTATATTTTTTTTAATTTGTAAATATTATTTATAACATATGTGTACATTAAAACATGAATAAAATACTAAATAAAACATGAATAAAATACTTGTATGAAATTCATAGGTATAATACTAATAAGTATACCTACATAGTTAACATTTCTATTTACTTAATTGTATATAATACAAAAGAAAAACAAAATAAAAAATATTTAAGTTTATAAAATTAAGTTATAAATTTATAATATAATAAAAAAATTAATAAAATATTAAAATATATAGATAAATATACCTATATAGCTCATAAAAGATAACTTATAATTCTAAACCTCGAAAAAATAAATAAATATCATAATAAAATAATTCAGAAAATAATAATTTTTTTATAACCTAAAATCAATAAAATCAATTATTATTTTTTATTGATTTTTCAATCTTTTCCAGGGTGCTTTTTCCTGGTTGGTCCACATGGTCCAACCAAGTGGCTTAGGAAGTTGACCTTTGGTCAACTCCCTGGTCCTAGCTCCTGTAGCATGTCAGACCTTCCCACGACCCTCTTTTCTCGGTTTTTCGCCATCGCCACGTTGCGCGAGGAAGAGTTAACCCTTAATGAGATTTGTACCATGTATCACCATGATCCACGCCGACCAGATTTCTTGGACAGATCAACTTCATTCCACCCGTGATATTGTCTCAAAGATCATCGCTTCATCACCTTGTACAAAAACCCAAACGGATACCCTTCATCTTTTGAACCCCTTCTTGGCCTAGTTTGGATCTCCTCGGGTGCTCCGGATCGACTCATGTGACAGGGGGGCCTCCAACACTCTTGAGCAAGGTACGACGAGGTCATGAGGGCCGGTTCCACCCCCATCTCCGGCCCACCGCCGTGAGGTCTATCTCTGGGTCATTGGCCATCGAGGTCCGCATTTTCTTTATTTTTCTTACATTTTTTTAGCTTCACTATAGTCTTAGCATCCTCCCCACTTTTTCCCCTTCGCATTTTACCTGTTCGATCGCCTAAGCCGCCTCTCGCCGGAGCTTGCTCCGGTCAGCTTCCGCCCGTGCCATCCTTTGCCCTTTTTCGCATGCTGGAGGGTCGCAGTAATTTGCCTGCGACCCTCTTAACCTCTTTTGCAGGTACCCTGAGCTGAAGAATGCCTGGAGGCGATTTTGAGAGCCGGCCGAGGCCCTTGGAGCTTCACGGCTCTGACGACTTTGTGCGGCCACTCCAGGCTTCACCGGAGCATTTTGGCACCTCCAAACGATAGAAGTATTTGCAGGATCTTTCGCGGCCATTTTGAAGCCTAAAGACATGCTGGAGAGGGGAGATAGAGACCATGGAAGCTCACCTCGCCGGAGACGCTTCCCTGTTCTTCCTCCTGCATCCCCAGCCGTCAGATCAAGGCCACGCCCCAGATCGAGCAGCTATCGTTGGATGATCACACACCTGTACCGTTCGATCTTCCACTGAAGATCTAATCCAGGCCGTCGGCAGCCGAACCGTCATCGTTGGATCATGTGCTGACATGTGGCAAGTGATTGCCTCCCCATCATTGGATCCGCAGGCTTGGGTATTTTGCGCTTTTAACCGAGCAAATTTTGTATTTAATAATTAGGACATAAACTTTCATCTGTTAGTTTATATATTTTGTAATATTTGTACAACCGCCCCCTAAACTTTGAGATATTAAGTTTAGGTCCTGACCACGTCACCTCTTGTGACTGTGCACGTGAGGCGTGACATTTTGCAGCCAGGTCCTTGGTAGTTCTGTTATTTGTCTTTAGTCCTCAAACTTTTATATTCAGTTATAATATTTTTGGAGATTTGCAAAGTAGCCCCCAAGGTTTCTGTTAATTGTTATTTAGTCTTTACCAGGTCACGTGCCCCGTGCATGTGACTTTAGCAATTTTGCGGGTATACACTTGGGTTTTTGGCTATTTCTAATTGGTCCAGAAATAATATTGTATAGTTATAATTTTTTGGAAAAATTGCACGTTGGCCTCTAGACTTTTGCATAATTATAAAAATACCCCTACAAGGGTTGAATTTTCTCTTTGTTGTTTGTATTTATTTTATGCACCTATAAATCTCTAAAAAACCCTAAAAAATTACCCTAGCTTCCTGTTGCATTGCATTTCCAGCCATATTTTTATTTTGCATTTTTGCTACATTTTATTATTTATAAAAACACAAAAACATGCATTTCGTCCCTGTTTGCATTAGAAAACCCATAAAAATTATAAAAACTTCTCGAAAAATTTTCAAAAAAATATAATTTGTGTGTTTTTGTATTTTTACCTTCAGACCAAAAATCACTAAAAAATACAAAAGAAAACTCATTAAAATTACAAAACCCCTAAAACATTTATAAAAATAAAAAAATCCATAAGAAATCCTAAAAATCTATTTTCTGTCTCTAATTTTTCTCTATTTTAATCTATTTATTTTAAAATTAATTTGGAGAATTTTGGTAATGTTTACTATTTTTCATATCCATTGTAATTTCAGATTTATAGTTTATTCCTTGTTTTAAGTATTGTGAACTTTAAAAATACCAAAAAATTAACAAAAATATAGAAAAATCACAAAATCATTAGTAAATTATAAAAAGCACAAACATATTTTATTTCCTGAATTTTTCTCATTTTTACCTATTTTTATATATATACATTTTATCTTTTATTTCTTATATTGTATATATACTTTATTTTATAATTAAAAGAAAAAAATATAAAAATATAAAAAAAGAAAATACAAAATCAGAAAGTAAAAATCAAAATATAAAATTATAAAATTAAAAATAAAATTGAAAAATATATAATTAAAAACCCACAAAAAATAGCACAGACAAATCATCACAATCACTTTTGAGCATTCATTTGCCCTGATCTACCTGCTTGCCCCATGTGTTCGACCTCTACACTACTTGCACTATACATATCTTTTGTAGAGTTATAATAAATTTTAACTTCCCATCACTTCTCATTGTTTGATCTCTGTTGTGGGTTAATTGTTGTCTGAATTCTGGTTTCGTGAGCGATCGCCACAGCGACACTGTGATCCCGCCTTATGTGGATTACTCTAGACCCCCACAAAATCCGGTTCAACATCGATACAAACTCACTAAGAAGTGGGTACTTGGGCAGCGATCTCCTCTCTAGACTCAGTCACAACTGTAGTGATACCCGTCTTCTTGGGTACCACATGCAATGGACTAACCCATTTGGAGTCGAAGATGTTGTAGATAAAATTGGTGCTCCACCACTTGGATATTTCCTTCATGACTACATCTCGAAGATTTGGGTTCAGCCTACACCTAAACTTAGGTGATGACTTGGCATCATCTTTGAGATAATATGGTGGGAGCATAGGACCAGACTTATCCTCTGGAGATTAGCTATTGTCCATCTAATTGCCTTGCAGTTTCTTTCAAGAACCTCCATCAAATGAGATTCTTGGTCATCAGTCAAATCTGTTGAGATAATGATTGGAAACATCTCTGGCTCACCCACAAGGAGTCTATACTTCATACTCTACAATATATGGGAGCTGTTAAATCTGGTCTTTGAAAGGTCTGAGTGAAGGAAACCAGATCTGCATGGGAGAACTCTCATTGTATCTCTGGAATCGATGAAGATGGCCCTGTTGCTGTATCTATCAAATGTACCGTCTCAATCTCTATCCTAGTTGTGGGCTCTGTGGACATCAGACACGATAAATAATCATCAAAGTCATGCCAATCGAAATCAGTGTCTGAGCCTGAGGGATCTAAATAAGAATCACAAGAAACTTACTCTACATCATTAACCATATCGGAATCAACATCCTGTAAAGTGTCCAGGGCCAGAAATGTGGTCTCTGAACTCTCATCCCCTGACATCTATGACTCTGCAATCTCTGAAAGTGAAATAAGATCTCATGAAATCAGATCGACCCAAATTGCTTCATCATCTGTGATCACAAAATCACACTCATGGTGGGTATCTGGCTCTGAATCTGTCATATGCTCGGAACTCTTCTCGGAACATGTTGAATCTCTATCTCTCATTTCTTCAATCGTCTCTATTTGTACACTCTCTCCCTTGACGCAAAAGCATACCTTCCCGCTATCATGATCATATATTGTTGTGGATGTGGCCAAGAAATGTCATCCTAAAATGATGGGGGTATCTATCACGAACTTATGGATCTCCATGTCCAACACAACGACGTCCACGGGGAATTTTAGGCCATGAATTGTGACGACAACGTCCTTTAGTAACCCCTTCAGCCTCTTGACATATCTATCTGCAAACTAGAGAACTTTCCTGCTCTATCTAAGAGCGCCAATCTCGAAACGGTCAAGTAAGGCATCTAGAAGGAGGTTAATCGAGAATCCGCTGTTTAATAGAGTCTGATCGAACCACTACTCATGGATATGGCATCTGATATATGGAGACCATGAATCTAGTCTCTTGGATGGCAATCGATTTTGGATGACAAAGCAAGTGGCACGTGTGAGCACATGAATTTCTACATTGTGATTACACCTCTTCTTCCTACAGATGGTGGTCTTCTCTCTAAGAATCTTTTGGAAGAGAGGGATGTGCTCAAGTGCCTCCTAAAAAGTCAGCTAGATATGAAATCAGTCTATCATCTGCTCATTGGACTCTATTTGTTGTCTCTTTTTAGGGTTTACTATTTTCTTGTCCTTCCCTAAACAGTGTGCTTGAGGGAAGGGGATAGAAGGACCCTCCTCAAAGGAATGAGGTTCAGGAGTAGGAATGGGTTTCTGAGCATGCATAAGACCAGAATCCATGCAAGTATCATCAATCACAACGAATGGACCCGAAAGAGATATTGAAACCATTCCATTATTCATATTTTTGTTTTTCAAAATTTTTCCATTTTTTGTATTTTCTTAGGTACATGAGAGGGAAACACAACTAGAATCTTGGTGGCATCAGTACCACCGACAACATCTGATATGGTGACATCAGCACCATGCTTTGGCCAGACATCTGGAAACTTGGCAACATCACCACCACCGTCTGCAACTTCAGAATCATCATCCTTGATGGCTTCAGCACCACTGTCATCATCAACATTTGCAGCATCAGCACTGCTCTCAACTCCATTTGGCACTCTAGACTAGGCATCGGGATGTCGCCCAGATGAGCCACCTTCGGCTGGCTTCCTACTGCTCCTAAGTATCATAAAATTAGCATCAAATAAATAATGGATATCGTCGGATACCTCATTAGGAGTGGTGATTTTGGTGAAATATACATGCTCAGATTTCCTCTTCAAGTTGTTCAAGTTAGGCTCAATCTGTGCAGGTATAGTGGCCTTGCCTTTGATAATCTCCCTTATCTCCTACCGGGACTCATCCATTTCTCATCAGAATGTGGCTTGCTTCTCGGAAAGCATGTGGGAGATTTCCTATAGTGTTGGGTTCTCAAACGAGTGTGCATGAGAATCGAATGGGTTGCCTCGTTGGAGATGAGGTTGACTATGCTATTGCTGCTCGTATGAGTGAGGGGTGGCTGTGAAAATTGAATATGAGGCTGTTGTTGTTGCCTCCACTGTTGACCCTGGTACTGGGGTCAATGACTGTGTTGTTGGGAATACTGGGGTTGTTGTTGTTGGGCTCCCTACCCTGACTATGCCTGAGGCTGGTGTTGGGACTAAGTGCCTCCCTTGGACCATCGAAATCTTGGATGATCACTGATGAATCTCGTATTCATCATATTAAAATTCAATTCTTAGTATCCTTGCTTAAATAATTCAATAAAAATCACAAATAATTCATTAATATTATCTTGCATTATGTTGTATATAAATGGTGTATAATTAACCTATATTTATTTTATTTAATTACTAATCTCCTTCTTCGTTCGTCTATCTTTTTAGAAACCCCTAAAAATTAGAATAATATTGTCTATAATTGTTTTGACCTTTAAAAGAGATAAAAAATACAAAAAAGTTCAAAACCCCAAAGCAGTGTTTTTACCCTTTAAAAATACACCCAAAAATACTCTTTTGTACAAACGATCTCTGTTGACTTTTTGTCCAACATAAAACTAGTGGATCTGATCGAGATCTACAACTTTCATGTTTTGACTTTTTCCTAATTTTACGTCTTTCTATTTCTTTTAGATTTTTCTTTATTTTTGTATTTCTGAATTTTCTGATTGGGCTACGTGGTGCCCTCTGGGCCGCCCACATGGTCCGTTCCCCTTCTGCCACCTGCTATCCATTCTCAAGCGTTGATCCTCCTCTGAGCATCTCCATCTTGCCTGTTGATCCCCGCTAGATCTTCATAGCCTGCCTCCATCTCAACCACCCACTCGCGCCCTCTTCTAAACCATCCGATCTTCGCTCCCATCCAATGGCTCCCACCTAGCCATGTCACTGGCTTCTTCTCCGCCATCAGATGGAACCCGAACTCCCATCTCGACTGCTTGTTCCCACCTCAACCCTCACCACTAGATCAGATCCTAAGTATCTGATCTTATGTGTCCGTCCATGCCTCCATCCGACCGTAGGATCACGAGATCCAACAGCTAGAGCCTTGTCTCCTCCTCAATGCTATTCCTTCCCCAGGCGTTACACCTACGACCAAACCCACACCCTTCCTATTTTGGAGCCCTCATCAGCCACTCCCTCCATGTCGTAATGCCACCATCACAAAACCTTCTCCTTTTACATCCACGTGCGTTTTATCAACACCACCTCTATTACTCTGATCCCTTAAAATCGGTCATTCAAATCATGTTTCACCTCCGATAACTGTCCTACCTCCACATATAAAGTCTCTGCTCCTCCGCCCGTAACCCTTATCCACCAACCAAGAAGGTTGCGGCCCAGCTTCCTCTGCCATCCGGTGACAACAGAGGGTAATGACGAGGTGATAACGACCCTACTCCTCAGTGAGATCCATGGCTCCTCCGGCCATGTAAGCACCACCTCCATGGTAGTTGCACGAGCTCCAAGGCCCGACTGACCTTGCTGGACAATGACCCAAGGTCCTTTGGACCTCAGCCCAAGCCTCCCCGACCACCATCTTCTTCTCCCAACCTCCAGGTACCTCCACCCCCTAGTCTTTCTTCAAATTTCTCAAATTTTTCCCAAAGCTAACAATCATCTCCATTATCGCCTAACCACCTCATGAGATCCGCCATGTCACCCTCATCCTTGATGACACCTCCGATCACTTCTTTCCCTTCTCCACAACTTGATCACTCTCTTCCCATCTCCGTATTCACCTCACCAAAGAAGGAGCACTAGTCCTCCACCTCTCCACCTACATGGGACTCCATTTCACTTTGCTTCGCTCATGCACATCCACCATAGCAAGCTTCGACTATGTTGACATGCAGGGACCTTCATTGATCATGTTTCGCACACTTTCTCCGGTCAACTTCACCGCCTCGAACAGACCTGCATCACCCCACTTTCTCAGCCATCACCTCGCCTTAGTCGTGACACCAACCCCTTTGCCAGATCATCACGAAGGTGCTCGTGCCTTCCAAGCAGTCGCTAAAGATCAGTGTAGGAAGAACATGCTTGTTGGAGCACAACATCCTCCGGTGAGAACAAAGAGCTAGGTGAAGCAGCTACCGTCCGATCATCTGGATCGGACGGCTGGATGGTGACACATGTCACCCCAAGCCTCTACGTCAAACCTATAGGCTTGGGTGCACTAAACCAAGGACCAAAGCACTAGAACATGCCACGAGGCCTGAACCTAAGCCACCTCCCGTGTATGCCTAGCACGTATGGGGTTGGGTAATTTGCATCGAAGATCCTACAACTCTTGGATTTTACATTAAGTTACCTAGGTGCAAGCCTCACATGTGGACCTGGGTATATTATAGGGAACCACTGGTGGCTTTACAAAATTGCAGAAATGCCCCTCCGTGCATATTGAAAAATTACACAGGGGCCTTTCTGGTTTTGTTTATTACAAATAGGTCCTTCTAGGGACCTATTTGTAATTATTTATCCCTTATTTCTCACATTTTTATTACATATATATGCCCTAGCTCTATTTCTTTGATATCTTGAGCATATTCAGTCTGAAGTGAGTAATTTTAGTTTCATTTAGATGCTTATTTTGTTCTGTATTTTATGGCATATTTAATTTCCTCACTTGACACTAAAAGAAATATGATTAAATTTGATGTTATATAGTGTCTCTTGCTCTATAAGTCTCTTCCACTAATAGATGCTTGCTCACCAATTTGACCATGAATCTAAACCATAACCTGTGCTCATGTTTTGTAGGGCATTTTTGTAATTAGTATTTTGCATACGTATTCTTTGCATTTATTCATACAATGTTATATATCACATATCATTTTATAATTACATCTAAAAATCCATAAAAATTACATGCATCATTCTTTGTGTTGTTTAATATGCATTTTTTGGGCATCTGCATGAAGACCTAAAAATGAGAAAATAATCACCCATTAATAAACAAAATTTGATAAATATATTAAAGAGGCTCGTGTCCCTGAGTTCGATCTTAGTAAACTTACCAAGTAAAATAATGTCCACGTATTCGAAGGTATGTTCTTTCATGAATCGTTTTTTGCCTTCTATACTACAACTATCGATTATTAAAGATGAGATTTTCAAGCTCATCAGACATGGTAGATCCCGGGATACTACTTGTATTGGGAGTACCAAATCCATTGACTTCCATCAACGGGTCAGTCTGCTTGTGGACTGGAGGGGGAAGGGACGCCAAAGGCTAATCTGGATGGTACACCACCATCTGAGTGTCTGAAGGAGGTGGTGGTGGCAACTGGTACTACAGGAGTGACTGAATGGGCTCTGGCTGAATATGGTGAACCTGTAGCTATGAGGTAGAGGGTTGTGACAAACTGCTCCCTGGAACAACATGTGACCTAGACCTTGGCTGAGAAGTCATCTATACCTCTTGGAGGCACATGATCTGAGCCTTCAGGTCACTCAAAGTTTGGTCCAGCTCATCGATCCTTTTGAGCTTATCTAGGCCCTGACATGTCTTCTTTTCAATAATCCCCATCCGATCCAGCTTCTGGCTAATGATGCCCATATCGGCAACTGAAGACTCGGTTAGTGTTGTTGTCGAAGAAGAGGAAGAAGGACTGATCCGAATACGTGCTATTATCCGATATGAAGATTCCTGATGGGGAGGCTTCCCCTTAGAGTAGATGCGAGTTTGGGACATCGTTATGTAATTTCCAGCCATCTCCTCATAGATGTCCCAGACCTGGTCTTCATCCTTGGCGAAGTAGGAACCTCCACACAAGGCATTCACTAGCCCCTGCATCTCAGGTGTCAGCCCACAAAAGAAACTTACACTAGATTGGGTTTACTGATATCTTGGTGGGGACACCTGTCAATGAGCTCTCAAAAGTGATCCCACGCCTCAAGGATTTGTTCATTGGGTATCATGGAGAAATTGTTGATCATCTCGATCTGCATTAGTTCGACCGAGTGGATAATACTTGTTCAGGTAATCGATCCTTAGTTTCTCCCAGGTTGTGACAATCCGCCCCAAATGTTTCAACCAATAGGCTACTCTGTTGACCAAGGAAAATGGGATGGTTATCAACATGAAAGTGTCCTCATCCACCAGGTTGTCGTGGGCGGTGCTGCAGATCATCTCGAACTCCTACAGATGGAGATGGGGTTCTTTAGTGGCTTTCCCATGGAACTTGGGCAACAACTGAATAGTCTTTGGTCGAAGCTTGAAGTCGCCAAGGATGGTAGGCAACTGGAGCCATCGGTGAGTGAGAGTTACACCAGGGTTGTGCAACTGCCTCATGCTTTGTGTTGGTCTCGCATCTGCCCTAGTATCTTCTCGGTCCTCATGTCTTGGTATCTCTCCATCTCCTCCACCAGCTGGGCTATTATCTCTCGCGCCTGCTCTCCCGTCTCTCATCTCATTCATTTCCCTCCTTACTTCTGCCATAAACATTCCTTGGTCTCTGATTTGTCTATGCATGGTCTCTAGGGAGGCTAATAGGGTGTTGTTGATAGCACACTAGTCTAATACGAATGAAGAGGTCTATGGCTACTCATTGGTTCTGTCTTCATTTGACATCTATGTGGTCTCTACAAAGGCAAAAGACCCTAGATCAGGTGTTGTCATATGAACATATAGTTGTGCTGGCCTCTTTGGATGTACCTCGGGTGTGGAAAAAGGGTGGTCAAGGGGGGTATGGTGGAAGTGAATTTGGGTTCAGAGAGCAGGTCTGAGCTCTCTGAAGCTGCCCTAGATGAGCGGGTCGAAGGGTTGGGAAGCAGTACCACCAGAGGTAGTCTATGAGACCTATTGCCCATCATCTTGATGTGGGGATTTATGCAGATTAGATCTGGACTGCAAACGAGATGAGAAATAAAACCCCCAGTTTCACCAACTCAACACTTGTGATGACCATGAGATCTTGGTCGTTTATCTTATCTTGTCATTTTTTATTTTGGTGATAATCCAATCCTATAGAGCAAGTTAACGAGTTGTTGGGTGCCCGATTCTCCTTGGAGACTGACCTGGACTCTGCTAAGGATATACGGATCAATTACTGGCATCTTGTATATCCTCACTAGAGAATAGCAAATCATTTTTGTAGAACTGATAGTCTAAAGAAAGTTCAGACATGGATCTATCCTAGTGTACGTCACTCAACTCCCAATAGTTAAAATCAGACAGGGAGGGGGATACTCTCCCCAAAACAAGAATTTTTAATCTTTAAGCTCAGTTTTAGGTCAAGTTTACCTAGTGACATTTCTGAAAATGCCCTTGTTAATTTAAATGTTGTGTGTCGTTTTTGTTGTAGTCAGGCAATCAGGATAAATCAAAAATTTACCGCACAAATTAAAGAATCGATGAATTAATTAATGTATGGTATGATGTTTTTTTAACCTGGGAAAGCCCTAGGGTCGACTCAAAGACGTAAAGGAACAACTTCAGATCAAGTTAGAGGAATTAGGTTACAGTTTTCAAGCGGGATTTTTTTGTAATTTTTTATGCAATAAAAATGCAAATGCACGACCTTGGATGAACTAGGTTATTAAGAAAACATGCAACTTATCCAAATTAATTATAACATGAAATTAATCCAAATTCAGCCAAATTTTATTTTTCATATAAACCTAATCCAACGACGAATGCAAAATGTATTTTTTTTGGAAATTTCAGATTTAAGATGTAACAATGAAAAATGCAAACTTTTTTAGGGTTTTCATGCATTTTTTGTAAAAAAATATAGTGCAAAAATTATGAAAATTTTACTGGACGTGAAATATGATGAAATGAAGCTAAACTAGTTTTTTGGAATTTTCTGACAATATATGATTATTATGAATTTTTTATAGAAAACAAAGCGATTGTGGGTATTTAATACCTAATTAATCCAAAAAAAATCAAATTTTCCAGAACACTATTTATCTCAAAAAGATATTTTAATTAGAAATCCAGGAGAGTTGAAATTTCATAAAAATGTTATTCGTGGATTTAATTAAAAATCAATTACAAAAATCGCTCAACTATTTATTTTATCAGAAGACAAATCCAATTTGTATGAAATTTGGATAGTAATTAAACAACACTTAGTAGCATCATTTACAGTTTTTAGAGTAAGAAATAACTACGTACGAATTTCAGAGTATGAATGGGTAAACTATCTTTGAATTTAAACTTTGATTTTTAATAAATTGTCCAATGCTCACAAAAAAATGCAAATAAATATTCAAATGATAAAGAATTTGCTCAACAATGTGTTATTTTTCATTAAAATAAATTATTTAAGAAAGAGTTCCAAATGATCATGCAAAGTCAGCGGTGTTCATGCAATTACAGAAATAAAATAAATAACAAAAACTATGTACAGGGACAATTTTCCACATAAAGAAATATGACAGATCTAATATGCAATTTTCACAAATGAAATAAAATAAAAAATAAACCTTCAATCACCACACACGCTAGGGTACAAGTGGGATAGCGCCGTCTGCGGCGCGGGGGGCACACGGCCTGGGCCGATGGCGGTGCTGGCAGAGGAGGGCGGTGTAGGAGGCAGACGCATGAAGGGCACACGACCAAGGGACGACATGATGTGCGGTTGACTAGCAGGAGCCGCATGGGCGGCGCGTAGCCATGGGCACACGCAGCGGGCGACGCACGGTGGTTGGAGCAGCTGCGAGGTAGGGCTGCGCGTGCACTAGGGTGTGCAAGGTTGGTCTGGAGCACCGACGGGTGGGCGACGGAGGCCGCGCTGCGCGAGGAGGTGAACGAGGTGGTGAGGGGTGTGATGCACAGCTGGAGGGAGAGGGGATCAGCGATGTGCCAGGAGAGCCGGATGGATCAACCAGCCGTGTCGCGCAGTGGTGTCGCATGGCGTTTGAAGAGGCGGCTACCTGTGGCTGGCTAGACATGGGGCTACCATCGGTGGACGCAACGGCTGGGCGTTGAAGGGACGCGGTGCGACCTAGGGGCTGTGGTGGTAGGGAGAGCCGGCCGGGGTGGGGGGGTGGGGGAGGCGACGGTGGCTGCTTCTACCCCTGTTCTTTTTTTTAATTTTTTTGGTAAATTTTCTTGTTTTTTTGTTGATAGGGAATACAAATGCAATGAAGTGGTGGTGTGTGATGTAGGATAATAATGGTTGTGATGGTGATGATCAATGTTGAACAAGATGGTGGTAGTGGTGTTTGTGGCAATGATTTGATTATGAAACAAGGGGAAAAAATCATTAGATAAAATAAAATGAGTAGATGAGGATAAAAAGTTTACCTGTGTGGTTCGCCGGATTGTGGAGCAGCGATGCTGGACTCCGGTCGTCGCCTCGGGCGGTGTGACGAATTCGCCGCGAATCTAAGCGAGCCCGATTATAATCTTGTGACACGGCAATGGTGATGCCGTGGATCTAGCCTGAAAGGTTTTCGTCACTCAACTTGTCTCATTCAGTTGTCACCTGTAGGTTGAAGGGGCTCGACCTCTCTTCTCTCGAATCGATGGATGATGAAAAATGATGGAGGGGAAGAGAATAAAAAGGAGGAGGAGGGAGTTAGAAAAGAAGTGGAGAAAGTGGATGAAATGGGAAGTTGGTGACTTGGAGTGTAGGAAAAGTAAAGGGAGAAGAGATTAACCAGAAATAAATAAAATAATAATAAAAAGTAATATAGTAGGCTACTAAAAAAATGAAGAGAAAATAAACGTAAAATTAAATAAATAAATGTAAATAAGTAATTAATTTAATGAAATAATAATAATAAATAAAAAATTCTGAAAATAACAAAAAAATGGGTGACACGTGGCGGCTCTAGGAGCCGCCATGTGTCACTCCGGAAAATTCTAAAATGAAATGCAAAGAAAAATCGAAAAGAAATAACAAAGGGGATTTAATCAAAAAGTGTTCAAAAAAAATTGCTCGTCTCGACGAGATCTACAACTTTCGTGAAGGACTGAAAATCAAATGAAATCATATGTATAAAGTGTATTTTTGGGTGGTACCTTATATGTATAAAATACCACATTTTTATCTTTTGCGATTTTTTGTCATTTTTAATTCGAGAAAAATCAAAATAAAGTTAGAAAAAAATATGAAAGGAATATTTACAATTTAATCTATTTTTTTAGATTTTAAGTAATTAAGAAAATGAAAGGATAAATACAAGGACAAAAAGGTCAATATATACAATATACAATAGGGGCCCAAATTCCAAGTTTCACATACGATCTCTGATTTTAATGAAATCGATCTTCTTTTGAAGGCCTTTGAATGTATATTTCTTTAAAAGTGAGTAGACCTAAATCAGACATTGTATGAGAGAGATATGCACATTTTAAGGCTCCTAGCTTCAAACTTGGACTCAGGTTTTATTGGTCAATTTTACAAGTTAGTATTTTTTGATATTTTTCGATAATTCGTGTTAGTAATATATACACGATAGAGTTGGTTTTATTAGATTTGGAGTTAGTATAAAATATATACAAATATGGTATTTACAAGTAATTTTTGCAAGTGAATTGGCTTCTTATTTAATGCAAATATGAATGCTAAAATGCAGATATCATTTATGCATGCATGAATGCTAATTATGCAATATAAGTGGAAATATGCAGCTAATTACTCGAGAACAAAGCTCTATTTTCAACTTTTAAAGTGATGAATCACATATTCATCAACCCCCTATACTTAAACCTTGCTCGTCCCCGAGCAACTAAAATGAAATGCAAAAGTGAAATGACTTTGGGTTCCATACCAAGGTCATGAACAAAAGGTGAAAATGGATCTTGACTCGACCTTTGGATTAATAATTTGGTGGAACCTTATTGGGATCTGAATTTAAGATCTAACTGACTTTAAGTGCTACAAATCTTCTATTCAAGTCACCTCAACAGTCAGGTTTGAACAAATCCTCATACGCAAATTTTGATGACTATGATTCTTACTTGTACTGTGTAAGTGAAATATAGCTCTCCACATCAGAAATGGCAAAGAAACAACCTCCTCTCACAAGGTAACTCTAATTCCCCGGTCCAATAACTCTTTCCTCGAGGAGTGGGGTATTCCCTTCTAAGTTCAAGTACGACCAGCTCAAGAAGAGGGGGTGGAGAGAAGAATGGACGGTAGCCAGTGTATCTACCTATCCTAGGATGCTTGACCAGTGTAGCCAAGTCATCCAGCTGCAGGATTCTATGGTATGAGGCTTTGAGGCATATGCCTTGCAAATATACATACTCCAGCAAACATTTTATTTTTAATCAGGCATGTCCACTTTTTTTGGAGCTCTCCATGTTCTTTTCTTTTTTTTGAACTATATAAAAGGTGCAGCATGTACATCAGGAGTTTTTCCTCTTGAGCCAGTAGACTATCCATCTTTTGAAGCTTTATGGCAACCCGCAACATCCCATCCTTAGACGTCAACACCACTAGACTAGGTTGAGATGCACTATCCTCCCTAGAGGAGGACGGATGTTTCCACCCTTGTTCTACTTCAAGCCAAAGGATTCTACGTCCTCACCACCTCATCGATGGAGGGCTACGTGCATGGTGCGTGTCCAAGTTAGGTCACTATCTAAAAGATTCGTGTGTGTGTGTGTACAAACTATTCTACTTTGACCAATCGAGATGACATGTGAACATAGACTTGCAGACTCAAAGAATTAAGTCACTTGACCTGAAAAATCTTAACTCCAGTTCCTATAAGGTTCCTCTAAGATTTGGTAGATTAAGGTCAAATCAAATCCATCCTCAACATCTATTCAGAACTTGGTTCAAAACCCACTAACATTTCACTTTGCATATGCTAGATATGCAGATGACATGCTACAGAGATGAATGAAATGCAAGTAACTTTTTTTTCTTATGGAAGGATGCTATGCAAGAGTAAATAAGAAGCCTTTTTTTAATTTTCTAGTATACCCTTATTTTACAACAAATTTTACAAGTGTGTGTTTTTACAAGAATTTTACAACTTCTTATACAAGTATTATATATGTATTTAATTTTTTTTCAATTTTTATCCACCCCATAGTTATTGCAAAATATATACAAAAATACGTGAAAGTACGAGCTACGGGTAAAGTATATATGTAATATATATAGGCCCCCCTATACTTAGTGTGTGCTATCTCCTCAGAGCATGAAAAGCGAGGAAAAAGACATAGCTCGTGCTAAGCATAGGAGACCTAAAATAACAAAATGTATAGAAGTCATTCCGCCCCTTATACTTAGAGTTCTGGCAGCCTAAGTGTAGAACAAGATCAAAAATGGGGTGGGGAGATTTAGAGGAGAAATGGATGAATAACTATACAGAGCGGACATCGGTCCCCCCTATACTTAGGCTCTGGTCAGCCTAAGTGTAGGACAGGAGTGAGTGTGAGAACCGATGAGATCTGGAGATGTACAAAGAATAATGAAGAAACTTGGGTCACTCTCCTCCCTATACTTAGGATCTGGTCATCCTAAGTATAGCCATAAAATGAAATGATATGGAGCCGAGGAGAGTGATTCGAATCATTGGGGAGGGAGGGAAAGAAAATATATACAAGGAGGAGTGAGAATATACAAGGGTCAAGAAGGTTTATGACGAACCTTCTTGCGTGAGTAAGGAGATGGATAATATACATATGTGTCGCTGTCAGAATCGTCCTCAAATGAATAATAGTGAGATGTAGGGATCGTCCAACAAGGGTCGACACACGGCTGCTTGCTTAGATACAACTTAAGAACAGCCGAACTGAGCTCACTCATGTAAATCACCTCATATGGATCCGATGAGGATTCCTCCAAAAATTCCTTCTCCGGAATGTTCAAGGAAACTTTCTTAGTCAGTTTTCTAGAACCTGAATCATTGAGAGGGAGTGGAGAGGGACGCGTCTTGAGGGGTCGGGGGGAACTCCTCAAGGAATCATTTCTCGACTTCCTCTCACTAGATAACCGGTTAGAGGAGGGAGCAATCGTGTTTTTGTGTGGGGTCAATTTAGTCTTGGTTGTCTGCTTTGAAGGTCTGGTATGTGGTGCAGTGCTAACCATGGGTTCCTCATCAGACAAGTCACCGTATATATTATACTATTCCTGAAGGGTCAGCGTACGTCTTGGGAAGGTGCTAGTGATCTCAGTTGGCTTGACATTATTAATCGTGGACGTCGGATCATCAAAATGGTCAAGACAATCAGCAAAAATCATGTCCGACTCAATGGCAGCTTCGGGTTGTGAGTCTTTTATTGAAGCTGACACAGTGGTGATGCAAGCAGTGGGAGTCGTGGATGTGTGGGGAGTCTCTAAACCAACAGTCAGCTCGATAGTCAGTATCTCAGGTGTAGCAGAGAGATGTGACTCATTTACCTCCCGATGGTCACGACTTTCATTAGCTTTGTGGGTCACCTTAGAGTAAAGTGTATCAAAGAATGGGTGAGGTCGGAGTGCTCCCATTGCTGTAAAATTGATTTCTCGAGTCTCGCAGTCTATAATCACCTTAGTCAAGGCTAAGAACGGCTTCCCAAGAATAATGGGATACTAGGAAAAATCTCCTCGATGCTCAATGTCAATGACTGTAAAGTCTAACTGGAGTAGAGCGCCTTGGAAAGTAATGATGACTGAAATGTTTCCTGTCGACCATTTGATAGATTGATCAGCCAGCTGAACGATCTCTCTCGACTTTCTGATTGGCCTGAGTTTGAGATTGTCAAACATAGAGGTCGGGAGGATATTTATCGGAGAGTCATCATCGATTCTTGCTTGGGTAAAGATAGTGCCTTTGATTTCACATTCAACCCTAGGCAAACGCTTCACTCTGTGGCTCTTGGTCTTTCTCCCCATCACCAAGGAGGTGGCCATAGACACTATATGTCTCTCAGTACTTGTCCTCTTATTACTGACCTCTTAGGCATCAATTTATTTCTTACAAATCGTTTGAGGTTTGGGAAGTGATCTATGACCTTTATTAAGGGAAGATTAAAAATCAGTTCTTCATCCAGTGCTTCCCTTATGGTAGGATCCAATATTTTTAGGTCATTTTCATTTTCTATTTTTATGGTCTTTTTGAGATTTTTAATTTTTTTGATGTTGACAAATGATCAAACTCTGGATTAGAGGGTAAGTAGTTAGTAGAAGAGGAAGGTAGAAATGACTCCAGCTATACATAGTGTGTAGGTTCCCTAATGTTTGCTCGATTTTCAACAACAAATCCACTTACTTCCTTTTTCACTTTCATACCCAAGCTGGCAGAAATTGAGTGCAATATTTCTGTGACGTCTCTCAACTTGTTACCAAATGATTCATTTTTCTCAATAAGTCTAGAGATGTCATCCTTCACAAAATTCTCATGATGAAACATGGGATATTTCTACTCAATTAGAGGATACTGCTGAGTTATTGGAGTCTCACACTCAACATACCTAGACTCTGGCATGTAATGTTGGGTTGAATATGGACCATCTGAATGGCAGATATTGGTCGGAGCCTCATATAATGGAGTCAAAGAATGGGGAACTAGTAAGTCTAGCTCATGAGTCCAAGCTCTTGAATGAGTAGGCTCTCCGAATGTGTGATATGAAGGCTGGTAAATGTAGGCTTGATTACTAGGGTCAATCAAGTTAAGAAGAGTATAAGGTGTATGCCTCTCCATTTGGGTTGTTCGATCGACAATGTTGTACCCTAAAGTCAAGTCAGGATGTGTATGTATGATTCGTTGACTTGTCCCATCATTCATATGAAGAGGAAATGAAGTATGTGGGGTGGGTAATTCTGCCAATCATCTGTCTCAGTAGTGTCTTGCTCTTCGTATGGTTCATTGATTCCAGCAAGTTCGCGAGAATAAGGATAGTCAGCCCAAGATGGAAATGGATCCGGAGTGTTAGAATATGGAGTAGGTGATAAATACGAAGAAGTGGAGAAGTCAGTCGAAGTTCTGACTTCATAATCGGGTCGAGGTGGAATCGATCGTGGGTAAGGGTCTCCCGTAGATGGTGGAGGGTACATGGAAGGAGAAGGCGAAGATGAACGCTACATGGTCGAGGAGGAATGACCATAGGTCTCAGGGTATGGGGACCAATATCCCGACATCTTGAAGAGGAAAGGATGAATGTAAGCAGACCGAGGTAGAAAATGTGCAATTACACAGGATAACACACACAGACAGACATAAAACAAATGCAAGAAAAAACCCCAATTTCCCCAACTCAACACCATGAAGGACCCAAAGCTGGGTCCGATTAATCTCGTTGATTTTAAGTGTGATTTTCAAGAAAATAGTAAGGATTACGTGATAGCCTAAAGGGATGTCGGCTCAAAGCCGGATGCGTCTCCCATGTTTAACCTGACACCTAAGATACCAACTCCCTTCCTTTCTTCACTCCTATCATCAGCTGAGAAGTTCAAGGACCTGCCCCTATCTACCTACCAAAGTAGGCAGAGGCTGACAAGGCTTATAACTTCACCTCGAAGGGTTACTAGCAACTTGTCGCTGTGCACCGTTGCTTCACCCCTATCTACTTGTCGAAGCAGAACAGAGGCTACTTGGTGCTGGTCAGTTGAACCTCGAGTAGTTCAGCCTGTGATATTTGCTTGTATCGGGGTACGTGATATGGATGGCGGGGATTTTGGCTCTATTTTAGGGTGTGCACACACACTCTATACCCTCACTCAGCCTGAAATCAAAGTCGGGGTTACTCTCCCACAAACAATGGTTAATTCCAGTCAAGTTTTTTGGGTCCAATTCAATTAGCAGTCCAGATTTTAGAGATTAGTTGTCATTGTAATTAATCCACACAAGCAATCACGTCTACCGTCCAGTCCCAATTCCTTTATCCTAGGTTAGAAAAATCGAGAGAGAGAGAGAGAGAATCAGAAAATGTCGGTGCAATCAAGAAAACGATGATGAATGCTAGAAAACGATGATGAATGCTTGAGTAAGAAGACTTATAGTGCCTCCAGCTCTCTACAATGCGGGTTGCAATGTTGAATTTAAATTTTTACACTAAATGGAATGCAAGTGAGAAAAGCTTTTCCTAAACAGGCAGTTCTATTAGCGAGTGAAGAACGAATTTAAATTTCGCTAAGTTATGTAGTCTAAGTGTGTCTTTTAATGGTGAAGTGTGGTCCTAAATATTACGAGCACAGATCGACCTAAGAAAGCTCTAAGAGCAGCGAGTGCAGGTTCTATTCTACGTCAATCAACCACACAACACAGAAAGTCTTTTTATTTCGCTTACACACGCGAGAACCCAATCAGGAACCGCTTTAAATGTAGATTTTTTTTTACAATTTAACAAAATGAAAATCTTTTTGGCGTATCAACAACCGACTTGATTCATGAATCGTCGGCCACCGATGCACCTCGAGATGCGTCGACTTCAAGAAAGTCGCTCCATGTCCACCGGGCCCACACACAAAAAGATGGAATTTTATGTCAGAGAGAGATATAAAAATATATACAGAAATGATTAGAAAAATAATTAAGAGAGAAAAAATGGATAATTACAAGGTGGATCGAGGGTCAGAATACACGAGTGAATGGAAAACGTAAACCTAATTTTCTAAAAAGATCCTAAGCCGTTTGCCTCCCCGGCAATGGTGCCATTTGACATTTCCGAAAATACTCGTGTTGATTTAAATCTTGTTTGTCGTTTTTGTTGTAGTCAGGAAATCAGGATCGATCAAAAATTTACCACACAAATCAATGAATTGATGAATTAATTAATGCATGGTATGATGTTTTTTTAACCTGGGCAAGCCCTAGGGTCGACTCAAGGAGGCAAAGTAACAACTTCGGATAAAGTTAGAGAAATTAGGTCACGGTTTTCCAAGCGGAATTTGTTTGTAATTTTCTATGCGATAAAAATGCAAATATACGACCTTGGATGAACTAGGTTATTAAGAAAATATGCAACTTAGCCAAATTAATTTTAACATGAAATTAATCCAAATTCAGTCAAATTTTATTTTTCCTATAAACCTAATCCAACGACGAATGCAAAATGTATTTTTTTGGAAATTTTTGATTTAAGACGTAACAATGAAAAATGCAAACTTTTTTGGGATTTTCATGCAATTTTTCGTAAAAAAGAGTGCAATTAAAATTTTACTAGTTGTGAAATATGATGAAATGAAGTTACACTAATGTTTTTGGAATTTTTTGAAAATATGTGATTTCTTATGAATTTTTTTAAGGTAAACAGAGCGACTGTGAGCATTTATTTCCTAATTAATCCAGAAATCAAATTTTCCAGAGTGTTATTTATCTCAAAAAGAGATTTTAATTAGAAATCTATGAGAGTTGAAATTTCATAAGAATATTATTCATGGATTTAATTAAAAATCAATCACAGAAATCACTCAACTATTTACTTTATTCACAAGATAAATCCAATTTATATGAAATTCGGACAATAAGTAAACAACACTTGGTATCATCATTTATATTTTTTCACAATTTTTAGAGAAAGACATAATTATGTGCAAATTTCAGAGTATGAATGGGTAAAATATCATTGAATTTCAAACTCTGATTTCTAATAAATTATCCAATGCTCACAAAAATGCAAATAAATATCCAAATGATAAAGAATTAGTTGCTCAACAATATGCTATTTTTCATTAAAATAAATGATGTAAAAAAGATGTTCAAATGATCATGCAAAGTCAGGGGTGCTCGTGCAATTACAGAAGTAACATAAATAACAAAAACTGTGCGCAGTGACTGTTTTGCAAATAAAGAAATAAGATAGATCTAGTAAGAAATTTTCACAAATGAAATTAAATAAAAAATAAACCTCCGATCACCACACACGCTAGGGCACAAGTGGGATAGCGGCATGGGCGGCATGGGGTGCGCATAGCCTGGGGCGATGGTGGTACTAGCGGAGGAGGGAAACGTAGGAGGGGGATGCGCGAAGGGCGCGCGACCAAGGGGCATCAAGATGTGCGATCGACTGGCGGGAGCCGTACGGGCGGTGCGCGGCCAGGGGCGACCGCGACGGGTCACGCGTGGCGGCTGGAGCGGTTGCGGGGCATGGCCGCGCGTGCACAAGGGTGTGTGGGGGTGGTTTGGAGTGCTGGCGGGCTTGCGGCGGAGGCTGTGCTATGCGAGGAGGCAAGCGGGGTGGCTAGGGGCGCTACGTACGGCTGGAGGGAGAGGGGAGTGATGAGCGCTCCCGCACCCTTAGTTAATTCGGTCAAATTAATGGTCCAAATTACTTTTAAGTGTTCGTTGCAGTCGGATGCGGAAGGTTGATCAAAAACCACTTAAGTTAGATTTTAGTCGATTTTAAGCGGTGATATTTTTTTACTTGGTGGAGTCCAAGGTCGATCTCAGGGAGGCAACTGTCTCCTTAGGTGGATTACAGCAATTTACAAGTGTGTGATATTCGGGGAACAATTTTTTTTTTGGTCTTTTTAATTCTTATGCAGACATATGCAGACAAGTCTTAGCCAATTTAAAGTTAGATTTAATTGATGTATCAAACTAAGTCCAAAAATAATGAAAATTGGCCAGAAGGTTATTTATGATGAAAATGACCTACACTAATTTTTTTGGAGTTTTTCGACTCAAAATAAATTTTCTGTGAATTAAACAAGCAGACAGAGTGATTTTCAGTGTTTAATTTTTAATAAATATCAAACCACAATTTTTCCAAGAACTAAAATTATCCTAGGTAGGTCTAATGATCAGGGACCTAGGAAAATTGACAGAACTTAAATTTATTGTGAAATGAATTAATTAAAATTAATTAAAGAAAATCACTAAACTATTTATTGAGGCCTCGTTATGCGTGCAAATGACATGAAATTTTTATGGAATGTAGAAAATAATGTCCTTAAGCTACTGTGAATTTTTGGTGATTTTTGAAGGCACTGATATTTAATTAAAAATCAAAAGGCATCACTGGGCAAAATATGACACAAATGAACCAATTAATTCATTGATAATTCAAACAAGCCAACGAAATTCAGACACGTGTACAGACAGGTAGAGGACAAGATTCTCAACAACTTGCAATTTTTAGAATTTCAAAATGATGAAAAATGCATGCTATGGACACGTGCAAACACAAGGGTGTAAATGCAATACTGGAAAATAAATGTTCAATAAATAAACATGCTGACAGGGACTAAAATGCAATTACCAATAGTATGCAGGACTTCGATGCAATTTCTCCACGAACCACGTGCTCCTCACGTGATGTCTGCTTCACAGGGACCGTTCTGCAATTTGTGAAACCTCCAGGGGTGTCGGTGCAAATAACCCAGGCCGCACGTGCTCCTCACGTGGGGCGGCCTAGGTTCGGATGCGTCGGAGGCTCGGACTAGCTTCGGGGTACCCGAGCCTAGGCTTGGGTGCCGAGGCTCGGATAGGGCGACGAGGCGGCCTGAGGGCCCTTGGATCAAGATGGATCCAAGGGTGGTCGGTGAAGACGCGTGGCAGCGGGTGAAGCGTCCGATCTGCAGTCTGATCGACGGTCGAGGACGATGGCGGCGATGGGACGCGTGGCGGGACGAGGACCGTTCGATCAGAGGATCGAACGGCTGCTGCTCCTTCTCCTTCAACGCTCCTCCGCCGCCTGCGGAGGAGATGGCTGCGCTCCGGCGAAGGCTGCTGAGCTCCGCCCGATCCTACAGAGGTCGATGAAGCTCTCCGAGTTGTCGGAGGTATCCCAGCAGGAGCGTGACGATGCGGCGGAGGTGCTGACGGTTACAGGCGCAGCGGAGGGCGCCTGGAGAAGGCCGACGACGCAGCTCGAATTTGTCTCCGGTGAAGATCCGGCCAGTGAAGGAACAGGACCCTGCAGGGGTTAGATGGAGTCGCCGAAGCGTGCAGGTGATCGTGGGAGTGAACGGAGTGAACGGCGAGGCCTGCGGTGGCTTGAGGTGGTCGGGCGAGGTTGCTCCGGCCAAGCGGCGGAGCTGCAGGTCGATGGTGGGTGAGGTGGAGTGAATGGCGATGCGGAGGGGTCAGCGAGGATGAGAGCTCCGTCGCGGAGCTCGTCGGAGTGTCGAGGAGGCGCGGAGATGACCGTGGAAGGCGAATAAAAACGGAGAAAATAGAGGAAAAAGAAGAACAAGATCGGAGAGGAGATGGAGGGGGGTACCTGGGAATTGGAGCTCTGCTTCGAGCTCCAGGTCGTCGCTCAAGAGGTCGGTAAAGCCTCGAGCTCGTGCAGCGTCAAGGAAGGCGGCTGCGACACGGCGGTGCACCGTGGATCTCGCCGGAGAAGAAGGGCCTGTCTTCGCTCGAAGAAACGGTCAATTGCTGTCACCAATCGAGAGCTCTGAGCTCGGGGGTCTCTCCTGGAGTGGCGGATAGCGATGAAGGTGGCCGGAGGGCGAGTATTTATAGGAGGAAGGTGACGGCAGAGCTGGGTGAGTGGCGAAGTTCATGGCTGTCGTGGGGCGAGTGTGTCGGAGATGGTGGTGTGCGAGGGAGCTGGCGAGGGAGAGGGAAGAGTGGGGAGCGTCGTGGCGAGGTCAGCGGCCGGAAGAGAAGGCTGACGTGTGCCCAGAAAAGGAAAGGGGCAGCCCCTCCCGCAAGGCGAAGATCGTGGGAGAGAGAGGGCGCCCGAGGTAGGAGACGAAGCCCTGGCCGTTGGATCTTGTGATCCAACGGCCAGATCGAAGCGCAAAGGAGCGGGTCCGATTAGATCTGGGTGAGATGATCTGAGGTCGTGATGGCGACACGTGGCGTGAGCTGGGCGAAGTATGAACGAGCGGCTAAGATCGGGTCTAGGGGACGTGATCTAAGGGTCAAGATTCGCTGGAAGGTGGGCGACTGTGATGAGAGGATCGGGGGCTTGATCGAGCGGCGCAGATGACGCCACGTGGCTCCCTGAGAGCGCGGCGCTAAGGGACGGTGATGATGGAGAGCTTAGGACGATCGAGCGGTGGAGAGACATCAAGAAAAGGAGTGGCTGAGATGCAACTTCTGAGATGCGATCGATCGGTCATCATCGCGCCACGTGGCGAGCCCTACTCAAGGCGCTAACGAGCGGCCAGATCTGAATGCGGATGAAGATCGAACGGCTGAGAGAATGAGCGCACGTGGTCACAGAGGGGCCGTTGGATCTGAAGCGAGATCCAACGGCGGAGGGCGAAGGCGGATAAGGCAAAGGACAGCGGGCCGCGTGGCGCAATCAGAGGGCGCCACGTGGCCTGCTGTGAGTGGCTGGAGGAAGAAATGCGTGTAGAGAGAAGAGGAGGCCGAATTTGGAAAAACTCAAAACATGAAAGTTGTAGATCTTGATGAGATCTACAAGTTTCATGTTGACCAAAGACGGAGATGAGGTCAAATATGGTACATAAATACAAAGATACATAAATGTACATATGTAGTATACCAAATGACCCAAAAACCCAAGTTCCTCATACAAGCTCCAATTTCAATGAAATTAGTCTCATTTTGAAGGTCTTTTGATAAGTAGTATTCTAAGAGTGAGTAGACCTAAGTAGGAGTTTGTATGCGGCCTTTATGTGTGTTTTAATGTACAAGGATTCTTAGGACATTTGGGCTATTCTACAAGGGTGATTTGTGGCCTCCTTCCCTATATTATTAAGGAGTATATACATATATTATAGAGAAGAGTTTATTTGATGAAGGGATATTGTACAGGGGATTTTTGGCTTCTTATTTAAATGCAGATGAGCTGTTAAAATGCATGAATTATGAATGCATGCAGGAGTGTTATTTATGCAAGATAAAAGGAAATATGCCTCTATTTTCTCGGGAACAAGGCTCTATTTTTGACTTTTGATGTGATGAATCACAGATTCATCAACCCCCTATACTTAAACCTTGCTCGTCCCCGAGCAACTAAATGGAATGCAAGAGTGAAATGATTTTGGTTTCCATACCAAGGTCATGAACAAAAGTTGAAAATGGAGCCTGACTTGACCTTTGGATTAATTATGTGGCGGAACCTTATTGGGACCTGAACTTAAGACCTAACAGACTTCAAGTTCCACAAGTCTTCTATTCAAGACGCCTTAACAGTCAGGTCAGAATAATTCCTCAAACGCAAATTTCTGATGACTATGATTCTTACTTGTACTGTGTAAGTGAGATATAGCTCTCCATATCAGAAATGACTCGGAACCAGCCTCCTCTAACAAGGTAACTCAATAACCTGGTCCAGTAACTCTTTCCTCGAGGAGCGGGGTATTCCCTTCTAAGTTCAAGTGCGACCAACTCAAGAGGAGGGGGTAGAGAAAAGAATGGATGGTAGCCAGTGTAGCTAACCTATCCCGGGATGCCTGACCAGTGTAGCCAAGTCAACCAGCTGCATTTTCCTTGCTAATATACATACTCCGACAGGTATTATTCTTTTTCTTGGACCTGTCTGATTTTTTTGGAGTTCTTTCTTGCATTTTTTTTTTTTTTTTTGGAACTATATTCAAGGTGCAGCATATACATTAGGAGTTTTTCCTCTTGAGCCGGTAGACTATCCCTCTTTTGAAGCATTATTGCAACCCACAGCATCCCGTCCTTAGCCTTCATCACCACTAGACCAAGTTGAGACGCACTTCCTTCACTATAAGAAGAAGAGAGGTTCCGCCTAGAAGTACTACCCTCATATGCTACCCCAAGCCAAAGGAAACTACTTCCTCAACACCTCATCAATGAAGAGCTATGTGCATTGTGCTTGTCCAAGTTAGGTCATTATCTAAAAGAATCCTACGTATGCACGAGATATTCTACTTAGACTAATTAAGATGACATGTGAACATAGATTTGTGGACTCCCAGAATTAAGTCACTTGACCTGAGAAATCTTAACTCCAGTTCCTATAAGGTTCCTCTGAACTTAGGTGGATTAAGGTCAAATCAAGTCCATCCTCAATATCTACTCATGACTTGGTTCAGAACCCACTAGCTTTTCACTTTGCATATGCAAAGATATGCCGATGAGATGAGATTTCATGCCATGAAAAATGCAAGACTCTTTTATATGCAGTGATGATATGCAAGAGTAAATAAGAAGCCTTTTGTTTTATTAAAGGGTGATTTTTTTTTTGTCATTTTACCCGCCCGTAATTATTGTAAATATACAAAAATACGTGAAAGTACGAGCTATGGGTAAAGTATATATGTAATATATACACGCCCCCCTATACTTAGCGTGTGCTATGTCCTCAGAGCACAAAGAGCGAGGAAAAGACATAGCTCGTGCTAAGCGTAGGAGAGCCGAAAAGAAATAGAAAGTATAGAAGTCGTCTCGCCCCCCTATACTTAGGCTCTGGCAGCCTAAGTGTAGAAGAAGATCAGAAATGGGGCGGACAAGGGAAAGATGAGAAATGATTGAGTATATAATGTGGGCATCGGTCCCCCCTTATACTTAGGCTCGGGTCAGCCTAAATATCGGTAGGAATGAGTGTGAGAACCGATGTGATTTGGAGAATGTACAGTGCAACGACTCGATTGACCCTTCCCCCCTATACTTAGGATCTGGTCATCCTAAGTACAGTCCGATATAATGATTCGATGATGTGGGGATGGGTTACTAGAATCGTGGAGATAGAGGATAGGCTATACAGGAAGAATGATGTATATACAAATGAGTCGGTCTGAATCTTCTGAAGATGCTGCTGATGGCTGGAGTTCATTGCTGCAAGGTCTCATGCACGGCTTGAGATGTATCTGCTGTATCTGTCTCGCGCATGAATACAATCTTCTCCACATGGACTAACTGTTCATTGGATTCGACGAAGTGCTTCAACAGCTGCCCATTTACTAGGAATGTCGGTGCGTCATCTGCGAGATCTGAGATCTCGACACATCCGCTATCATGCACCGTTCGGACGATAAATGGTCCTGTCCACTTGGATTTCAGTTTGCCTTGGAAAGTCTTCAGCCTGGCATTGAACAACCATACCTTCTGTCCAGGAACAAAGGTCTTTCGTCTGATAAATCTATCGTGCCAACGCTTCACTTTGTCCTTGTACACCACACTGTTGTCGTATGCTCTGTTTCTGACTTCCACAAGCTCATTCAGATCCATATCTCTTTGTTTCTGGCCTAGGTGTGTGTTCCAGTTGACCTTCTTTATTGCCCATTCTGATTTGTGCACTAATTCTGCGGGCAAATGGCACGGCTTTCCGAATACCATTCGGAATGGGGAGGTGCCTAACGGAGTCTTGTAAGCTGTCCTATACGCCCAGAGGACTTGATCCAAGATCTGAGACCAGTCCTTCCTGTCTGGGCGGACGAGCTTTTGCAATATGGTTTTCACCTCCCTATTCGACACCTCAGCCATACCATTGGTTTGTGGGTGGTAAGGACTAGCGACACGGTGTTCGATGCCGTAGTCCTTCAGGAGTTTCTTCACCTCCCGGTTCACAAAGTGGCTACCCCCATCTGATATCATCATTTTGGGGATCCCGAACCTAGAGATTATGTGTTCTCTGATAAATTTACAGACAGTCCTGCTGTCTGCGGCTCGGGTCGGGATAGCCTCCACCCATCTGGACAAATAGTCTACCGCAAGAAGGATGTATTCAAACCCGTGGCTGACAGGGAATGGGCCCATGAAATCGATGCCCCAGGCGTCAAAGACATCACAAATGATGACCGGCTGCATTGGCATCTCATCCTTGGAACCAACGGTTCCTCCCATTCTCTGGCAAACTGGGCACGACTTCGCGAAGGCGGTGGCATCGCGAAACAGAGTTGGCCAGTAAAAGCCACATTGAAGCACCTTCCATGCGGTCCTCTTCCCGGAGTGGTGTCCTCCTGCCTCTAAGCTATGGCATAAAGAAAGGACACTCTGGTATTCCTCCTGAGGAATACAACGTCTCCAGACACAATCCGGTCCTTCAAAGAAAAGGATCGGATCCTCCCAATGGTAGTGTCTAGCATCCGACTTTAGTCGGTCAATTTGGCTCTTGGGCCAATCCTCGGGAACCTTCTTGGAGACAAGATAGTTCACGATATTGGCATACCATGGGAGTGAGTCGATAACAAAAATCGACTCGTCAGGGAAGGAGTCTCGAATCGGGGAAACCTCGGAAGTATTAAGATCTTCGAGACGAGAGAGATGATCGGCTACTACGTTCTTCTTTCCAGGTTTATCACGGATGTCCAAATCAAACTCCTGGAGAAGTAAAATCCAACGAAGAAGACGCGCCTTCGCGTCCTTCTTCTCCATCAAGTATCGTAGTGCCGTGTGGTCTGTGAACACAGTTACCTTGGATCCGATTAAATGAGATCTGAATTTGTCCAAGGCAAATACTACCGCAAGCATTTCCTTTTCGGTAACTGTATAGTTACGCTGAGCAGAATCAAGCACTTTGCTTGCGTAGTGGATTGCAAACGGGACGCCATCTCTTCTTTGTCCCAATACAGCCCCAACAGCATAATCTGATGCATCCGTCATGATCTCAAAAGGGAGAGACCAATCTGGGGCTTGTAAAATGGGTGCGTCCATGATCATTCCTTGTAATCGCTTAAAGGCTTCAAGACACTTGTGATCGACAATAAACTCCGCGTCTTTGCCTAAAAGCTCAGTTAGCGGTCGGGCAATCTTAGAAAAATCCTTTATAAATCTCCGATAAAATCCGACATGCCCGAGGAACGACCGCAACTGCCGTACGTTGGTTGGTGGCTGGAGTCGTCTGATCACATCCACCTTGGCAGGATCAACCTCCATTCCTCTCTTGGAGATGACATGCCCCAACACTATGCCCTCCGTCACCATGAAGTGACTTTTCTCTCAGGAGAGCACCAGATTGACCTCACAACATCTTTTGAGGACTCGGTCCAGATTCCTAAGGCAGGAATCAAAAGAGTCGCCGTGGACCGAGAAGTCGTCCATGAAGACTTCCAGGAATTCGCCGACCATTTCGGCGAATACAGCAATCATGCACCTTTGAAAAGTACCTGGAGCATTGCATAGCCCAAAAGGCATGCGCCTGAAAGCATAGGTACCAAAGGGGCATGTGAAAGTGGTCTTTTCCTGGTCCTCTGGAGCTATGGCTACTTGATTGTAGCCCGAGAACCCATCAAGGAAGCAGAAGAATTCCTTCCCCGCTAGTCTTTCTAAGATCTGATCAATGAACGGTAGGGGGAAATGATCCTTCTTCGTCGCGGCATTCAGGCGTCTGTAATCCACACAGACGCGCCACGACGTGGGCACTCTCGTCACGATCTCCTCGCCGTCCTCGTTGGTGGTCGTCTGAATTCCCGACTTTTTCGGGACAACATGGATTGGGGCCACCCACTTAGAGTCGGAGATTGGGTAAATAAAACCCGCGTTGCACCATTTTTCTATCTCTTTCTTTACAACCTCTCGTAGATTTGGATTCAACCGAAGTTGGAATTCACGAGAGGGTTTGGCTTCGTTCTCCAAATATATATGGTGCGAACACAGAGCGGGATTTATCCCATGGAGATCGGAAATGCTCCAGCCTATTGCCTTGCGGTTCTTCTCCAGGATCTCTAGCAAGCGAGATTCCTGCTCCTCGGTCAATTGCGAACTGATAATGACCGGAAATTTCTTGTCTTTGCCCGCAAGGAAGGCATACTTAAGGGTTGTGGGTAAGGGTTTGAGCTCAGGGATGGTATGATCGTCTAAGAAGTCTGGCTCAATCCGATCTGGTTCGGTGTTGGAAGTGGCTGGATCTTGTTCTGCAGTGGCTGCCACCAAGCTTGGCTCTGGAGTCGGATCGTCAAAGGTCTCCATGCAATCGGCAAACGCCTCGTCCGACTCGTCTTCCTCATCTTCCGATTGTCCTAAGGATGTAAGGACTGACAGGCCCTCTTGGGCCTCTATGTCATCGAAGATGAAGGGCGATGCAGGCTCAGAGCTGTACTCGTTCCTGAAGATCTCGCAGACTGACTCATGCACTGGATCATCTTCAAAGGAGATGGACATATCAGTGCTGTTTGGGTTCTGTCTCCATGGCCCAACTAAGTCTACATGTGCACTGTCTGTTTCGATAGAAGAGTACTCGGTGCTGGATTCGGAGTCTGGTCTTTGCCATCTCGTCTGCCTCATCTCTAGTTCCTTATCTCCGCTTGGAGTCTGGAACTGAATTCTCCCATTCTTATAATCGAATAATGCCCCTGCTATTCTGAGGAAGGGCCTACCCAAAATGATCTGGGAATCTCTCCAATTACGAGGAGTTTCCATATCGAGGACAGTGAAGTCCACCATGTATTCCTGCCCCTCGACTTTGATCACAATGTTCCTTAACTCTCCTTGGGACTTCTTAGTGGATTTGTCCGCGAACTGAAGAATAGCTCTAGATTTCCTAAGAGGTCCGAGATTGAGCCGCTCATAGAGGGCTGTTGGCATCAAGTTTATCGAGGAACCATTGTCCAGGAGAGTGCGTGCAAACGCGATGTCATCAACATGACTCACTACATAGTGTGCACCCATGTCTCTTCGTTTCCGAGGAAACGAGTTCTTTATTGCCCAAGTCGTGGCTACTGATAGAACGTGTTTCTCAACACGGCTTTTGGTCTTCCTGCTAACCCTAGTAGGTGTGCATCTCACCTTAAGGTATTTTTGGAATGCAGGAGTCATTTCCACGAACTTGTCAAAGGGGATTGTGACCTTGATATGTTTGTTACAAAACTCAGCCATCTCAGGGTCATCTTTTTGGATTTTTGTGTTTTTCTTCTTCCCACCCTTAAGAGCTTGGGGGAAAGGGATTATTAACTCAGGTTCTGGAACTGAAATGTCTTCATTAGCTACTGAAACTGAGTTCGGAACAGGACTCTGACTCGGACTTTTGTACAGACTCTGACTCTGACTCTGACGAAAGGGAAAGTGCTTGGGCGAAACCGGTGATGCTTCTTCCGCTTCTTCTGGCTGGTCCTCCTCAGATGGAGGTGCGGGCTCATCGGTGTCGTCGGACTCCAGGTGGATGCGGGGGTGCTGCTTCGAGGACTCAGATGTCCTCTTCTTCTGCTGGTGGTGGTGGTGGTGATGCTCCTCCTCTTCCTCCTCCGAATTCTCCTCAGGTCGAATTTCGGAGGTTCCTTCCTGTTGTGCCCGTGCCCGATCAGGTATGGTCACGGTCCTTCCGCTCCTGAGGGACATATGGTTAACATTATCATACGAAAGGATCTCATGTTCAGATAAATAGTTATCTGAATAGTATACCTGATCTCGAGGTCGGTTCTGACCCTGATGAATGCTGTTTGGGTTGGCCTGAACCTGTGCGGGAATTGGAGTCCTTGGCGCCATTTGTTGGTCCTGAGCACGAGAGACCCGATTGATGTCGGTCCTCATGTCCAGGTAGTCATTCTGCATCTGCTGGACCCTATCAGACAGGGTCTGGATCGCCAAGGTGAGGGACTCCAATTCGGTGGGCTGGGCTGGCTGCTGAGTGGATGCGGTCCTGAACTGGCCCTGCTGGCCGTGCCGATACTGCTGCTGATGGGGCGGTGCTGGCCCCTGCTGATAGGTGCGCTGCTGCGGCTGGTACCCCTGGTCTGGCCTGGACTGGTATCGCGGGATTGTGACGGGTCTGGTCTCCTGGTAGACTGGGGTTGGGCGGTGTGCCTGATCCTTCCCCATCTCAATTTGCCGGACTAGTGGGTCGCGGCTATACCAGAGCCCGTTGATCTCGTAAACGGGCGGAGGCTCCTCGTACTCTGTCTCCACTGGTGGGGGTGCATGATGGTTCTGCTGGGTGTACGTCTGATCCCAGCTGCTCTGAGACCCCGGTGCCTGTTCCTGTACAAGATGGACTCGATGTACAGGTACAGGTGGTGCAGAAGGGGTGGGTAGCTTGATCTTGGCTACCTTTTCAGAGAGTTCCTCCACCTTCTTGGGAAGGCTCGAAAGAGCTTCCATCTCCGCGACTCTCTTGTGGATCTGCTCGACCATGGTCAGCTTGTCTGCAATCATCCCCATGCTGGGGATGAGGTCCTCTGTCAGATCAGCAACAGTCCTTTTAGTTGTCTCGTTGGATAGAATCGAGGGAGACAACTGATAGGCCCTTGTGGCCTGTGACCTGCCGGTTTCTGCCATCTGCTCTAGGATTTTCCACACGGCGTGCTCGTTCTTGTTCAGATAGCTTCCTCCGCAGGCGGCGCTGACTAACCCCTGCATCTCTGGGGTTAAGCCGCAGAACAAGGTCTGGACTAGGATCGCCTTTGAAATGCCATGGCATGGGCATTTCTGCACTAAATCATTGAACCTGTCCCACGCCTCGTGGAACGGTTCACAGGGTCCTTGGGCGAAGCTGGCAATCTTCGTACGCATCTGATTGGTTCTACTGAGTGGGTAGAACTTCTTCAGGAAGAGGTCCTTGAACTGCATCCAGGTAGTACATACCACCCCTAGGTTTTTCAGCCAATGTGCAGCCTTATCTCCTAAGGCAAAAGGGGTGGCTTTCAGCCGGATATAATCTTGGCCAACATTGGGATGGCTCAGATTATTGCAGACTAGTTCGAAGTCACGGAGGAAAGTATACGGCTCTTCATTGAGGTTTCCGTTGAACTTCGGTAGCAGGCTAAGGAAATGGGGCTTCAGCTCGAATGCCTGGTCGGGAACTGCAGGTGCTAGCCAATTCTGGATTTCGTTCTCCGCCGGGTTATAGGTATCGACCATTGGTCGGTCGATCCCTTCAGCTACTATTATCCGTCCTATTCGTGCAGTGAGATCAGCATTTTTCTGTTCAGCTTCAGCAAGGCGTCTTAGAATCTGTCTCATCTGGTCCTCGTCAGGCGGCATCTTTGGTGGCATTTCTTCCTCTACTTCTGGGAATTGGAAAATAAGGTCTGTGTTAGAGGTTGAATCAAGGATGGGATTACCGAGGCAATGATCTTCCTTGGTAATCTCAGAGGAGATAGAAGGGTAGGTTTGAGAGTAACCACCCTGAGCAGGAGGGAACCAGGACTCAAGAGGGTCATGAGTCCTGGGTGGTCCAAAGTGCGTTTGGACCGAAAAAGACGAGTTACTTGGGGGACTCATAGAGGGATCAGTGAATGGTGCGTCGAGATCTCCCCATTGACTCATCTTGATAAGCGAGAAGAAGATAGGGTTTTACTCCTACCTGAAGCAAGCAAGAAGAACAATCCAAGACCCTGGTTTTCACACTCAACACAGTGAAGGACTCAAAGTTGAGTCCAATTTATCTTGTAAATTTTAAGTGTGATTTTCAAGCAACTCTAGCAAGGATTACGCGGCCTAGAGGGAAGTCGGCTCAGAGCCGGATGCGTCTTCCCTGTCTATCCTGTCGTCTAAGATACCGCCGCTCCTTCCTTTCTTCGCTCCTATCCCAAGCCGATGGACTCAGTGACCTTGCCCCTATCTACCTGCAAGCAGGCAGAGGCTGACAAGGCCGGAACTTCGCCCCGGAGGGTTACTGGCAACTTGTCGCGAAGTACCGCAATTTCGCCCCTATCTACCTGAGACAGGCGGAGGCTACTTGGTACTAGTCAAAGAATCTGAAAATATTCAGCTCGTGATATTTGCTAGGATCAGTTAGAACGTGATATGGAAGACGGGGATTTGGGCTCTACCTTAGGGTGTTCACACACACTCAGGTACCCTCACTCAGCCTGAAAACAAGGTCGGGGTTACTCTCCCGCAAACAATTTTCAATTTTTATTCCCTTTTTATTGTCAATACTGTTAGCAGTCCCAGTTTTAAAATTAGGTTATCACTGTAATTAATCACCACAAAGCACGCCTATCGGACAGTCCCAATTTCCTTTTTAATTAAGTGAGAAAATCAGAGGGGGAAAATCGAGAAAAGCCGATGCAAGTTGAAATCTATGATGCGTATGCCAAGTAGAGAATACTTACAGTGGTCCTTCGCTTCTTGATGCAGGATGCTATACAGAATTGAAAACTCTACCCTACATGCAAATGCAAGCGATGAAAGCCGCTCCTAGACAGGCAGTTCTATTAACGTGAAGAACGGTTTAATTTGAACTAAGTCCTGCGGTCTAAGTGCGTCTTTTAAGTGTATTGTGTGGTCCTATTGATTGCGAGCACAAACAAGTCCTAGATTGGCTCGAGGAGCCGCTAGTGCAAGCTAAATTACCAATCACCCACACAGCACACGGGACACGGTTTTCCACTATATTTACACGCGCGAGATCCCAAACGGGAACCGCTGGAAATAATGCAAAAGAAAAATAATGAAAATGAATACAATGCCTCTCTTTCTCTCCACACAATCTAAATGCCAAGTCCTCGAAGCGTCGCCGACTCCACGCGGTCCTCGCACAAAAATTAAATGAAGGTCAGAGAGTGACACAAGAATAAAATAATGCAAAAAAAATAAATGAGAGAAATAATTACAAGAAAAACCGGGGGTCAGACTACCCGGGGATGAGAAATCAAACACTTCAAAAATCAGCTGTAATTAACCTAAGCCGTGCCTCCCCGGCAACGGCGCCATTTTGATGAGCGCTCCCGCACCCTTAGTTAATTCGGTCAAATTAATGGTCCAAATTACTTTTAAGTGTTCGTTGCAGTCGGATGCGGAAGGTTGATCAAAAACCACTTAAGTTAGATTTTAGTCGATTTTAAGCGGTGATATTTTTTTACTTGGTGGAGTCCAAGGTCGATCTCAGGGAGGCAACTGTCTCCTTAGGTGGATTACAGCAATTTACAAGTGTGTGATATTCGGGGAACAATTTTTTTTTGGTCTTTTTAATTCTTATGCAGACATATGCAGACAAGTCTTAGCCAATTTAAAGTTAGATTTAATTGATGTATCAAACTAAGTCCAAAAATAATGAAAATTGGCCAGAAGGTTATTTATGATGAAAATGACCTACACTAATTTTTTTGGAGTTTTTCGACTCAAAATAAATTTTCTGTGAATTAAACAAGCAGACAGAGTGATTTTCAGTGTTTAATTTTTAATAAATATCAAACCACAATTTTTCCAAGAACTAAAATTATCCTAGGTAGGTCTAATGATCAGGGACCTAGGAAAATTGACAGAACTTAAATTTATTGTGAAATGAATTAATTAAAATTAATTAAAGAAAATCACTAAACTATTTATTGAGGCCTCGTTATGCGTGCAAATGACATGAAATTTTTATGGAATGTAGAAAATAATGTCCTTAAGCTACTGTGAATTTTTGGTGATTTTTGAAGGCACTGATATTTAATTAAAAATCAAAAGGCATCACTGGGCAAAATATGACACAAATGAACCAATTAATTCATTGATAATTCAAACAAGCCAACGAAATTCAGACACGTGTACAGACAGGTAGAGGACAAGATTCTCAACAACTTGCAATTTTTAGAATTTCAAAATGATGAAAAATGCATGCTATGGACACGTGCAAACACAAGGGTGTAAATGCAATACTGGAAAATAAATGTTCAATAAATAAACATGCTGACAGGGACTAAAATGCAATTACCAATAGTATGCAGGACTTCGATGCAATTTCTCCACGAACCTCGTGCTCCTCACGTGATGTCTGCTTCACAGGGACCGTTCTGCAATTTGTGAAACCTCCAGGGGTGTCGGTGCAAATAACCCAGGCCGCACGTGCTCCTCACGTGGGGCGGCCTAGGTTCGGATGCGTCGGAGGCTCGGACTAGCTTCGGGGTACCCGAGCCTAGGCTTGGGTGCCGAGGCTCGGATAGGGCGACGAGGCGGCCTGAGGGCCCTTGGATCAAGATGGATCCAAGGGTGGTCGGTGAAGACGCGTGGCAGCGGGTGAAGCGTCCGATCTGCAGTCTGATCGACGGTCGAGGACGATGGCGGCGATGGGACGCGTGGCGGGACGAGGACCGTTCGATCAGAGGATCGAACGGCTGCTGCTCCTTCTCCTTCAACGCTCCTCCGCCGCCTGCGGAGGAGATGGCTGCGCTCCGGCGAAGGCTGCTGAGCTCTGCCCGATCCTACAGAGGTCGATGAAGCTCTCCGAGTTGTCGGAGGTATCCCAGCAGGAGCGTGACGATGCGGTGGAGGTGCTGACGGTTACAGGCGCAGCGGAGGGCGCCTGGAGAAGGCCGACGACGCAGCTCGAATTTGTCTCCGGTGAAGATCCGGCCAGTGAAGGAACAGGACCCTGCAGGGGTTAGATGGAGTCGCCGAAGCGTGCAGGTGATCGTGGGAGTGAACGGAGTGAACGGCGAGGCCTGCGGTGGCTTGAGGTGGTCGGGCGAGGTTGCTCCGGCCAAGCGGCGGAGCTGCAGGTCGATGGTGGGTGAGGTGGAGTGAATGGCGATGCGGAGGGGTCAGCGAGGATGAGAGCTCCGTCGCGGAGCTCGTCGGAGTGTCGAGGAGGCGCGAAGATGACCGTGGAAGGCGAATAAAAACGGAGAAAATAGAGGAAAAAGAAGAACAAGATCGGAGAGGAGATGGAGGGGGGTACCTGGGAATTGGAGCTCTGCTTCGAGCTCCAGGTCGTCGCTCAAGAGGTCGGTAAAGCCTCGAGCTCGTGCAGCGTCAAGGAAGGCGGCTGCGACACGGCGGTGCACCGTGGATCTCGCCGGAGAAGAAGGGCCTGTCTTCGCTCGAAGAAACGGTCAATTGCTGTCACCAATCGAGAGCTCTGAGCTCGGGGGTCTCTCCTGGAGTGGCGGATAGCGATGAAGGTGGCCGGAGGGCGAGTATTTATAGGAGGAAGGTGACGGCAGAGCTGGGTGAGTGGCGAAGTTCATGGCTGTCGTGGGGCGAGTGTGTCGGAGATGGTGGTGTGCGAGGGAGCTGGCGAGGGAGAGGGAAGAGTGGGGAGCGTCGTGGCGAGGTCAGCGGCCGGAAGAGAAGGCTGACGTGTGCCCAGAAAAGGAAAGGGGCAGCCCCTCCCGCAAGGCGAAGATCGTGGGAGAGAGAGGGCGCCCGAGGTAGGAGACGAAGCCCTGGCCGTTGGATCTTGTGATCCAACGGCCAGATCGAAGCGCAAAGGAGCGGGTCCGATTAGATCTGGGTGAGATGATCTGAGGTCGTGATGGCGACACGTGGCGTGAGCTGGGCGAAGTACGAACGAGCGGCTAAGATCGGGTCTAGGGGACGTGATCTAAGGGTCAAGATTCGCTGGAAGGTGGGCGGCTGTGATGAGAGGATCGGGGGCTTGATCGAGCGGCGCAGATGACGCCACGTGGCTCCCTGAGAGCGCGGCGCTAAGGGACGGTGATGATGGAGAGCTTAGGACGATCGAGCGGTGGAGAGACATCAAGAAAAGGAGTGGCTGAGATGCAACTTCTGAGATGCGATCGATCGGTCATCATCGCGCCACGTGGCGAGCCCTACTCAAGGCGCTAACGAGCGGCCAGATCTGAATGCGGATGAAGATCGAACGGCTGAGAGAATGAGCGCACGTGGTCACAGAGGGGCCGTTGGATCTGAAGCGAGATCCAACGGCGGAGGGCGAAGGCGGATAAGGCGAAGGACAGCGGGCCGCGTGGCGCAATCAGAGGGCGCCACGTGGCCTGCTGTGAGTGGCTGGAGGAAGAAATGCGTGTAGAGAGAAGAGGAGGCCGAATTTGGAAAAACTCAAAACATGAAAGTTGTAGATCTTGATGAGATCTACAAGTTTCATGTTGACCAAAGATGGAGATGAGGTCAAATATGGTACATAAATACAAAGATACATAAATGTACATATGTAGTATACCAAATGACCCAAAAACCCAAGTTCCTCATACAAGCTCCAATTTCAATGAAATTAGTCTCATTTTGAAGGTCTTTTGATAAGTAGTATTCTAAGAGTGAGTAGACCTAAGTAGGAGTTTGTATGCGGCCTTTATGTGTGTTTTAATGTACAAGGATTCTTAGGACATTTGGGCTATTCTACAAGGGTGATTTGTGGCCTCCTTCCCTATATTATTAAGGAGTATATACATATATTATAGAGAAGAGTTTATTTGATGAAGGGATATTGTACAGGGGATTTTTGGCTTCTTATTTAAATGCAGATGAGCTGTTAAAATGCATGAATTATGAATGCATGCAGGAGTGTTATTTATGCAAGATAAAAGGAAATATGCCTCTATTTTCTCGGGAACAAGGCTCTATTTTTGACTTTTGATGTGATGAATCACAGATTCATCAGGGAGCAGCAACAAGACTTGAGAGCGGGCTAGATCGGTCAGCCTGTGGCTGGTTGGACGTGGGACTGCCACCGACGGAGGCAGCGGCTAGGCGTCGAAGGGACATGGCGCGACCTGGGGGCTGTGGCGGCAAGGAGAGCCGCCAGGGGGGATGCGGTGGTGGATGCTTCTACCCCTAATTTTTTTATTTTTTTTGCAATTTTTTTGTTTTTTTGTAGACAGGGAATAAAAATGCAATGAAGTGGTGGTGTGTGATGTAGGATTATAATGGTTGTGATGGTGATGATCAATGTTGAACAAGATTATTGTACTGGCGTTTGTGGCAATGATTTGATGATGAAACAACACGGAAAAATCGCTAGAAAAAATAAAATGAGTAGATGAGAATAGAAAATTAGCCGGTGTGGTTCGTCGGATTGTGGAGCAGCAATGCTGGATTCCGGTCGTCACCTCGAGCGGTGTGGCAAATGCATCGTGAAGTTAAGCGAGCCTGATTGGAATCTCGCGACACGATAATGGTGATGCCTCGGATCTCGTCTGAAAGGTTGTCATCGCTCAACTTGTCTCCTTTAATTGTCACCTGTAGGTTGAAGGGGCTCGACGTCTCTTCTCTCAAGATGGTGGATGATGAAAAATGGAGGGGAAGAGAATAAAAAGGAGGATGGAGTTAGAAAAGAAGTGGAGAAAGTGGATGGAACGGGAAGTTGGTGACTTGGAGTAGAGGACAAGTAAAGGGAGAAGAGATAAAAGGGAAAAAATAAAATAATAATAAAAAGTAATATAGTTGGCTATTAAAAATAATGAAGAGAAAATAAAGGTAAAATAAAATAAATAATTAAACAAATAACATAATAATAATAAATAAAATAAAATAAAATAAAATTCGAAAATATAAAAAATGGGGTGACATGTGACGACTCTTGGAGCTGTCAAAAATTAAATGCAAAGAAAAATTGAAAAGAAATAACAAAAGGGGTTAAATCAAAAAGTGTCAACAAGAAAGTTGCTCGTCTCGACGAGATCTACAACTTTTGTGATGGGCCAAAAATCAAATGAAATCATTTGTAAAAAAATGTATTTTTGGGTGGTACCTTATAGGTATAAAATGCCACATTTTTATCTTTTGCATTTTTTTGTCATTTTTAATTCGAGAAAATAAAAATAAAGTTAGAAAAAAATGAAAGGAATATTTACAATTTAATCTATTTTTTTGGATTTTTAGTAAATAAAAAAATAAAAAGGATAAAATACAAGGGCATAAAGGTCAATATATACAATATACAATGGGGGTTCAAAATCTAAGTTTCATATACGATCTTCGATTATAATGAAATTGGCTTGTTTTGAAGGTCTTTGAATGTATATTACTTTAAAAGTAAGTAGACCTGAATCGGACATTGTCTGAGAGAGAGATGTGTATTTTAAGGCCCTTACCTTCAAACTTGGATAGGGGTTTTATTGGTCAATTTTACAAGTTAGTATTTTTTGACTTTTTTTCATAATTAATGTTAGTAATATATACACTATAGAGTAGGTTTTGTTAGATTTGGTGTTGGTATAAAATATATACAAATATGGTATTTACAGGTGATTTTTACTAGTGAATTGGCTTCTTATTTAATGCAAATATGAATGCTAAAATGCAGATATCATTTATGCATGCATGAATGCTAATTATGCAATATAATTGGAAATATGCAGCTAATTACTCATTGGCTATCTCTTTTTAGGTATTTTTCTGAATAAAGTAATGTCTAACAAATTTTTTGATTTCCTTTTTATTCTAAGTCAAAAAAATCAAGGGAAGGAAGACGGAGAAGTCGATGCACAATAAAATTTAATGATGCTCGAGTTGCATCCACGCATCATCAGAATGGCACCGTTGCCGGGGAGCACGACTTAGTAGTCGGTTTTCTGTTTTCTGTTTTGTTTTGATTTTCTTCTTCTTTTTATTCTTCTTTATTTGCTTTTTATTTTTGTTTTTGTTTTTGTATTCATTCTTTTTCTTTGTTTTTATTTTTCATTTATTTTATTTTATTTTATTTTTAAATAACTTTGATCTGACCATAGTTTCGGTTCTGTCTTTCTTGAGATGGCCCGAAGAGTGAGGGCGACTATCATAGGAGCGCCAAGGCACCCGAGCGAAGCGGAGGCGGCTTGTTTCTGCATCGAGCCACATGAGAGCGTAGGAGAGCAGGTGAAGGACTCTTGGAGGGACTATAGTTTTAGCTTTAGTTTAGCTTATTTTTTATTTCAGTGCCTTTATTATTGTAATAATACAGGACTTGTACTTGGACTTGGCAGACTATCGGTGTCTGTTTCACTAAGCACCGATGTGCTCGGGGGACCGCATCGTAGATTTTACACCGATTTTGTTTTATTCATATTTTTTTATTTTTGATTTTCGATGTTTTTGGCCCTTAGACTTAGGATTTTTGCTTAGCTGTGACATAATTAATTTAGGCCCCAGCCCTAATTGCATGCTTGTACCTATAGATCGATAAGTGGACATGATTAATTAAATCACAAAAGAAAAAGCTAACTCGGTTACCTGAGGGGTCATGTGCTGCCAGAGGACGTATACAGTGCTGGCAGGATCCGTTGTGGCAGACACCGATCGGTATCAGAGACCGGACCCCGACCACTCTTGTTGACCCGTTAGCTATCGCTCTTTTCGAGTAGAAATTATCTCTCTAAGTCCGATTTCTTCTTGCATCATATAGGTATTTTTATTCCTATCTTTACTTTTATGCGTGGATCACCCTTCATGTAGAAAGATAACGTCAGGTACGCATATTTAACTTTGCATGCATCATAGTGTTTGACGGTGCATTGGCTTTTTCGACTTCTCCCCCCTATTTATGGACTTAAAATAACTGGGAATCGAAAAATTCGTTAGGCATTGTTTGTTTGAAAAATACCTAAAAAAGAAAAATTATAAAATTGGGACTGCTAAACACCCTTAACCCTAAAAGAAACCTCATTGATAAAAATTTATCTTGGGAGAGCAATTCCCTCATTGTCTGGTTTGGATGAGTGAGAGAGTGACCCGCACACTAGGCTAGAGCCATATCTGACCTCTCCTCAGACTACTGATTTCAGGTTAGTCGTTCTCCAGTGAGGATCGCTCAGGTTTCCGATAAAGCGGGCCGCGATATCCTTAACAGAGCGAGTTGATCGGGTAGCCGGTAAATGGTCTGCGACGTGCACTTGCTGGGAAAGATCTAAACTTGGGATCGAGACAGTCTCCTAAGAGCATTAGATTCCCAACAACTCGCTTAATCGCTCTAATAGACTGCTTTCTCACCTAATAAAATCGACAAGACAAAAGACTGAACCTTTATGGCCATCAGCTCTGCGTGAGTAGGTGAATTGGGGGTTTGCTTTGTCTGATCTTGTGTGTTTTCCAGATCTCATCTGCCGTCACTCGCTACATCACGATGATGGGAAGGAGTTCCCTTAGGCAGCCTTTGGTTGCACCACTTTCAAGCACTCTGGTCCGCTCATCTAGGTTGGTTTGCTAGAGCCCAGACCCGCTCGCCGAACATGAGTTTGACTCCACCCTATTCCCCCTCGAACACCCTTCTACCAGTCCTTAGGTACCCGAGCAGAGACAACAGCAGACATTTGATCATTTGACGGCACCTGAGTTTGGGTCTTTTGCCTTTTCAGAGACCATGGCCAGCAGCGAGGAGCGCACTGATGGACCCGGCCAGACCCACACCTACGTACTTAATCAGGGTGCAATCAACAACACCCTGTTAGCTTCCCTGGAGACCATGCAGCGTCAGATCAGAGACCAGGGGGCTTTCATGGCTGATATGCGTCGAGAGATGGAGCAGATGTGAGTGGACAAAGAGAAGCGCAGAGCCGGTGGAGGAGGAGGCATTCCTGAAGGAGGAGAACCATATGAGCCAGTGCAGCCAGCAGCACCCGCATGCCCGATGAGAGAGTTGCACAACCCTGGTGCAACTCTGACCCACAGATGGATTCAGCTGCCAACAATACTGGGAAATTTCAAGCTCCCACCTTAGGCCATTCAGCTACTACCCAGATTCCATGGGCTTGCCACCGAGGAGCCGCACCTCCATCTCTAGGAGTTTGAGATGACCTGCAGCACAGTCCACGATCGCCTCATGGACAAGGATACCATCAAGATTGATGGCATTTCCGTTTTCCCTCTTCGACTGAGCATCCTATTGGCTGAAGCACCTAGGAAAATACATCACATCATGGGAACTGCTCTGGAACAAGTACTTGAATAAGTACTACCCACTCGGCCGGACAAATGCAACGTGAGCCCTCATCAACAACTTCTCCATGCTTCCCAACGAGCAATTCCATGAGGCATGTGACAGATTCAGAGAGCTCATTGACAGATGTCCTCATCATGACATATCCAAGCCCAGCCTTGTTTAGAGTTTCTTTTGTGGTCTTACATCGGAGTTGCAGGGGCTAGTGAACGCATCCTGTGAGGGTTCCTATTTCGCTAAGGATGAGGATCAGGTCTAGGCCATCTACGAGGAGATGGCAGAGAACTATACAGTCATGCCCCAAACCCTTCTACATCTTCAGCAGCCGTAGCACAAGTCGTGTCCTATCAGAGGATAGCACGGGTCGATGCAGGTCCTTCTACATCTTCAGTAGCCGCAACACAGGCAGAGTCATCGGCCGCTGATATGGGTATTATCAACGAGAAGCTGGACCGCATCGAGATCATTGAGAAGAAGCAGTGCCAGGGCATGTCTCAGATAGATCAGATGGCACAGACGCTGAGTGACCTGAAGATCCAGATCATGTGTCTCCAGGAGGCACAGACGTCTTCTCAGACCCCGTCTCAGGTCGCGGGCTTACCCCAGCAACAACAGCTCGACCCAGCCCTCCGCCCACTACCGATAGGTGCATCACATTCAGGCAGAGTCGTTCCAGCAGCAACAGCAGTATGTCCAGCTACCACCATCTCTGGACAGTCAGATGGTGGTTTACTAGCAGGATAAGCCTCTGGTAGTCCTTCCCCCACCCACATACGAGCAGGAGCCATTGATGGAAGTCAACGGGGTTTGGTATGACCGACCTCAGCCTGGGATCCGCCGAGACCATCCCGGATTTTGTTGGTCGACCGGAGGTGCCTCATCCCAACAGCAGCCTCCAGTTTAGGGTGGCTGTTGAACACGAAAATCGAGAGGTCGTGTTGACTCACAAGGCGAATCAACAGTCGCTGATTTGACCTCCAGCGAAATCCGCAATTCAAACAACAATTAACCCACAACAGATAAATCAAGCAATGAAAGTATATGTGCGGAGTTAAAATTTATTACAACTCTACAACAAAGATGTGTATAGGTGCAAGTATGTGTAGAGGTCGAACACAGGGAGCAGACAGGTAGAACGGGGCATTTAAGCTCAAAATGTGTGTGTGATCAAGTGTCTATTTATGTTATTTTTTGTGGGTTTTTTAATTTTATATTTTTTTATTTAATTTTTAATTTATATTTTTGTATTTTGATTTTGATTTTTCTGATTTTATATTTTCTTTTTATATTTTATATATTTTTTTTAAATTTTCTTTTTTTCAATATTGGAATATATATACAATATAAGAAAAGAGAGAGTTAAGGTTTTTATAAAAATAAATAAAAATAACTAAAATTCAGAAAATAAAATATTTTTGGTATTTTTATAATTTTATAATGTTTTTGTGATTTTTCTATCCTTTTATGATTTTTTTGGTATTTTAAAGGTAAAAGTACTAGAAAACAGTGGATAAAATACAAGGCTAAAACTAAAATGGAGAAATAAAATAGAAAACAGTAACAAAAATTCTCCAAATTAATTTTCAAATAAAGATAATAATGCAAAGAAAATTTAGAAACAAAGTTTGTATTTTTAGGATTTTTGTAGAATTTGTAATATTTTTATAAAATTTTTTGGGGTTTTATGATTTTTATGAGTTTTCTTTTGTATTTTTTAATGATTTTTGGTCTGGAGCTAAAATATACTAAAAGACACAAAATATATTTTTTTGGGAATTTTCTGGGATGTTTTTATAATTTGTATGGATTCTATGATGCAAACAGTGCTGAAAATGAGAGTTTTTGAATTTTTATAAATATGAAAATGCAATAAAAATGAAAACTAAAAATATGTCGTGAATGTGCAATGCAACAGGAGCTTAAGTTAATTTTTGTGGATTTTTTAGAGATTTATAGGTGCGTGCAAAAATTAGAGACAACAGCAAGAAAATACATACAGGTCAGGGGTATTTACGTAATTACCAGAAAAGTCAAGGGCCTAGATGTAAATTTCCTCAAAAATTATAACTAGAATAAAAATTTTGCTGGACTAATTATCAATAACCAAACCCGCAAGGTTAAACTTGCAAAAACGCCAAGGCGCACGTGACTTGCACGCGCGCCTGGCGAGGGCCTAAACGGGATTATCCAAACCTTCGGGGGTTTAAGTGCAATAGTGCCAGAAAGTTAACAAGTGTTAAACAACATTTTAGCACTAACAAGAAATACACAAAATGGCAGACCCTTGTATGCAAAATAGCCACGCGCACGTGCTCACTCACGTGCGCCTCGCTGGCAAGGGTGCGAAAGTGATTTTAGAAAGTGCGAAGGGCTACTGAGCAAAAGTACCAAAAATTGTTACACAACAGATCAATGTTGTGGGACTAATGTTTAAATACAAAACTGGAAGGGTTCAGCATGCAAAATACCATGCCTATGGCACGATCTAACGGCGTTGCGTCTCCCACTTATGTCACGTGTCACGTTAACAGGGCTCGATGCCCCTTCAACAGCAACGCCCAGGATTAGATCATCAGAACTTCATCGACGGCCGGCAGGGCTTCACATCTGACGGCGGCTGCTCTCCTGGATGAACACGGCTAGATCAACGGCCACGGAGAGGGGAGGACGATCCGAGAAAAACAAACCCACCGCGACGAGATTCTCCAAGGCCGATCTCCCTTCGTCGTGCGTGAAAAAGTTCCAGACAGGGGCCAAGTCAATCCTGGAGGGCTTCTCTATGCCCTGGAGGAAACAAAATGCTGCGAGGTGCCCCGGAACTCCTCCACGTCGTTGGAGAAGAGGAGGAAGTCCAGGAGGTCCGGCGAAACGTCAAAACTCCCCCAGGTGCCTTCACGCTCCAAAAACCTGCAAAGGGGTGGTTATGGGATCGAGGGAAAATTGCCTCGGTCCCTCAGTGGTGCGAAATAGCGGAGACCAGCAAAACATGAACTCGTCGGAGCCAGCTCCAGCGAGGGGAGTGATCGAAGATGGAACGGATGTGGAATGCAAATGAAGTGCGGGGAATAAATCTAGGGATGTAGCTAGATAAACAAACGAAAAAGAAGCACGAGAAACAAGCTCAAACGGCTAAGAATCGTGATCAGATACCTCGACGGCCACTGGCCGGAGATGGGGTGGAGACGCCCAAACGACGCGTCGAGCTCCTCCCAGGTTGGCTGGAGGTGGTGTTGTCACCATCACCGGTCCGGAACACAAACAAGGGGAAGAGGGACGGTCAAAATGGGGTTCCCGGAGCGAATGAAGGTGGCGGGGGTATTTTGAAAGAATGGCTCTGGGGGCACAAATATCGAGATGCACGAGGCGCGTCAGTAATCCAAAGGCCCAGATAATCTTAGGGCGTGAATGGTGGTTCAATGGTGATGAAAAGTCGTGAAGGAAGCGACTCAAAAAGGTGAAAGGCGTGGCCTAGAAAAATGGGAGAAGAAGAGACAAAACAAGGCTCTAACACAAGGCAGGGAGAAGGTCAGACAGTTGACTGAGGTCAACTGTCAGACCAACCTGGTTGGTCCACGTGGACCAACCAGGAAAAATCCCCTAAAAATATTTCAAAAAATCATTTAAAAATAGAAAAAGGATTAATTAAATTTTGGTTATAAAATAAAAAATATTTATTATTTAATAAATTATTTTATGGTGATTTTTATTTATTTTTACGGGGTGTATAATTACAAGTTACCAATTATAACCCTTATAGGTATATACATATATATATATATTTTAATCTTTTATTTTTCTTTTATGAATTTAATTTATTTATTTTTGTTTATTATTTTATAAATTTGTAAAATACTTTTATACACTTAATTGTATTTTTATTTTATTTTTCTGATGTGTTTTGTACATTTAATAAAATAGAAGTATGTATTATACATGTATAAGTATAGGTATTATACCTATGTATATTATATACAAGTATTTTATTTTTAGTTTTCTTTTGCATTTTTATTCTGATTTTAATACACAAATATATTATAAGTAATATTTACAAAATTATAAAAATATAAAATTATAAAAATAATTAATAAATAATAAAATGAATATTTTAATCTGTACAAGTATACAATGGGGGTCCAAAACTCAACTTTCAAACCGTAGCTTCGCCAAATGCGAAACCACCGCCATTAAATAGCTTATTTTAAATTATATACAATTGAAGATGAGTTTGATGCATTTGGAGTTTTCATTTGTGAGATACGGGTCTGGGAAGTTGGGATTCTGGAATTTTATTCAGACCAAAACGTTTTATCTGTACATTATTTTTTAATGAAATAAATTTTGTACTTTTCTTTATATAATTATCTACAACTTTCATGTACAAAGTTTCTTTATTTGAAGTATAAAAAGTAGTACCAAAAATAGGTCCCAAAATGAATAAAGAATGAATGAAATAAAAGGAATTTTTATTTTATTTCGGCCCTTATCTCCCCCTACTTTATTCCTTGTCGACCTAGTCATCAAGATGCCTAGGTCTCGGGGTTTCGGGTCATAAAATATTTACAATATTTTATTCTTTTTCTTTTCTTTCCTTTATTTTATAATTTTGGCTTTAAAAACCACATTTTATGCACTATTTACACCATGATGCATGAATGCTAAAATGCCTATATTAAACCTATTTACACACATTTACTTGGGTTTTTGAGGCCAAAATGATAGAATAAAGATGATGAAATGTGGATTCATCAGTGGCCAGTACAACCAGTAGCACCAGCAGCCCAGTTCCCACAGCCCCAGCCACAGCCACATTACCAGCAGGGCCCTCGTACCTATCAGCAGAGACAGTTGTGGAGGCAGCAGCAACAGCCTCAGCAGTTTCATCACCAGTATCCCTCTCATCCTTCCCAGCAGCAGCATGCTCATTTCCAGAGAGGCCACACGTCCGGTTCTCATGGGCCAACCTATAAGAACCCAACGTTTGATGATTTAGCCCGCCTTATCTCCGATCAGCAGGCCACTTTCAGGCAGGAGATGCATGAGTTTCGTTAGGAGATGAGTGAGATCGTGAAGGGAAAAGCCGCCATACCCGCTCAGATCGAGCCAAATCCGAACAGCAAGAAGCGTAAGTCTGAGCAGGTAGAGTTTATAGAGGTTACCACTCCTAGTGACTCACTTGATGATATTGTTGCATATACTTTTGATGCTGACTTTGTTACACTTACGAGCGGTAGGATGCCAGTCGGTGGCACCTCGTCTGAGCGACGACACCATGATGACTCAGGAGCGCCAGACGAGGAGGAGAGTTGTGCTGATGCCGCTCAAGATCATGTTGATGACAGTGGTATTGATGCCACCAAGGATGTAGATCCAGCTGACGGTATTGAGGCCGTCACTTCACCAGATGCAGGAGGTGGTGCTAACGCCACCAGAGATGATGATGCTGAGCCAGAGTGCAGTGTTGATGCTGCAAGTCCAGATGTCGCGGGTGGTACTGAGGCCACCCTTTTTATTCCTGTTGCATTTCTTTTGTCATTGTATCTCATGACTATTACAAAAAAAATTAATAAAGGAAAGGGTTCTTTATTTGTGAATCCATCTGCAATGCCTGGTGATATGCGTATGGATTATGTTTCATCTCAGCAGCAGGGACCCATTCCTAGCCCTTCATCTGAGGAGGGCCCTGACGACACAAAAATCCGAACGACTAAGGTAGAAGGTACAGAAAATAGGTCGTTGCGACCTCAGTCACTCAGAACGTGTCAATCAAGAAGAAATCAATCACTCAAATCAGATAAAAACAAGCAAGCACAAAATAGAGCGATCTAGCTATAGGATTAACCTGGTATAGCTCCCAGGGTCGAACACAAGGAGCACAGATTGGCCTTGCGGCCTACGATGTAGTCAGAAGTCCAAAAGAAGTCTTTTTTTTAGTGGTTTTTATTTGTCTTTATATTTTTTTTAGATTTTTTAAAAGATAAAGAAAATAGAATAAAGTAAATACAAGGCAACTTCAACAATTTATTAAACACTCCAAAAATAATGCAAAAATAAAGGAAAAATGGTTTTTATGTTTTTTAAGTTTTTTACTATTTTGGGTGAATTTTTGGAATTTTTCTAATGGGTAAATTATTTACTAAAAATCAAACAATGAGAAAAACAGAGGGTACTGTCCAGCAAGGCGTAAGACCCAAAAATAAAATAATTTTGGATCTCAAAAAGCCCTGAAGGTAATTTTCCTATAATCTAGAAAGAATAAGGAAAATTTAGGCACCCTAATTATTATTTTTGGATTTTCAATTTAATTTTTATAATTTTTATGAGTTTTGAGTGGTTTTTCAATTTTTAGGATTTTTAAGCGATGAAAAATCGCAAAAAGTGGCTGGAAAATCAAACCACACACAAACAACAAGTCCTAATTTTTTTAGAATTTTTAGAGATGTTTTTATATTTTTTTGGTATTTTTAAAGTCAAACAGTGGCAAGAATAGGGGTTTTTGAATTTTTAAAAATAATAAATGAAATCAAAAATGTCCTCAAAAATCATAGAAATTCCTACACCATGGCAGGAGCCATGTGTCAAAATTTCATTGGATTTGGATGTCGTTTGATATTTTATTCAAAAACAAAGGTGGGGCACTGTGCACAGGGACCTAAGTGCAAATACCCAAAAGTTCTGGGGTCCTGGTGCAAAATACCCAAGAAGTCACGTGTCAAGCACGTGCCTGGGGCACTCAGGGACCTAAATGTAAGAAAAATAAGTTCCGAGGGCTTATTGGTAACAAGTACCAAAAGTCCAGGGGCTTATATGCAAATATCCCAAAATAAAACGCACATGCGAATATAAAGTGTTCACAGGGGTATATATGCAAATAAACAACACTTTTTATTCAAAGAATAACATCCAGAACTACAGGGCTTAAGTCGCAAATAACCCAAGAAAACACGTGACGAAGCACGTGGCTCACAACTGGCAGGGGTATAAATGCAAATAACTTAAAGTACGGGGTCCATTATGCAAATAACCCAGAAAATAAACAACTGACTCGACAACTTACAGGATTAAAAATAAAACTACAAACTACGAGGGGGTCCTACGATATTTACCCCTTTATTAGCCGACGGTCAGATGCGCGCCACGTGGGTGATCTGACGGCTGGGAACGGAGGCGCTTCTTCTCCTTCGGCCCTTGGCTCGATCGACGGTCCGAGGGAGGCCACGTGGAAGATCTAGCGGTGCTGGGCTCCTGCGCCTCTCTCCTCGGCTGCAACGGTCCTGATGCGCTCCTCAGATGGATCAACGGTCGCTGCTCCTCAACAGATGGACGGCGAGGATGAAAACTGGAGCAGAGGGTGCATCGGACGGCTCTGGAAGATGGAGGAAGAACTCGACGCCGGTGAAATTCGCCGGCCTCCTGCGTGCACTCTGGTCCTCCTCAGCTGCTGCAAAAGATCGGAACACGTTCCTGGTGACTACCCGCAGCTGATGGTGATCTCCGGTGACCCTGCCGAGCTCTGGAGAGCTCCGGTGAGGTCGACGGAGAAGAAGCTCCTGACCTGGAAGTGAAGGGGGCTCAGATGGCCTCCTTTTGACCTGCAAAATACACCAGAAGCTTCGCGGGTCGAGGGCAAAGTACCTCGACTCGGTTAGGCGGCGTGAAGGTGAAGTGTGAGTCGAAATGGCGAGCTCCGGCGAGGGTGGTCGGCGGAGGAGCTCGATTCCCAGATCCTGTGCGATCTGGGTTGGGTGAAGGGGTGAAGAAGGTGCGGAGAGGTCTGGCGGAGATGATGGTCGGGTCGGATGGTCGAGATGTAACGCGAGATGGTCGGAATCGGAGAAATGCGTCGGAGATACAATTTGGGCGAAATCAAAAATTACGCTAAATGGATGAACTAATCGACTACCTGGTGGCTGCAGTAGACTGTGCTGGAGCTGCTCTTGCTCCTGGTCGTAGCTTCGAAGGGCGTCAAGGCCTGAAGCTCGGTGCTCGACGCTGGCGGCGGAGCAACTACGGCGAGACACGCCGGATCGATGGACGAGACACCCTCACCTCACTGCAACAGGGGTAAACGCGAGCTGTCACCTCGGGCTTCGCTCTGGAGGTCACGGGAATAAGGATGGCGATCCAAAGATGGGGCGCGGAGGCGGCGGAGGTCGGGATATAAATGGGTGACAGGGGCGATTAGGGTTGAGTGGCGACAGCTATAGAAAGCGTGGATTTGATGGCGGAAGATCCGGCGAGGATGAGGGATGATCAATGAAGGATTCGGGCGCGGGGTATGAGTGAGCGCCAGCCTGGAGACGCGTGGGAAAATCGGGGAAGATGGGGTGGCGCGCCTCTTCCAGAAAAGGAAGGAGTCCGCGGGGGAGTTGACCGGGGTCAACAATCCCCCGTGGACCAATCAGGGAATGCCACGTGTATTCAATTGTTGTTTATTTATTTTAGGATAGAAATAGGCCGAATTAAAGAAAACTCAAAACATGAAATATTTTTCTTTTATTTTTTTCTATTTTTTGGTGATTTTTATTTAATTTTTGGAAATAAAAATAAGGTAGCTATATATATAGGTATATGTACACTATATGGATTTTTATTTTTGATTTTTTATGTATTTTTAGGCCTATTTTATATTTTATTTATTTACACCATAAAATAAAGAATAAAATGGTATTTTTATTTTATTTTAATTATTTATGCACAAGGGTGAAATAAATAGTTGTATACATTTATATACATGGTATTTATACAATGTATTTTTTGTATTTTCAATTTTGTAATTTTTATTTGATTTTTGTTTTGTTTCTTGTTATTTTATATATTTACAATATGTAACATAGAATATTTACAAAAAGTTTAGAGAATAATTGAATTTATTTACAAGGTTAAATAAATACAATGGTGTGGTTTATGCACATGGTGAAAGGGTATTTTTGACTTTTTGATTTTTAAATTTTTATTTTGTTTTTAATAGAATATACACACAATATGTACAAGCATATTTTTGGGTGAGGAAAATATATAGTTTTATTTATTTGCAAATATATACAAATGTGAGCCCCTATCTCCCTCTACTTGGCTTTTATGCGGTCAGGCCCATGCTGAGCCCTCCCTTGGGTTAGGTTGCTCAATATTTATTCTAAATATTTCCCTTTTTTTTCTTTTTGCTCTTTATTCTTTTATTTTGTGCACAAAAACATGCTAATTATAGGTTTTTACACAATGCATGCTTTTGGTAATTATTTGTATTTACACATATCTACATGTATTTGCAAAGGTTTTTGTAGCTAAAATAGAAGAATAAAGAGTGATGAATGGGTATTCATCACCCCCCTATGCTTAACTTTGCTAGTCCCTTAGCAAACACTTATTTGAAAAAGAAGTGAAAAAGAAAGAAAAAGAAAAAGAAAAAGAGGATGTACATGGATCAAGGTTGACTTATTAAATTTTCCTTCATTAAGTTGAAATATGGAGCTCGATCAGATCTTTGGATTATTAATGTGTCGGAACCTTATTTGGACTTAAGCTTAAAACTCAACAGCCTCCAAGTTCCACCAATCAATGGGCAAGACTCCTCAATAAACCAGATCAGAACAAGTCTACATACACAAACTCTAATGACCATGAATCTTTCCAAGCAGTGTAAGTGATATGTGGCTCCCCACCTCAGAAGCAACAAAGAAACAACCTCCCTCACCCTGGTAACTCTAATGCCTCGGTCTAGCAACTCTTTCCTCGAGAAGCGGGGTATTCCCTTCTAAGTTCAAGTGCAACCAGCTCAAGGAGAGGGGGTAGAAGTATAGAGTTTTGGAAGCTTAGCCAGTGTAGCTAAGTCTCCCGCTGCAAGCTTCATGAGATGTAACATGGATACCATAAGCTTTTGCTTTATACTCCGGTGGGGTTATTAAATTTTCAATCCGACCCACCACTTTTTTTTTGGAGTTCTTTTTGCATTTTTGCATATTTTTTTTTTTTCAAGAACTTCTGTACAACATATCTACATGGTGCAGCATATATAAGAAATTTCCCCTTGAGCCAGTAGACTATCCCTCTTTTGAAGCTTTATTGCAACCCACGGCTTCTGTCTTTAGCCTTCATCACCACTAGACCAAGTTGAGATGCACTTCCTTCACTAGAAGAAGAAGAGAGGTTCCGCCTAGAAGTACTACCCTCATATGCTACCCCAAGCCAAAGGAAACTGCCTCCTCACCACCTCATCCGTGGAGAGCCATGTGTAAAGTGCAGGTGCAAGTGAAGCCATTGTCTCTGAGAGTCATGCGTGTGTTGTTAAGTGTTCTACTTAGGCTCATCAAGATGACATATGCTCATAGCCTAGTGGACTCAAAGAATTAAGTCCTTATGGACCTGAAAAGCCTTAACCCTAAGTCCTACAAGGTTCCTCTTGAAGTTAAGTGGATTAAGATCTTATTCAAGCTCCATTTCTCAATTTAATTCCAGGCTTAGTTTAAATGTCAACTCTCATCCAGGAAAAGCTATATACATATATGTACACAAAATGCTATTTACAAATATTTTACAATCATGCAAAAATTTTTGAAAAATTTTTTTTGAAATCATGAATGATGCATGAGGTGCAAGTTTTGCAAAATGATATTTACAAGCATTTACACAAGATTTTTGCAAACTTTTGATTTTCAAAACATTTTGGAAAAATGTTGTACTATATACATAATTTTGATACAAAATATTTACACAAGCTTTACACAAAAGATTTTTGAAATCATTTTTACAAAAATACTTTGTACACTAGCTATGTATGTGCAAGGATAGAAGAGGTTTATGAAAAATTTTTAAATTTTTGTGATTTTTAGCCATTTTATTTATTAACACACTCACACAAAGTACGAGTTATGGCTAAAGTATATATGAAATATATACACCCCCCCCTATACTTAGCTCGAACGATGTCCTCAGAGTGATCAAGAGCGATGAAGAAGACATAACCCGTGCTTAGTAAAAGGGAAGTGAAAAGGAATGGCTAAGTACAGGAACAAATAAATGAATAAAATGAGAGGAACTCGGTGGTTTCCCCCTATACTGAGGATTAACTAATCCTGAGTATAGCAAGCTGTACATGAAGGGAAAGCCGAGTGAAGAAGATACAGAATCTGCCCCCCCTATACTTAGGGTAAAATATCCCTAAGTATAGGCAGCAAAAACAAGAGCAGAAAGAATGAAAAGAGTACTCACAGGTCCGACATCCCCCCTATACTTAGGGTAAAGTACACCCTAAGTATAGCATAATCATAAGATGAGAGACGGGATGTGGGACTAAAGAATAGAATGATATGGACAACTGGATCTATACAGGGGGAGGAGCGGTGAACATCAGGCGTGAGATGTAAAAGATGTGAGTCAAAGGACCACATCTCACGCAAAATGAATAGCAGCAATAATAACGTCCCGCGGCTCATGATCTAGAAATGGTTTGAGCCGTTGGCCGTTCACTCGGAAGGTACTCTCAGAAGATAACTCAGATATATCAATGCTACCGTTATCGTGTACCTTTCTGACCAAATAGGGTCCTTTCCATTTGCTCTGTAGCTTCCCTGGAAATAATCTAAGCCTTGCATCAAACAGCCATACTTTCTGTCCAATCTCAAAATGCTTGTGGCTGATATGAGAATCATGCCACTCCTTTACTTTCTCCTTATAATGTAGGCTGTTTGAGAAAGCTGTGTCTCTAAGCTCTTCCAAGGCGGCTAACTCTGCCCTTCTCTGGTCTCCTATACCATCTGGATCCATAAGAATATCTGTGACTGCCCAGAGTGACTTGTGCCTCAGCTCAACAGGTAGATGGCATGGCTTGCCATAAACGAGGCGAAAGGGAGATGTACCCAATGGAGTCTTGAAAGACGTCCTATATGCCCACAAGACCGAATCCAAAAGCTGTGACCAATTCTTTCGGTCAGGGCGGACGACTTTCTGCAAAATATTCTTGATCTCCCTATTCGACACCTCAGCTAGACCATTCGTCTGTGGATGGTAAGGTGTGGCAACACGATGGTCTATACTGAACTCGCTAGCAAGTGCCTTCACCTGGTCGTTGACGAAATGAGACCCCCCATCAGAAATCAGAACTCGTGGAACCCCAAACCGCATGATGATGTGCTTCTTCAAAAATCTGCAAACTGTCTTCGCATCTGCGGCTCGGGCGGGGATAGCCTCAACCCAACGACTAACATAATCTACGGCCAACAGAATGTACTCAAATCCCTGACTCTTAGGGAATGGACCCATGAAATCGATGCCCCATGCGTCAAAAACCTCACAGAAGTGAATGGGCTGCATCGGCATCATATCACGCTGTCCACAAGTGCCCATCCTCTGACAGTCAGTACATCTCTTCACGAACTCATCAGAGTCCTTGAAGAGTGTAGGCCACCACAAGCCGGATTGGAGCACTTTCTGTGCCGTTCTCCTCCCAGAATGATGTCCCCCTGCCTCAAGCTTGTGGCAATAAGTGAGGACACTATGATGTTCCTCCTGAGGAATACACCGACGCCAGATGCTATCCCCTCCTTCGTGGTAAAGGATGGGATCCTCCCAGTGGTAGGACTTAGCCTTCGCAAGGAAGGTCTCAATCCTCTGCTTGGGCCAGTCTTGTGGAACTTTCCCAGCAACGAGAAAGTTCACAATATCAGCATACCACGGGAGTGAGGTGATAGCAAGGATCGCCTCATCTGGGAAGGTATCACAAATGGGATCAATCTGCTCAGAATCCTCAGGCTGCTCTAGTCGGGAGAGATGATCCGCCACCACATTCTTGACTCCAGGTTTATCCTTGATCTCAATGTCGAACTCCTGGAGTAGAAGGATCCATCTAGTAAGTCTGGCCTTGGCATCCTTCTTTGACATGAGGTACCTGATGGCGGTATGGTCAGTATATAAAGTCACTCTAGATCCAATGATATACGATCTGAATTTATCTAGGGCAAACACTACTGCTAGCATCTCCTTCTCTGTGACCGTATAATTCCGCTGGGCGGAATCCAATGTGCGGCTAGCATAGTGTATGGCAAATGGAATTCCATCCCTCCTCTGTCCTAGCACGGCCCCTACGGCAAAATCAGAGGCGTCCGTCATGATCTCGAATGGGAGAGACCAATCGGGTGGCTGAAGGACAGGAGCCTCAATAACACATTGCTGGAGAGTTTCAAAGGACGAAAGACACTTGTCATCGACAAGGAACTCGGTGTCTTTCGTCAAGAGGTCAGTCAACGGTCGGGCAATCTTGCTGAAATCATGAATGAATCTCCTATAAAAACCAACGTGCCCTAGAAATGACCGTAGCTGCTTTAAATTAGACGGCGGTGTGAGTTTTCTAATGACGTCAACCTTGGCCGGATCAACCTCCATGCCTCTGTTGGAGATGATGTGGCCAAGCACCGTCCCTTGAGTCACCATGAAGTGACTCTTTTCCCAAGACAGAACTAAGCGGGTAGCAATACATCGCTGGAGCACTCGGTCTAGGCAGTCAAGACAGGAATCGAATCCGTCGCCGTAAACCGAGAAGTCGTCCATGAAGACCTCTAAACACTCCCCTACCATGTCCGAAAAGATCGACAACATGCACCTCTGAAAAGTCGCAGGGGCGTTCCATAGCCCAAATGGCATGCGTCGAAAAGCGTATGTACCGAAGGGACAGGTAAAGGTGGTCTTCTCCTGATCCTCAGGAGCGATGGCCACTTGATTGTAGCCTGAGTACCCATCCAGGAAGCAGTAATGGCTCTTCCCTGCCAGTCTCTCTATGATCTGATCAATAAAAGGCAAGGGGAAGTGGTCCTTCTTGGTGGCCTGGTTGAGTCTCCTGTAGTCAACGCAGACCCGCCAAGAGGTGGGTACTCGTGTAACGATCTCCTCTCCCGACTCACTGATCACAGTCGTGATGCCCGTCTTCTTGGGCACCACATGCAAGGGGCTAACCCACTTGGAGTCGGAAATGGGATAAATAAAATCTGCACTCCACCATTTTGATATTTCCTTCATAACAACCTCTCTTAGGTTGGGGTTCAGTCGCCGCTGGAACTCATGCGACGGCTTTGCCCCTTCCTCGAGATAGATATGGTGGGAGCATAACGAGGGACTAATCCCATGGAGATCGGCTACGCTCCATCCAATTGCCTTGCGGTTCTTTTCAAGAACCTCCATCAGACGGGATTCTTGTTCTCCAGTCAGATCGGCAGAGATGATGACTGGGTACATCTCAGACTCTCCCGCAAGGAATCTATACTTCAGCGAAGTAGGGAGCGGCTTTAGCTCTGGACAGCTGGGTGCTGGCAAATCCGACTTCTGAAGAAGATTTGTGTATGCGGACAATTCTGCCAAATTTGCCTGGGAAAATGATAACGAACTCTCACAAACTGGATCTGGAGAAGGCGGGTCCTCTGCATTGTCTCTGTTCTGTTCTGCCTCTACCTCCTCCTCATCTATAGGCTCAGGGGGATTCAGATCTGACATCTGATCATCATAATGTGCCCAACCAGATTCTGAATCCGAGGGATCTATATCAGACTTGGTGGCATCAGTACCACCGGAGATTAAGGTGGCATCAGCACCACCATCACTGAAAATCGTGTCGCGATCAAGGTCCGACTCTGCTGACTCAATAGTATCCTGAACCAGGGCTGTGCTCTCCAAACTATCCTCTTCTATCGTCTCTGCATCAGCTATGTCTGAATATGAGAGGATGGTCTGTGTTGCAGGATCTGCCCAAACTGCCTCATCATCTGTGATCACAAAATCACAGTCCTGGTGGATGTCTGGCTCTGTGTCTGTACTGCCATGTGAGCGGGATCTATTTCTAGCTCTGTGGTCCTTAACCGTCTCTATTTGTATACTCTCGCCCTGAACGCGAAAGAATACCTTCCCACTGTCATGGTCAGTCACTGCCTTGGCTGTGGCCAAGAACGGGCGACCGAGGATGATGGGGGAATCGGTCAACGAGTCAGGGGTCTCCATGTCCAGCACTACAAAGTCCACGGGGAATTGCAAACCCTGAATCGTGACGACAACGTCTCGCAACAACCCCTTTGGCCTCTTGACAGACCGATCAGCAAACTGAAGGTATGTCCTGCTCTGTCTAAGAGTGCCCAACTCTAAGTGGTCGAGAAGGGCTGCCGGAAGAAGGTTGATCGACGATCCGCTATCTAATAGAGTGCGGTCGAACCTCTGCTCACTAATCTGACATCTGACATACGGGACCCCTAAATCTGGTCTCTTAGTCGGCAGATGGTTCTGGATCGCGTAACACGTGGCTTTTGTCAACACATGAATCTCTGCGGTCTTGCTCCTCTTCTTCCTCCTGACTGTGGTCTTGTCTCTCAAGGATCGCTGAAGAAGAGGGATGTGTTGCAAAGCCTCATTGAGGGTCAGCTGGATGTGAAATCGGTCTATCATGCTCTGGCTGAACTCCTCCTGCTCTCTCTTTTTTGGGTCTTTTTCTTTTTTCTTCCCCTTCCCCAACTCAAGGGCTCTAGGAAAGGGGATCACAGGGTCCTTCTCAGATGAAGGACTAGGAATAGGCCTAGACGGTTCGATGACCGGATCCTCACAAACATCATTCACCACAGTGGGATCAGAATAAACTAAACCTTTTCCTTTATTCAAATTAGAATTCTGAGATACATTCATGCGAGGAAAGACAACATATCTATCAGAATAGTTGTTGGTGGCCGCAGTACCACCTCTAGCTGGCTCTTCATCTAGACGTCTTGCGGCCTCAGTACCGCGGGTTGGCTCGGCTCTGCTGGTGGCGTCAGTACCACCTCCTCGATGTGGTGAAACGGCGGCCTCAGTACCGCCGGTGGAATCAGCATCTCTGGTGGCCTCAGTACCACCGTTATCATGATGTGCGGCGTCAGTACCGCTCTCCTCTTCCTCATCTGGCGCTCTAGATGGATCCTCGTGTTGTCGCTCAGATGAGGCGCCGCCTGCTGGTCTTCTACCGCTCCTAAGTGTAACAAAATCAGCATCAAATAAATCCGACGACATATCATCAATTGAGTCACTAGGAGTGGTAGGCGCAGTGTGAACTACCTGCTCAGATTTCCTCTTCAAGCTATTCGGATTAGGCTCGATCTGTGCAGGGATGGCGGCCTTCCCTCTCATCAGGTCCCGCATCTCCTGGCGGAACTCGTCCATCTCCCGTCTAAATGTAGCCTGCTGCTCTGTGAAGAGGCGGGCTAGATCATCCATGGCGGGGCTCTCATGGGAGCCCGACGGGTTGCCTCTCTGGTAATGAGGCTGCTGGACCTGGTGCTGCTGTGGCTGAGAGGGGTAAGAGGAATGATGCTGCTGCTGGTGAGCCTGTTGCTCACGTCTCCAATTCTGTCCCTGCTGCTGGTAGGGACGAGGTGCGAAGGATGATGGCTGGTGTGGTTGGTATGCTGGGGGCTGCTGGTGATCTCTCTGCTGGGAGTACTTCCCTCCCTGATTGGTTGGCTGCTGTTGGGACTGGTTACCCCCATTCCCCCACCTGAATCCGGGATGGTCTCGTCGGATTCCAGGTTGAGGACGGTCATACCAAATCCCGTTGACATCCATCAACGGCTCAGCATCGAAGGAGTCTGGTGGCAGTGCTGCCAGAGGCTGATCCGGCTGATATACCACCATCTGTAAGTCTGGAGATGGTGGTGACTGGTAAGAGGGCTGCTGCTGCTGGTACGGCTCTGCCTGTACAAGGTGAACTTGTCTAGGCTGCTGCAAGGAGCTGGAGCGCTGGGACGAGCTGCGGCTGCCGCCGGAATCGCCTCGCGACAGAAGACGGGGCTGAGGAGCCGTCTGTGCCTCCTGAAGACACAAGAGCTGGGTCTTCATGTCGCTCAGAGTTTGTGCCATTTGCTCCATCTGAGTTTATGCCCTGGCACTGCTTCTTCTCGATGATTTCCATGCGGTCCAACTTCTCGCTGATAATCCCCATGTCCGCAGCGGCCGACTCTGCCTGTGCGGCCGCAACTGTGGACGAGCTGGATGGACCTGCATCGACCCGTGCTATCCGCTGATACTGCACGGGTCCTGGCGGCTGCTGAGATCTCTGTGTGTATAACCGAGTCTGGGACATCACCATGTAATTTTCTGCCATCTCCTCGTAGATGGCCCAGACTTGGTTGTGGTCCTTGGCAAAGTAGGACCCGCCGCAAGAAGCATTCACCAGACCCTGAAGCTCTGGCGTCATCCCACTAAAGAAGCTTTGAACTAGGTTCGGCTTCGAAATGTCGTGGTGTGGGCATCTATCCAGAAGCTCTCTGAACCTCTCCCATGCCTCGTGAAATTGCTCGTTAGGGAGCATGGAGAAGTTGTTGATCAGGGCCCTCGCTGCATTCGTCCGCCCGAGTGGATAGTACTTGTTTAAGTACTCGGTGCGGAGCTGATCCCAGGTGTAAACAAACTTCCCTAAATGTTTCAGCCAGGCGGCTGCTCTATCTGCCAGTGAAAAAGGGAAGGCCATCATTCGAATCGTATCTTGGTCCACATGACGGTCGTGGACAGTGCTGCAGATCATCAAAAACTCCTGGAGATGGAGATGGGGCTCCTCAGTGGCAAGCCCGTGAAAGTGAGGAAGCATCTGCAGGGTGTTTGGAGGGAACTTGAAATCCCCCACGATGGCAGGTACCACCACCCAATGGTGCATCAGTGTAGATCCGGGGTTGTGTAACTCCCGCATCGTTCTCGGTGGTCCTGCTCCGGCCGCGGCTGCTGCTGCGGCTGCTGCCGCTGCGGCTGCTGCCTCTGCATCAGCGTCAGGAATGTCCTCAGGCTCGCTCGGCTCGTCTCTCTCTCTTCGGAGTCGCTCCATCTCCCTTCTCATCTCGATCATAAAAGCCCCCTGATCGCGTAACTGCTGCTGAACTGTCTCTAATGATGCGATCAGGGTGGAGTTGATCGCCCCCTGGTCAAATACGACATGCTGCTCTCCCTGCTGACCTCCGGGGTAATCGTCTGCTCTGGCGGCCATACCGACGTCTGCAAAATCAGATGAGCCCAACTCAGGTTCTGTCAAATCAGTTCGTCTTGCCTCGGGCTCATGTCTCTCAGTAGCAAAAGAAAGGGGTCGAGGGGGAACAGGGTGGAATCGTACTCGGACCCGGAGAGCTGGTCTTGACTCTCACAGGCCAACCTAGATGATGAAGTAGACGCGCCTGAAAGCGGTGCAGCCAGAGGCTGCCTAAGAGATCGTCTACCCATCATCTTGATCTTGGCGAGTTGGGCGGATGGGATCTGGAGAAAATATGATCGCAAAGCAAACCCCCGGTTCACCAACGCAACACAATGTAAAGACCGTGAAAGCTCGGTCAATTTATCTTGTCAATTTTATTGGGTGAACACACAAGATATCAGAGCGATTACGTGACCTGTTAGGATACCCGATACTCTCTCAACCGACTGTCCCGCACAGAAGAGTCGGTAATCAGTCGAGATGAGTACCGGAGGGCTTTACCTAGTGTTCGGGTCACTCTCCTCGCACAATCAAACCATACAAGGAGGGGGTTACTCTCCCCAAGACAAATTTTAATGTGAGTGTCTTTTAGGGTCAATAGTGTTATCCAGTCCCAATTTTTTTTGTTTTTCTTTTTAATAATTTTTCAAAATAAATACAAGCGGCCTAAACGGTTTTTTCCGATTCTCCTGATGATTAAGCCAAAAACTGAGGGAGAAGACGAAAAAGCCGATGCGCGACGAAATCAATGATGCATGCAGAGAAAGAAATGCGTACCTTGTCTCCAGCACTCTACATGCAAGTGATCCGCGCAGAAATTAAAGACAGAATTAAAACTACCTAAATGATGCAACGAGAAAAATCGAGTCCTAGATGAGCAACTTCTATTGATCGTGAAGAACAATAGTTAGCTAACCGAATCGAGTCCGGAGTCCGATCTTGGGAGTCACTCGGTGCCCGCCACAACGGGTCCTGCCAGCGCTGTATGTGACTCCTCACGGCACGTGGTCTCAAATCCAATTAAACTAACTTTTTCAGTGAATTTTATTAAGGTCCAATTACGTTCTATAGGAACAGATATTCTATTAGGTGTTGGGCCTTAGAAATTTACGTCACAAGCAATAGAAATTCCTAAATCTAGGGGCTCGAGAAAAACCGCGTAAACACCGGAAAAGGCAGCTAGCTATCAAAACCACGATAAAAGCCGCGAAAAACCAAATGGGTCCCCCGAGCACACCGGTGCTCGGCGAAACAGACCCGCTAAGTTACAAATGTCCACAAATGTCCAAGTCCTAAATTATTACAGAAAATAATGTTCTCTCTCTCTCTCAGAAATAAAAATTCTTTTTCTCTCTCCCTGCTCTTCTTCCCGTGCGGGTCCTCAAAAAGTGTATTCCAAGTTCTCCACGCAGTACCTCGCACAAAAATTAGAAAGAGAGAGTGTCAGAAAACAGTTATAATTCAGAGAGACAATATGGAAAAATGACTACAAAGCCGTGCTCCCGGCAACGGCGCCATTCTGACGACACAAAAATCCGAACGACTAAGGTAGAAGGTACAGAAAATAGTCGTTGCGACCTCAGTCACTCAGAACGTGTCAATCAAGAAGAAATCAATCACTCAAATCAGATAAAAACAAGCAAGCACAAAATAGAGCGATCTAGCTATAGGATTAACCTGGTATAGCTCCCAGGGTCGAACACAAGGAGCACAGATTGGCCTTGCGGCCTACGATGTAGTCAGAAGTCCAAAAGAAGTCTTTTTTTTAGTGGTTTTTATTTGTCTTTATATTTTTTTTAGATTTTTTAAAAGATAAAGAAAATAGAATAAAGTAAATACAAGGCAACTTCAACAATTTATTAAACACTCCAAAAATAATGCAAAAATCAAGGAAAAATGGTTTTTATGTTTTTTAAGTTTTTTACTGTTTTGGGTGAATTTTTGGAATTTTTCTAATGGGTAAATTATTTACTAAAAATCAAACAATGAGAAAAACAGAGGGTACTGTCCAGCAAGGCGTAAGACCCAAAAATAAAATAATTTTGGATCTCAAAAAGCCCTGAAGGTAATTTTCCTATAATCTAGAAAGAATAAGGAAAATTTAGGCACCCTAATTATTATTTTTGGATTTTCAATTTAATTTTTATAATTTTTATGAGTTTTGAGGGTTTTTCAATTTTTAGGATTTTTAAGCGATGAAAAATCGCAAAAAGTGGCTGGAAAATCAAACCACACACAAACAACAAGTCCTAATTTTTTTAGAATTTTTAGAGATGTTTTTATATTTTTTTGGTATTTTTAAAGTCAAACAGTGGCAAGAATAGGGGGTTTTTGAATTTTTAAAAATAATAAATGAAATCAAAAATGTCCTCAAAAATCATAGAAATTCCTACACCATGGCAGGAGCCATGTGTCAAAATTTCATTGGATTTGGAGGTCGTTTGATATTTTATTCAAAAACAAAGGTGGGGCACTGTGCACAGGGACCTAAGTGCAAATACCCAAAAGTTCTGGGGTCCTGGTGCAAAATACCCAAGAAGTCACGTGTCAAGCACGTGCCTGGGGCACTCAGGGACCTAAATGTAAGAAAAATAAGTTCCGAGGGCTTATTGGTAACAAGTACCAAAAGTCCAGGGGCTTATATGCAAATATCCCAAAATAAAACGCACATGTGAATATAAAGTGTTCACAGGGGTATATATGCAAATAAACAACACTTTTTATTCAAAGAATAACATCCAGAACTACAGGGCTTAAGTCGCAAATAACCCAAGAAAACACGTGACGAAGCACGTGGCTCACAACTGGCAGGGGTATAAATGCAAATAACTTAAAGTACGGGGTCCATTATGCAAATAACCCAGAAAATAAACAACTGACTCGACAACTTACAGGATTAAAAATAAAACTACAAACTACGAGGGGGTCCTACGATATTTACCCCTTTATTAGCCGACGGTCAGATGCGCGCCACGTGGGTGATCTGACGGCTGGGAACGGAGGCGCTTCTTCTCCTTCGGCCCTTGGCTCGATCGACGGTCCGAGGGAGGCCACGTGGAAGATCTAGCGGTGCTGGGCTCCTGCGCCTCTCTCCTCGGCTGCACGGTCCTGATGCGCTCCTCAGATGGATCAACGGTCGCTGCTCCTCAACAGATGGACGGCGAGGATGAAAACTGGAGCAGAGGGTGCATCGGACGGCTCTGGAAGATGGAGGAAGAACTCGATGCCGGCGAAATTCGCCGGCCTCCTGTATGCACTCCGGTCCTCCTCAGCTGCTGCAAAAGATCGGAACACGTTCCTGGTGACTACCCGCAGCTGATGGTGATCTCCGGTGACCCTGCCGAGCTCTGGAGAGCTCCGGCGAGGTCGACGGAGAAGAAGCTCCTGACCTGGAAGTGAAGGGGGCTCAGATGGCCTCCTTTTGACCTGCAAAAATACACCAGAAGCTTCGCGGGTCGAGGGCAAAGTACCTCGACCCGGTTAGGCGGCGTGAAGGTGAAGTGTGAGTCGAAATGGCGAGCTCCGGCGAGGGTGGTCGGCGGAGGAGCTCGATTCCCAGATCCTGTGCGATCTGGGTTGGGTGAAGGGGTGAAGAAGGTGCGGAGAGGTCTGGCAGAGATGATGGTCGGGTCGGATGGTCGAGATGTAACGCGAGATGGTCGGAATCGGAGAAATGCGTCGGAGATACAATTTGGGCGAAATCAAAAATTACGCTAAATGGATGAACTAATCGACTACCTGGTGGCTGCAGTAGACTGTGCTGGAGCTGCTCTTGCTCCTGGTCGTAGCTTCGAAGGGCGTCAAGGCCTGAAGCTCGGTGCTCGACGCTGGCGGCGGAGCAACTACGGTGAGACACGCCGGATCGATGGACGAGACACCCTCACCTCACTGCAACAGGGGTAAACGCGAGCTGTCACCTCGGGCTTCGCTCTGGAGGTCACGGGAATAAGGATGGCGATCCAAAGATGGGGCGCGGAGGCGGCGGAGGTCGGGATATAAATGGGTGACAGGGGCGATTAGGGTTGAGTGGCGACAGCTATAGAAAGCGTGGATTTGATGGCGGAAGATCCGGCGAGGATGAGGGATGATCAATGAAGGATTCGGGCGCGGGGTATGAGTGAGCGCCAGCCTGGAGACGCGTGGGAAAATCGGGGAAGATGGGGTGGCGCGCCTCTTCCAGAAAAGGAAGGAGTCCGCGGGGGAGTTGACCGGGGTCAACAATCCCCCGTGAACCAATCAGGGAATGCCACGTGTATTCAATTGTTGTTTATTTATTTTAGGATAGAAATAGGCCGAATTAAAGAAAACTCAAAACATGAAATATTTTTCTTTTATTTTTTTCTATTTTTTGGTGATTTTTATTTAATTTTTGGAAATAAAAATAAGGTAGCTATATATATAGGTATATGTACACTATATGGATTTTTATTTTTGATTTTTTATGTATTTTTAGGCCTATTTTATATTTTATTTATTTACACCATAAAATAAAGAATAAAATGGTATTTTTATTTTATTTTAATTATTTATGCACAAGGGTGAAATAAATAGTTGTATACATTTATATACATGGTATTTATACAATGTATTTTTTGTATTTTCAATTTTGTAATTTTTATTTGATTTTTGTTTTGTTTCTTGTTATTTTATATATTTACAATATGTAACATAGAATATTTACAAAAAGTTTAGAGAATAATTGAATTTATTTACAAGGTTAAATAAATACAATGGTGTGGTTTATGCACATGGTGAAAGGGTATTTTTGACTTTTTGATTTTTAAATTTTTATTTTGTTTTTAATAGAATATACACACAATATGTACAAGCATATTTTTGGGTGAGGAAAATATATAGTTTTATTTATTTGCAAATATATACAAATGTGAGCCCCTATCTCCCTCTACTTGGCTTTTATGCGGTCAGGCCCATGCTGAGCCCTCCCTTGGGTTAGGTTGCTCAATATTTATTCTAAATATTTCCCTTTTTTTTCTTTTTGCTCTTTATTCTTTTATTTTGTGCACAAAAACATGCTAATTATAGGTTTTTACACAATGCATGCTTTTGGTAATTATTTGTATTTACACATATCTACATGTATTTGCAAAGGTTTTTGTAGCTAAAATAGAAGAATAAAGAGTGATGAATGGGTATTCATCACCCCCCTATGCTTAACTTTGCTAGTCCCTTAGCAAACACTTATTTGAAAAAGAAGTGAAAAAGAAAGAAAAAGAAAAAGAAAAAGAGGATGTACATGGATCAAGGTTGACTTATTAAATTTTCCTTCATTAAGTTGAAATATGGAGCTCGATCAGATCTTTGGATTATTAATGTGTCGGAACCTTATTTGGACTTAAGCTTAAAACTCAACAGCCTCCAAGTTCCACCAATCAATGGGCAAGACTCCTCAATAAACCAGATCAGAACAAGTCTACATACACAAACTCTAATGACCATGAATCTTTCCAAGCAGTGTAAGTGATATGTGGCTCCCCACCTCAGAAGCAACAAAGAAACAACCTCCCTCACCCTGGTAACTCTAATGCCTCGGTCTAGCAACTCTTTCCTCGAGAAGCGGGGTATTCCCTTCTAAGTTCAAGTGCAACCAGCTCAAGGAGAGGGGGTAGAAGTATAGAGTTTTGGAAGCTTAGCCAGTGTAGCTAAGTCTCCCGCTGCAAGCTTCATGAGATGTAACATGGATACCATAAGCTTTTGCTTTATACTCCGGTGGGGTTATTAAATTTTCAATCCGACCCACCACTTTTTTTTTGGAGTTCTTTTTGCATTTTTGCATATTTTTTTTTTTTCAAGAACTTCTGTACAACATATCTACATGGTGCAGCATATATAAGAAATTCCCCCTTGAGCCAGTAGACTATCCCTCTTTTGAAGCTTTATTGCAACCCACGGCTTCTGTCTTTAGCCTTCATCACCACTAGACCAAGTTGAGATGCACTTCCTTCACTAGAAGAAGAAGAGAGGTTCCGCCTAGAAGTACTACCCTCATATGCTACCCCAAGCCAAAGGAAACTGCCTCCTCACCACCTCATCCGTGGAGAGCCATGTGTAAAGTGCAGGTGCAAGTGAAGCCATTGTCTCTGAGAGTCATGCGTGTGTTGTTAAGTGTTCTACTTAGGCTCATCAAGATGACATATGCTCATAGCCTAGTGGACTCAAAGAATTAAGTCCTTATGGACCTGAAAAGCCTTAACCTAAGTCCTACAAGGTTCCTCTTGAAGTTAAGTGGATTAAGATCTTATTCAAGCTCCATTTCTCAATTTAATTCCAGGCTTAGTTTAAATGTCAACTCTCATCCAGGAAAAGCTATATACATATATGTACACAAAATGCTATTTACAAATATTTTACAATCATGCAAAAATTTTTGAAAAATTTTTTTGAAATCATGAATGATGCATGAGGTGCAAGTTTTGCAAAATGATATTTACAAGCATTTACACAAGATTTTTGCAAACTTTTGATTTTCAAAACATTTTGGAAAAATGTTGTACTATATACATAATTTTGATACAAAATATTTACACAAGCTTTACACAAAAGATTTTTGAAATCATTTTTACAAAAATACTTTGTACACTAGCTATGTATGTGCAAGGATAGAAGAGGTTTATGAAAAATTTTTAAATTTTTGTGATTTTTAGCCATTTTATTTATTAACACACTCACACAAAGTACGAGTTATGGCTAAAGTATATATGAAATATATACACCCCCCCCTATACTTAGCTCGAACGATGTCCTCAGAGTGATCAAGAGCGATGAAGAAGACATAACCCGTGCTTAGTAAAAGGGAAGTGAAAAGGAATGGCTAAGTACAGGAACAAATAAATGAATAAAATGAGAGGAACTCGGTGGTTTCCCCCTATACTGAGGATTAACTAATCCTGAGTATAGCAAGCTGTACATGAAGGGAAAGCCGAGTGAAGAAGATACAGAATCTGCCCCCCCTATACTTAGGGTAAAATATCCCTAAGTATAGGCAGCAAAAACAAGAGCAGAAAGAATGAAAAGAGTACTCACAGGTCCGACATCCCCCCTATACTTAGGGTAAAGTACACCCTAAGTATAGCATAATCATAAGATGAGAGACGGGATGTGGGACTAAAGAATAGAATGATATGGACAACTGGATCTATACAGGGGGAGGAGCGGTGAACATCAGGCGTGAGATGTAAAAGATGTGAGTCAAAGGACCACATCTCACGCAAAATGAATAGCAGCAATAATAACGTCCCGCGGCTCATGATCTAGAAATGGTTTGAGCCGTTGGCCGTTCACTCGGAAGGTACTCTCAGAAGATAACTCAGATATATCAATGCTACCGTTATCGTGTACCTTTCTGACCAAATAGGGTCCTTTCCATTTGCTCTGTAGCTTCCCTGGAAATAATCTAAGCCTTGCATCAAACAGCCCATACTTTCTGTCCAATCTCAAAATGCTTGTGGCTGATATGAGAATCATGCCACTCCTTTACTTTCTCCTTATAATGTAGGCTGTTTGAGAAAGCTGTGTCTCTAAGCTCTTCCAAGGCGGCTAACTCTGCCCTTCTCTGGTCTCCTATACCATCTGGATCCATAAGAATATCTGTGACTGCCCAGAGTGACTTGTGCCTCAGCTCAACAGGTAGATGGCATGGCTTGCCATAAACGAGGCGAAAGGGAGATGTACCCAATGGAGTCTTGAAAGACGTCCTATATGCCCACAAGACCGAATCCAAAAGCTGTGACCAATTCTTTCGGTCAGGGCGGACGACTTTCTGCAAAATATTCTTGATCTCCCTATTCGACACCTCAGCTAGACCATTCGTCTGTGGATGGTAAGGTGTGGCAACACGATGGTCTATACTGAACTCGCTAGCAAGTGCCTTCACCTGGTCGTTGACGAAATGAGACCCCCCATCAGAAATCAGAACTCGTGGAACCCCAAACCGCATGATGATGTGCTTCTTCAAAAATCTGCAAACTGTCTTCGCATCTGCGGCTCGGGCGGGGATAGCCTCAACCCAACGACTAACATAATCTACGGCCAACAGAATGTACTCAAATCCCTGACTCTTAGGGAATGGACCCATGAAATCGATGCCCCATGCGTCAAAAACCTCACAGAAGTGAATGGGCTGCATCGGCATCATATCACGCTGTCCACAAGTGCCCATCCTCTGACAGTCAGTACATCTCTTCACGAACTCATCAGAGTCCTTGAAGAGTGTAGGCCACCACAAGCCGGATTGGAGCACTTTCTGTGCCGTTCTCCTCCCAGAATGATGTCCCCCTGCCTCAAGCTTGTGGCAATAAGTGAGGACACTATGATGTTCCTCCTGAGGAATACACCGACGCCAGATGCTATCCCCTCCTTCGTGGTAAAGGATGGGATCCTCCCAGTGGTAGGACTTAGCCTTCGCAAA